>JARHVA010001825.1:352500-477500 GCA_037957365.1 Torreya grandis
CAACGATAATTGATGTTCTTCACATCTGATCAATACTTTTTCAAGATTGGTAAGAGCCTCTTCATAAGTTCCACCATAAACAGTGAAATCATCTATATATACTTTAACACAATCATTTGTAAGGTTAGAGAATATTGTCATAAATACTCTTTGAAAGGTGGATAGAGCATTATAAAGTCCAAATGGGAGTACTCGATAATCAAAAGTTCCCTAAGAGCAGGTAAATATGGTTTTATCATAATCTTTAGCTGCTAACGTTATCTAGTTATACCCACTAAACCCATCTAGAAAAAAAAAAATCTTTTTCCTGCCAAGTTGTCAAGAACTTGATCAATGAGAGGTAGAGGAAAATAATATCTTAGTGTTGCTTTGTTCAATTCTTTATAATCTACACATACCCTTAATTTTCCATTTTTTTGAGATGGGGTAAATAAACCCAACTTCCAACAACTTTTCGATCTCTATTTTGACTATCTCCTTTAATGTTAAGTTTATTCTTCTTTGTGGTTGTTTGACCAGTTTGACATATTCTATGTAAATGTGATGAGTGCATATGTTGGGGTGAATTCCATTCATGTCAGTATAATCCCAAGAAAACATCTTGGTATGTCTTTCCAATACTTTAAAGAGTTGATCTTTCTCTTCATTTGTTAACCAACTATTGATGTTAAAAATCTTTTTAGGTAATACCATGATTGGTTTTGTACCTGTGTAGTTGGATTCTATTTGATTGAATTCACTAGTCAATGAGTTCAGAGGACATGGATAATGAAGCAGCTTATGAAACATGGTTAGATTATCTGCAAACTCTTTTCTAGGAGGAATCGGTCTTGCTAAAGAACAATGGAATACATCTAAGAAATGAGATTGTTGTTGTTCTACCAATTTACACATGCTTTCCCTAATCAATCCATGATCATATGGTGAATAAAAAATGGAAGAAGTATAAGTGAAGGTCTCACAATGTTCTGTCTGACCTAAGAATCCTAAACTGAGGTAGTCCATAGTTTCTAGACTAGCAGAGTCCGTAACTTTTGAACTGGCAGAGTCCATAGCTTTTGAACTGGCAGAGTCTATAGATTCTAGGTATATATCTTCATTCAATTCTTCAAAGTGTTTTTTTACTATGATCATAGCTAAAAAATAAATATTATTTGATGTGTTGTTTGATTCATCTACCCTAAGTTCTTGTATGTGATTTATTGATGTTTTTGCAGGAGGATACAAAGAGATGCATTTAGATTTTAACCCATTAGAAATGGTCATGTCTCCTGACCTGTAATCAATTAATACTACTACAGTATCCAACCATGGGGTACCTAGGATTATAGGATATCCTAGATTCTTTGTTTTATGTTGAAAGACCCTAAAATCTATTTGATATTCCTAAGACTCTGTTAGTACTTCAACATTTTCTATAGTCCCTTCTGGTTTAGTTATAGATTGGTCTTCCATTTGAAGAATGGTAGTTGTGGGTTGCATTTTCATAAGAGATAATGTATGGAGAGTATCAATTGTCATAACATTAATTGTTGCTCGCAAACCTACCAAGACATTAGGAATATTTTTACCTCCAATCGTGACTGTGATCATTAGGCTTCCTAGATCTGCATATTTTGGAACTAATAGTTTTCCTGCTAATAAATCAGCAACTTTTTTGTCAACATGAATGGTACCTAGATATTTTGCTTTCCTCCCTGGGTTCTTGATACAAAGGTTTTTTATGATCTTGTTGAATTCAAGTATATCCTTATTGGCTTGTAGTAAGGGTACCTCAATATTGATCTTTTACAACTCATGGAATAAGTTTGATTCTAGTTTAATATCAATTTCTCTTAATCTTTCAGGAAAGGAAACTACTAGTGTAGTAGTGTTTTCGTTGTTTGCTTCAGGGCTCATTTTGATTTAGGCTTCTCTAGTGTTTAATTGAAATGAGTCTGTTCTTTTTTTTCATCAAGAATCTTAGAGATGAGAACTGGAGGTTTTTGTATAGTTTTTCCTAATTTTAAATGTATGTCTGAACACTCAATAGCTCTAACACTTATTATCTCTTCCTATTCATTAACATAAACAGGTGATGGTTGTTTCTTTTTTAGATTTTCTAATGGTTGTATAGGCATTGAGGGTTGATTGATTTATCCTTATTGCTAAATAATAGGGGTGGCATTATCGTTTGTTGTTGAAGTGGTATTCTTGGTTGGGTGAATTTTTTTTGTGGGTTTCACTACTAATTCCATTGCTAATATGGCTGAGGCATTCATTGCTACTATGGTACCCATTGTTGCTATGGTTGTGGTACCATACATGGGGGTGTTGGCATCCAGTCTTGCCCATGGATTTTGGATTGATGGAATTTGAGGTTGATTCCAAAAAAGGTGAAGAAACTAAAACATTCCATGGTGTCATCCATGGATTAACTAGGTTTCTGGGATTAAAATATCCTTGAGCCTGGTTTTGTGAGGCAAAGTTTTATCTCTGTATATAATTTACTTCTTCAGTGGACTAGACTTGTGTTTTTATTTGATTCTTTAAGATAGGTAGAAGGGTGCAATGTTTGGTATCATGATCTGTTGCATCATAGATCCCACATGATAAAACAATGGTTTTATTTAAGGGGTAGTCTCTAAGAGCATGTTTTTGTCTGCACTTAGGACATTATATTGCTAAGGGTTTTGTTGCTTTTTCCTTAGCTTAAAGGCCATCCAAAGTACTATTTAGTGTAACTAGGATATTTTTCTTCAGATTAGCATATTCTTCCATTAGCTAACCCACTTCATTAGATTTTCCAAACCTTCCCTTCCTAATTCTAGGTTTTGTTCAAGAGTAGTTGGTACATAGCTTAGAAATCTGATCGAAAGCCAACATATTTATATCTCCACCTCTCATCAGATTTAAGGCATCTCTAGTATCTTCATCCAACCATTTTAATAAAACTAATTTATAAACTTCTTCAGTGAGTGGATGATTGTTTATTTTATGAGTGAACATGAATCTATCCAAATAATTCTCTAAAAATTCATCCTCATTCTGTTTGATTTTGAATAAATCCTCTTTTCATTCTTGTTCTCAGTAGTAATCTTGGTACTAGTTCAATAATTTTGTCTCCATGTCATCCCATGTTCTAATAGAATCGCCAGGTAAACCCATGAACCATCTCATAGCTACATCTTTAAGTGTAGAGGGAAATAGTTTTAATTTCTAGCTATCTATTGTGTAATCATAGGTTTGACATAGCACCTTAAATTCAAACTGGAATTGATCACGATCTTATGTAGATCTTCCCCAATAATTTGGAAGATTAGCTGGTGAAATATTTTTTATGGGGGTTTAATCATTAGGATCTGTAGAAGTATGAAAGGAAAAAGTCCTTCCTAGTTATGCAAGTTATTGATTTTGTTGGAGAGCCATATTTTCTTCTACAGATGATGTTTCAAAGTTGGGATGATCTTCCCACTAAATATTTGTGGTATCAGTTATGGGTTGTTCAAAATTCTCAAAATTTTCTTTAGTTATGGATTTTTGAAATGCTTCTTTTAAGTCTTTGGTAATTTCTAAATAATGTTTTCCTGCAAGAGATTGATCCTAAGGAATTTGTCCTATGGGGCTTGCTTGTGGTAATGGCCTGGATTCTATCCAAGTTTCTAAAGATTTTTGCATATAGGTTTTACTTGTAACTTCTGGTTCACTACTCAGAGATGTTGAAGGAGTTTTAACTTGTGTTCTTGGTGGAAATTTTAGGATGAATCATCCTTTAGAATCCCTAGGATGGTACATCAATTTATTGAATTATTTTGGGATTTTATCATTTTTACAGTTTTATTTTTCTGTTTTCATTCTAGACCAATAATTATTACCTTACTAACACTTTGTTTTCCCTAGCAATGGCACCAAAAATGATGAGTGTCATTTAACTCTTCAATCAATCAATGTTCAATTGATGTCTTATCAACTAGGGTTGGTGTCCAAAGCTGTCTACCGGTAAGGTAGAGGATGGTAGATCTAGAATTATGCTTATGGGGGTGTTTGATGGTCCTATTCTAACATTAACTAAACAGAGAAATGTGTCCTAAATTACTTGATTCACTCTTTTGTTGAAAAGGAAAAGATGTAACTATTTAATCAACTAAATCCACTCTTTTGCTTGAAAGTAAAATCACACTCCTATTTACGCTTGCATGGAAATGGGGATGTTTAACTAAAAAAAAGGAAATGTACTTCACAAGTTTGCTATAAAATAAAACACACTTTGCTTAGAAAGGAAATGACTTTGGAATAATGAAATGCCATTTGAACTATGAATTTGTTTTAATATTTTATGAATAAATGCAAACATTAGTAAGATTCTAATTAGTTATCACTAAAAGTTAATATAACATCACATAAATACTATACTTAATTCCTAGTTCCAAGGAGAGTGGGCCCTTGCTCCTCTCAGACTTAGGAACAAAGATTAATCAATGATAGAAATTGAAGTGATAATTCATAAAATTGAAATGATTACAATCTATCTAAAACCTATATGCTTGTACAAATCTTCCCTCTTTCTCTATTATCTAATATATTTCATTGATGAAAATCTTACATTTTATACTAATACAATCAAATCAAAATAGGATACAAAGAAATAGGATTCCTTGGTCGATCCATTCATCCAAAGATAAGAGATTTGATTTCCAAGAGATCCAATTATTCTGATAAAATAGATATATTATCCTATAATAGTCCTAAGATAAAAATATATACAACTTTATCAAAATCAAATCCTACAAAACAACAGGCAGGTAATTCCCTCATTTGACTTCAGCTGGAATGATTCTCTCTCATCTTATCTAACCATCATCTTCCTCATTCATAGATTCATCCTTAAAAAATCCATGGAATTGGCCCTATAGATTTGGTAGGAATGAGCCTATGGAGTTCATAGAAACAAGCCTACAAAGTCCATAGAAACAAGCCTGCAGAGTCCGTAGAAATAAGCCTACAGAGTCCATAGAAAAAAGCCTATAGATTCTGTAGTTCTACTGGATGCAGATCAAAATAGAACTTTCACTATACATCGATTGTGTCTTCTTGAGCATTTTTCAAAAAAAAAATCACTAAAACATGCTATATATTAGCCATTAATGACAAAGTAAAGGTTTAGTCTTTGGTTCAATATAAATAAGACAAATATCTATTTTCCATGTAATAGTTATCTAACAATCTATGATTTGCATAAGGTAATATCCTTCAATAGATGAATTGAGTGAAATAACATGTCAATAATGAGCCGTATTCTGACCTCATCACACACCATTTAAATACTGCATACTAGAATAAATCACTATTAACTTGATGATCCATGCTTTCTCAACACTGATCAAGTTTTTTCTAGTAATTTTGCTAAAGACTATTAGTAACTTTTGAATCAAGTACAATGCCATGCCAAATGTAATCAATCAACACGTTTGTTAAAAAAATACACTACTTTACAATGCAGGTATAAATCCCCATATCCAGTACATCCAACCTCAACTATGTTTATCAATGATAAAGGGTGTAAATATTATCTCCCATCACATATTGGTGATAGAGCCAACATTGACAATACAATCATGCTCTCAATATGGCATGTAAATTTAGATTACAAACCAATTATTTGTTGGACCATGATGTGCACGCACACACACACACCAATTACACACACACACACACACACACACACACACACACACACACACACACACACACACACACACACACACACACACACACACACACACAAAGGGAAGTATGTAGTTAATGCTAAAAACAAATCTTAAAGCTGCCACCATATGCTTACTAGAATCTCATCTACTAATGCAATAGAGAACCCAAAATTGAGTGCATACATCATGTTTTTTCTTTGAAACATTTGTTGATCGAGACATATGTTCCCAAAAACCATATCACATGTGTTAAAAACTAATTTTAATAGTTTGTATTAAAACATTTTTTACCTTTTCCATTTGCAAACAAATCTTTAGTAAAGTGTTTTGTACTATACCAATAGAGGAAAGCTTGACATCTTTCATTCATGCATATGTATCTTACTTGGTGCTCTTTGAGACCATCCCACTCATTGAAGTAACACAAAGTTGGTATTGCAACAGTAAGATAAAAAGTAATTAATGGATACAAAGAGCTACTTAGGATATTCTTTGAATATTTCCTTGATTCTATTATAAAGGTCTAGTTGGTTCCCATTAATTTGAGATTTTTTGTTGGGTAGATCTCTTGCTTTACAAACCATTCCATAATTTTACTAAAGACATTGGCTATAATAGGGAATAAATAGTATCAAATGGGGAGCAACTCAAAAACACTTATGATCCATGGCATATTAAATAGACATGGGTACATGCCAACATTATCCTTGACTCCACTAGTTATGTCATTGATAGTGACAAGTATTTAGTAATTGTTGATAGGGAAATGAGTGAGTGGGAAGCCATCTCATGAATGCACCCTTCAAGGAATAATGACATGTAATAAATTATAATTCTTATGCACTGTGACTTTGACAATAAACACAATTGGACTCTTTCTGATGTACCACTTAGCCGACACATATTTGCACTACATTTTATAGATTGGCAATGCACATCTACAACAGACACAAATAATGGTTCCTTGAGAGACCCATCAATGCATTGGTTTTTAGCCATGAAAAAACATGCATTCAACATAATTGAGAATCATGCTAAAAAAACATGTTAACTGTTTCCCTCATCATGATTATATAAGGAACCACATGTATAGGTATATCATTCCTTATAAGCAACATCAAATGTTGCTATGATTCTATTGCATCTATAGGTAAATATCCCCTACTTCTACATGCTCCAACTAGTGTTACGTTTTATAGATTGGTAATGCACATCTTTAGTAGATGCAAATAATGGTTCCTTGAGAGACCCATCAATACATTATTTTTTAGCTATGAAACAACATGCATTCAACATAATTGAGAAGCATGCTAAAAAAACATGTTAATTATATCCCTCATCATGATTATATAGGGAACCACATGTATATGTATATCTTTCCTTATAAGCAACATCAAATGTTGCTTGGATTCTATTGCATATATAGATAAATATCCCCTACTTCAAAACTCTCTAACTGGTGTTACATCATTTAACATTAGTGCATCAATGATACATTCATCCTTCCACATTCCTACACGATAAATACAAGTACTTGATGGGCATGCATTAAAAAAATTTCAAGAGGAAATGAGATATATTAAATATGTTTTCATAGATTAAATGAGATTAATAGGCCCAAAGATGCTTGGTAATATAAATAGTCAATTTTGTGAAGCCTTTCCCCACGATAACAACAAAAACTCTGATGGTTGTTCAATGATATTTGTTGGGTACTTATAACAACTTCCACTAGTAAATGACATTCCAATGTATGTACATAGGCCGTTTGGTCATATGTTATGGCACAAATTTGATACATTTATGACATCATAAATAATATTTTGTCAACAAGATTGTACATAACAACAAATGGAATTTATTAATTTTCTATCGAATATTAGAGATGCAAACCCTAAATAGTAGATTGATTTATTCTCATGTCAAGGACATCGTCATTAATGCTTACATAAAAAATCATTTTAATGACTCAACCCACTTATATGCAACTAACATATTGGAAATAATGTATAATAAATAAATGCTAAATCCTAAGATGCTATAGTTACACTCGATAAAGTTGAATTGAGTTGGGCTATGAGACATGCCACTAAGATGATAGTCGACTTTAATCAACTGTGATTCTATGTAAGGGATTGAAAATCATGCCAATAATAAATCTATGGGTGAAAGCAAAATTTATTTAATAGAGCAACTGGAGAAGTTATTCACATTGTATATAGTCTATACTCAAATCCACTATCATTACCAATGTACATTGTTATTTATTTTAAAAAATACTTCTATCCACCATGAGACAATAATAATATTTTTAGTTTTCTAGTTTCTTCTTTTACTCAAGGCAATAGTATACAAATACCTATCAACATGTCATTGAGCCTAACCATACATAAATCATAAAGAATGACTCTTGAAAACTTAACAATCAATATTGGCAACATAGATTGTCAAGGCTTGATCTTCACTACTTTATCGAGAATACACTCACATAATGAAATATATATCTCCCCTGCTTTAAAATTGGAACGTTTTTCAAAATTGAAGGATTCTCAATATATAAATTTAAGAAAATTAAAAGAATAAAGGATAAGAGAATTTTCGTTTACACCTCATTTGTATCAGATCTAATTATAATATACCATTCTATATATTTATTGAATGGAAGTTAACAAAAAAAATGACTCTAATCATCTTCTTTTATAAGCTCTTATATGGTTTTGTATATCCTATTTTGAAAAATACAATGTGTACAAAGGCAAATAGTTTTCTCATGATACACTAACATTATGTTTGCATAGTAAGCTATTGAAATGTTTATAGGTGCAAACCCAATGTCAAATGTGATTCCAAGAACCAAGAGATAAGTTCAACTAATGTACGGGTGCCATGTGGTGAAAACAAGATTTCAAAATAGAGCCTAGGTGGTATGAGCCAAAGCTCATCCAAGTTCAGGTCAATTATGGTGAAGTGAAGGAGAACTCAATGTAGTTTCAACCTAATAAAAAAGAGGCTAAAAAACACATAGATAAAAATCATGGAGCACCCTAATAGCTCCGCCATGAAAAATCACAAATATGCATTTATGCCTCATGAATCTAGGTAACAAATGAACCCCTCTAGATTAGATGATTCGCCTCCTAGTGTCATTCCCAGTGATTTGCAATGGGACTACCACCCAAAAACACATCATAATCCCATTAGTCATCATCATTGTCGATCCATGTGTATCCCATATCTTAACCAAATTAGATGGTTATTGCCAACCCTGCCCAACAAGGATTGACATCAAACCTTATAATAACACATGTCAGTGATAATGTCCTTGATTCTTTCTAGTGTTCCTTGCACCCAGGGGCCAACTGCTAGTATTGTATATGTTAATATTCACACACACACACACACACACACACACACACACACACACACACACACACACACACACACGTGCACACATGCACGTGTGCATGCAGATGTCTACTCCACGGTTTGTATATTTTTATTGTTCGTGTTTTAGATATGAATAATTGTTCAAAGTGGATTGTCACTACACCTCATCATCATTGCTCAACTCATTTTCATAATATTTACCTCTTTCATGCTCTCAATGGCCTTGTTCTTCCCCATTAATTTGCCATTGTTCATGTTTATTATGAAACAAAATCTATTCTAAATAAAACACATTATCACGATGTATTAAGAAACATACCACCTTATTTTACAATATCACTTCCACTTAAAATATTTAATTATTGTTACTTAATATTTTATACATAAAACATGAGATTAAATTGAAATTCATAAATTTTAAGTCGATTAAATTCATTTATTTTAAAAACTCCCATTCTACTACAAACGAAGAATTTCATCGCTTCCAACTTAAATTGCACCTTTAAAGTTTAATTGTATTTAAAATCTAATTCATTATTTCAAAAGTCTTTCGCATCATTCTATCCACTTGATTGTGAAATAGAATTAAAATGTACGTGGCTGGAAGAGAATCTCTCCTATGCCATGAAGATGACGATAAGAGGCCTTACACGTTTTGAATTTATAATCATTAATTAAAATAAACTAACATTTTGAATTTATATATAATGGGTTTGTGCCATCAACACTTACATATTATCCTTCTTACTTTTAAAACACGTATGAATTTGATAATGGTTTACCAAAAGATGTTTAAAGTGATGTATATAATTTATAAGTAAATTGACCACAACCTACACTTATATATGCATAATGATTGAATTCTTTAACTACATGGGTATTTTTTGCATTGATATAAATCAAACTATAATTCCAATCATTCATATAGTAATGGGTAAAATGTATTAATTATTTTTGAAATCGGTATTGAAATTGACAATCCACATATATTAGGCCATGATACTTAATAAATTCCCTCTCTATGTTTCCATTACTAACCATAACAGATTAGTAAGACTAGAATAAAATGTACATTTCAAATAAAAACTTGTATGGGAAAAATGGAGTAAAATATAATGCATAAAAACTATTTTGTTTCAAGATATTTCTCCAAACAAGTCATGAACATTTTAG
Organism: Torreya grandis; assembly: GCA_037957365.1. Lineage (NCBI taxonomy): Eukaryota > Viridiplantae > Streptophyta > Pinopsida > Cupressales > Taxaceae > Torreya > Torreya grandis. The sequence continues at coordinate 362,748 of JARHVA010001825.1, forward strand.
AGTAGAAATATGTTTTTTTACGCTTTTAAAACTGGAGTTAAAGAAAGATGTAGGAAGTTGAACCATGAAACAAAGAATTTCATTGACAAATTTTAAGAAGTCAAAATCGATGTTCGGACATCTTCTTGATGATTAGAGCTACACATATTTCATCTTCATAATAAATAAGACCCCATATAAATCCAAGATTTCCTTTAAATAGGAAGTCCAACTACCATGGACCTTATGATGAACTAGATAACTAAATAAAAAAATTATACATTGACTTGGATTCATTATGGAAAAAATTGTATATATGCTAACCTCATTGATTAAAGTGTTTTGACTCTATTCGATGATTATGAGAGCATACCCACAATTTATCCAAAGAAAATCTAAAACTAAAAGAGACCATGTCATACATGGCAGTAATATTATGTAGATCTTCTACATAATATAGTGCTCCGAGTAGTGATCTAATTTTTTGGACCTTGGATCCAATCTTTCTATCCAAGTTGATTTTATTTAAGATTTTTAGATCTCATTCTTTATGTTTCTATAAATATATCTTTTGAACATGTGGGAAGCAATGGTGGAAAATGCATTAGGAGATAAATATCAGTACCAATTCCTTGTAAAAAGGAAGTTACCAAAACAAAATCTTTGACCTATGTTGTTATATCACGTGCTAATTCATTATGTTGATTTAGGATCTCATCACTTTTCACATATGTCTAATTTGAGAGATTGATAACAAGAAAAGGAGTGGAGAAATAAAATAAGTAAAAACAAAGGCTAGTTTTTGGAAGAAAAAATTATATATAAATGAATATAAAAAATATTTTTCTAATACAAACATATCATATATGTATGTTTTTTTTTAAAAAAAAAAAATTATGTTACTTGCTATTCCTCATTTAAATAATTCATTAAAATAAGATAAATTTATTATAAAACATAAATATAATTTCATTGATATATTTTCATTTAAATATATTACATTGCATTAATTAATAAATTAAATTATTCTGTATTGAAAAAGACCAAACTATTAACTTTTACTTTATGCAACCATAACTATTACTAGTTCAGATATTTTAGATTTATAAATTAAATTTCAAGAGATCATATCAACTTTGAAGTACCTAAACAATATAGACAAATCTAATATTTCATATATAATTTATGTCTTTCCAAATTAATTAATTAATTTACTTTAAACACATTAAATACATGTATTAAATTACTCATTACAATATAACAATATAATATTATCAATGGTATTTAAAATACAAAATACATTATAGGCTTAAGAAAACACAAGTCAACTTCGTTTAAAACGAGTAGTAGCAACAAACTATTTAGCATCCTTATTTATTTATTCCATATATGCTCAAGATTTTGAGCATGGATAGAGACGGATGGTATATGCATGGATAAGGGTCTTATGGATTGGCTGAGGTGAGGTTTTTTCCAGAGAGACTGTAGCTAGTAAGTGCAGTGACAGAAGGCGGGCATTGAGCAATGCAGTTGCCCTTGCCACAGTATTGTGCACCGGTCCCGCACCAGTTGAACCTGCTGCAGCATCGTCCATCGTTGCAAAAGAAGTTTCCAGAAGGACTGCATGTAGGATCCGCCATCACCATCCCCATCACCGTAAGCATCAACATTACTAGCACTGTCACGCTTAACTTGTACAGAGCCATCTTCTGCACTAACAGAGAACAGTCTTTATAATTAAAAGTTTTATTATACTTGCATTCAAATTGAAATAAAACTGAAAATCCTAATAAAAAATATTAAAACTCATATACAATACCAAATCCTCTAAACTTATTCACAGCGCTGATTGCTCGTGGCTTGAATGCTGGATTTGCCAATGCCCATGAACTATATTTATAGTAACTAAGAGGTGGTCGGTGAAATATTTTCACAACAATCTTATAAGATTTTCGTAATTTAATTGCATTTAGCAGGTAAACTTCCTGTTGACCTGTTGATAATCGCCCTTGTTTTCGAAGGCAATTATTCTTCTCTGCCTCTCTATTATGAAGAAAGCCCCACCCAACGACGACCACCAAACATTCCAAAAGGCGATCTTAAATATGATTGTGATTGATAGTTAAGTAGCCTAAAAAGTTACGACTCGCCTGTCATGATTCCCACCATGTAGTCATAACTTTTGCGAGGACTGTATTTGCTTTGTATTATCCAGTCTGACACATCGACATTTTTGGACATTTATTTAATCTTTGTCAGTGAAGATGTAAGTCGTCACTTTTGGGAAATAGATTTGTGAAATCAATCATTTCCTATCTATCGTTTACTATATTCATGACGTATAAAATTTTAACTGTAAAATATGTGGAATTTATGGTTCATACAGGAGCTCAGGTCGACATGAGGTTTTTAAGTTCTCACTATTTTTTTAATAAATAAAAATGATTATATTGTCAAATTGTGACACCTATTCCGATATTGGAAAAAATTAAGATACTTCTTTAAACTTTAAATTTTTTTTTTATTGATTTGGAATTGAGATAGCAGTTAGGAATGATTTTGATTTTTTCCATCTGATTAAATGCTTAATTAAAGGGATATGGGTAGTTCACCAAAAAAATTCAAGAAGATATTGTAAAATAAAACCTTGCACCATCATCTCCTATTGAAAATTCTTGATGATATTAATGAATTTATACTAGTAACACTTGTTTATATTGATCTTACACGTTTATATGTGGCATCCTCACTAAAACATTGATGTTCAATGTTTGGATGTCGGGTGACATCTCTATTCAATTGGAAATATATGGCTCTCCTCTAGTAGTTGTTGTCAGTATATATATAATAGTTTTAGGTTTTATCAAATATTAATATTTATTCTCTTGCAAGTACTTGTCGAGTCTTAATCTTTTTGAATGTATATTTTAAAGGGTATACTAGGAAAGAAAGTGGATAGACTATTGGTGCTTTGTAATATTGTTATTCTATATACTACAACTTAAAATGACCAAAAATCCCTCACATATATTTTCCTAAGATTTGATACCTCTCTTACACACTACTCCAAGCAATTCACTACCTCAAATAGTTTCTACTTAAGCAAAATATTATTTTTACCATCCTTCAAACATAGTCGAATGGGCCAACCATGTTCTAGGAAATAAGCATGATAAAGGAGTAAATTGATCTAGTCAATTTAGTATGGGACCTAACTACTTTATTTTCTAAACAACTTGGTTAGTTGCACTGACTATGTTGGCTAAAACATCAATAGGGTTCAGGGTTATATCTAGATGTATATACACAACCTTCGTCCCATTTATGAAGAGAGATAGATAGAGAATCATTCATTTATGCATATGCTTATCCACCACTCTACAAATTGAGGAGTCATTATTTAGGGTTTCATACTTTCTTTAAAGGAATAATCTTGTCTTGTGGAAAAAGTGTTTTTGTTGCATAGAAGAATTCTTATAGCCTAGAACTGACCTATATCTGTTATCCTTATGAACCAAAATAACCTAGTAGACTATGCTAGTAGGTTAGAAATCTTCATCTAGATAACATAATATAAAAATAGAAAATTTAGCATCACTAAAATCATTATATTCATTCTCACCAACTTAGTCATTTATATTTCTTTCATTTCATTCACATTTTTCACAATTTGAAATCTAGAAAATCGTAACCTTATAGTCAATTAAGTCGACTAGATCAACTTAGTTCTATAGTTGCTTCTTTCCTAGAAGACTAAGTCAACTAGTTTGATTATGATTCCTTATCCTTGTCTTCAATAGATAGAATCGATCAAGTCAATTCTATTATGTATTATTTATATACTTGATCGACCCAATTGATCTTATCCTCTTTAAGCAAATGAACTAACTCACATCAATGCTATAAATTAATTCATGTTTCCTTTTATTTCTTGATTGCTTAGAGTAGCACACATAATCTAATTAGGAAGGTTCAATTTATAGATAAAGTCACAATAGAGGCCATGGCTAGACCGTTGGGCCCTTGGATACACAGAGAGTCAAAATATGACACTGAGCATGTCTCCATCCATACATCCCTAGGGGACTTAGGGCCAGACCTCTAGGCCCTTGAACACATAGAGGCACAAGAAATAATGAAAGCCATGTTTGTGTTTATGTCTTCCCAAAGGACCCTCGGCCAGACCATTAATCCTCACCTAATGTATGTGTGCACAAAGATTAAGGTGTTTGAGGGGGAGGAAAACTGGGTTTATATACACATTCTTTGATTCTCTTCCCTCATTATTTCCCTACCCTTATAACCCACAATAGTGAAACTCTACCAATTTTTTTATAGAAACATTGTAATATTTTTCTCACCAATAAATCCCTCATCTCGATCTTATTTTTAGAATACATTTTCCTAAAATTCAAAATTACCATATGTCTACTACCCTATAATTATTTTAACCAATCTGACATTATTTTCCTCCTTAGCCACTAGATATCCTAACACTTGCCTTCAACAAAATTATCAACCAATCTAGAGCCATCAAGATGAAATTCAAATACATGGGATATGAACCTTTATTCATGTTAGACTGTGACATATCCAATATTTTTTATTCCAAAATTTTGTGCATAGACCTAATTGACTTACACAAAAGATTAAATTCTAAAAGTCTGACAATGTTAATCAAACACCTAGTAGAGAGTGGCCTTCCACAAGAAATTGGCTTTCCCACTTTGGTTCAATGTTTAGACTTAGTATATGCTTGTGCCAAATACTATAACTCAAAAACCAAGGAAATTAGGTTAAAATATGGATAACTCATGGAAAAGATAGATGGAATGGCAATAAGCATGAAATTTAAAACCCCCCTCCATGAAGAGTTACTATGTATCAACATAAGTGAAGGAGAGGCATGCTGGAAGAAAAACCCTACCAATTTACTGACTAGTATAAAAAATTATTGGTTGAAACACAAAATGTTTAAAATATATATGGTTCCTAAGAAGTCATACATAGTAGATTTCAAAAATGTACTCTCAAATATAATTACCCTACTAAATTAGACAGTAAGTAATGAAGACACCAGACCTTTTCACCATTGGATGTTCCTCCCAATGCAAATAATTTATCATGAAAATTAATTTATGGATTGGGTTGAATTGATTAGTGATTACCTACATGATTAGTTGTTGAATGTGAAAACATCAGGGCAATTCTTCATGACATCCTATTTGGTATAGTCTTTGGCCTCCTAAATGGTATACCTGGGGCCATCTTAACATGGAACTATCACTCAATTGAAAAAATTATCTAAGTGTTTTCCACACCTCATCATATAGTAGAATAACAAACACTATATACCAAGGTCAATGATGTGTTCAGAATGAGAGTAGTGCAGTTACTTAAATGAGACTGGGGAATGAGTATATCTACAAAAGTAGCCAAATTATTTAAACAATATGGCACCTACTATACTTTTATATATAAAATTACATATATCAGAGATGGAGGTTATAATGGGAATCCCTTAATACTTATTGTTGACCAAATTTGAATTTTAGGTCAAATTTGGGTACCCCTATGTAAAAACACATTTTTACGTGTTTTAGGTGGTATAACATTTGTTCATAAGGAGTATTATATGTAAATTTATGTCTCTTAATGTTATATTGTCCTTGGTCCTTAGTTTTTTAGTCCCTTTAGTCATTTTGAGTCAGTTTAGGAGTCAAAATTGAGCATTTAATGACTTGTATAGATTTCTTGGGAAGCATAAAGGTTAAAAAATATGATATCATGTAATATGTGTCCTTATGTCTTAATTAACTAACAAAACTAAAAATTTGTAGATTCATTTGAAGAGAAGGCAATTTTCAGGAGGAAAGATAAGAGTTTGGCACTTGTACAACTTATTTAGGAAGTGTGGCACATGGAAAAGGTGTAAATGTGCCTATTTAGATTACCTATACATAGTTCCACATTTTTTTTGATTTATAAGTGTCATTTCTGAGCTAAAACCATTTTGCTCCTTTTTCACCTTTCTTTGCAAGTAAAAATGACTTGCAAGTTTTTATTTGGTATGATCAACATAAAAGGTTTCATGAGAAATGCTATTAGGATTATATTATAAACTCAATTGGGTTCAACAAGATGTATTTTTGTAGAGTAATGGTGGTCTTAGCTTTATGAACCATTCCTAATAAGTTGACTTTCCGAATTTGATTGCTAATCTAACACCCTATATGTTTTTCCTTGGTTTGGAGAAGTCCATGAAATCTAACTATTGAGATTGGTTCCAGATGATGTTTAATCCCTTACATTCTTATTTTAATTTTTGTCAAGGATCTCATGGGCTTTTTTGTTTTATTTTACAAGTTAATGTACCAAGTGTGATGGCAGTCATTTTCACTACTTGCAGAAGGTAGTATTATCTGTAGGGAACTCATATGAATGGAAACTAGTGTTTTACATGTTTAAATTCCATAGGTTTCACTCCTTACATGTTTTTGTCTCATAGATACATACAATGATCACACACCCAGTCTTGTCACACTCACAACCAACTTTCTACCTACTCTCAATTTTAGTCACGATGTTTGAGCTCTAGTCATGTTTATATAAGATGAATGGAGATTATAAAGTTTTATTTCATTTTTTGTTTAATCATAATTTAAATTGGACACCCCAAGTAACATAAAAGGACCCTAAGGATAGTCAATGATGCATACACTTACAATCAACCATGATAGCCACCTATAGGTGCTTGGAAGATATTTTCATGTTGAATAGGATGTGTTTACACTTTATAAAAATATTTTATAGTGTTGAGAGTTCATTTTAAACCTTTTAATTAGGTTAAAACTTATTAAGAGGTCAAGGTCGCACTGTTACTATTCAAATATTTCAATACTACCTCCATATTTTCCAAAATGCACATACATTTTATCATGATGATGTCATGCTAACATATTAGCCTTGATGGTGGTCCCAATCATTTTTAAGTGTGATAAGGTCTCTTTAAGGCATAAATATTGAATTTGTATCCATTAATGTCAAATTTTATGCCCACTACCAATTCTCTTACATTACTGCCTATGTATGATAGTGGTAACCTACATTAAACATTAACATGGAGCAGAGGCCTCCTTGTGAAGTGATAAACAAGAAATAAAACTATCCTCAAAGTAGTGAAGATAGAGGTCCTAGGGGTTGCTATAGGCCACTTATAACATGTATACCAAGGGTATTAATACATATAAGTGGGTAAATATGATATCCCATATCATATAAAATATTCAGGCCAAGGATGAAGTCAAGAAGGTTGATGGAGGGTGATGGTTTAAGGGTTTAAAGTTTCTTCAAAAGATACTAAATATAGGTAGTATTATCTACCAGCCTAAGTCTTAAACAGACCCAAAGTAACAATTTAACCTTTCCACCATGGATTAATGTTTATATCTGATTTAAGGTAGTAATTTTAGCTTAAGAGATTATGTTTAGTCACCTAATCCATACAAATAGATTAGGTTTAGTCACCTATAGCCAGTCTCCAAAACCTACATTTAACACTAAGTGCCAAAATAAAAGTGACAAGATTTAAGAACATGTTAGAACCCTCTTAAGTGATGGGAAAAATAATGAATATAGATATCATAAATGAGATAGTAAAATTTGTTTTATCCTTACGGTACACACCCACAGGTGTCACTAAATAAGTCAAACATAGTCAACTTGGATATGCAAATAGTAAATAAAAGTAGGATGTCTAAGTGGAAGTTTGGGTCGGTCAAGGTGAAGGGACAAGCATAAACAATATGGAATGAATTTAAGGTCTTAGGTGAGGATCACTTAAATTTATCTCCAAATTTCAACAAGCCTAATATACCTATAGGTAGGGTCAAATTGCAAGGTGTCTCAGTCATCAAGCAGTGAGTGGAAAGGAGTGTGTTCATGATGAGAATATGACATGAACATGAGGATAATTGATAAATTATACTTAAAAACTTAAAATAAGGTTTATAATAATGATTTAAATGTCCAAAATGATACAAAATTTACCTACAAGCATACCCCAAAGAGCAAGAAATACAATCCAAACGGGGAACCCAATCTTGTCCCAATCAGGGTGTGAAGTGGGAACATGGAGGTTAAAGTCAGTTTCATGAGATAAAAGATTATTAATTATTGTCATAAAAAATTAATGATACTCTCACAGTGGTGTATCAAGCAAATAAGTGACTCAAACAGTGTACTCACAGTCCTTATGGAAAACCTGTGCATGTAGTCCTTTGCCTAAAAGTCTGTTTTGAGTTTCTAGTGCTTTTGATAGGTCACACCAAAAAACAAAGAGCTGGATTTTTGTATGGGACATAATTTTAAATTGAGGAGGATGTTTAAATTTTAATACTTTTTTAGGAAATTAGGGAATTCCTCTTTGTTTTGTCTCAGGTATAGGGCACTCCCCTCATATACAAACTTTACAATTTTAGGGAGTTGGAGCCAAAAGATGGACCAAAAGATAAATAGAATATTAAATAAGGTTTTCAAATTTTAATATAACCTATAAAATAATATAAAACTAATCATATGATAGAGAAACTAAACATGGTTTTCTATGCTCTCAATGTTGCAGACATGTCTAGTGGACATGGTGAGGCCTAGTGCCCAAATGAAAGGTCACTTATACTTATAGCCCTAATCATGGTTTATAAATTATTATAAAATGTTAATGAGATCATAATAGAAGTTCATAATAAATTTTTAATCAATGAAAACCATCAAAGGTCATGTTGAGCTCTAGGTTGCAGTCAAGCTTAGGAGTAGGGTTTTGGCATTGACACCAAATGGATGGTCACCGTCACTTTCAGCATGGAATGAGAATTTTAACCTATTTTATCATGCTAATTAGGTCTCATAATATGTGTTAAATACTCCATAAATTCAAAATAAACCTTGGAGAATCCATTTTTGGCTCAGAAACCCATCAGTCCTATTAGAATAAAAGAAACAAGCTCGATAGCCTAGTTTTAGATGCTCATATATTTCAAAATAAATTGCATGGTTACCCAAGGAGTTTAGAGGTGTTATCAGGGTTCCTAAAGATCATTATTGTGTTATTTTTTTGTAGGTTGAACATCAAAGCTTTATGAAGAAAGCTTAAGAGTCAAAACTGCTTAAAAACCCTTGTTAAGCCCTTAAAAAGATGCGATGGAGAAAATGGAGTTGGATAGCTAATATGATGGGATATTTTACTAATGAAGCATATTAGAAATTTTATAATACTCACTTAGACTCCATCAAATTTAAATTATCTATACGTACTTATATGGATGGGGTGAGAAATAGGCGCTATTTTTTACTATTTTTTGTGATATGTAGTCTACATGAAGACTTTGAAGATGAAATAAATTTCAGAGGAAATATTTAAACTTTTTATAAATCCCTATGGTAATTTCATTCCTTTTATAAACTTTTAAGTGTCCAAACTAGGTGCTTGAACTTAGCCAATTAAAACTGACCCAGTGTACAACCCACTGAAAAGGGTGGAAAGCTTCATGTGTGCTAATTTTAAAGCATGCCCAATGCCTATAATGAGATGCAGGGTATTAAAAATTGTCATAAATTCCCTTTGATGTATTTTCATGAGTGATTTATGCCTTTTTTGGAGCCAATTTTTTAGGGTGTATGAAAAGAGAGTTTTATGGATAACAGAGGATGATTTCTCACTTATAGATGTTTCTAGAGGACTAGGCCTCAAATAAATGCATGGAGAGGCATTTATAATGTCCTTAAAATTCATCCCAATCATTATAATTGGTATCAATTAATTATGATATATTCAAACAAGGTCAATCATGAAGGCAATTTTTTTGAGCCAAAATGAGGAGTTTTATGCCACTTTGCAAGAGTTTGATGACTTATATGGACACATAGGATTCCTAAATTTTAATGGTTCATCCCATATACTATTATCATACACAATTAACTAATCCTCTTAGCTTAAAAAGTTTCCTTACGACCCTGGGACTTCTCTCTCTCTCTCTCTCTCTCTCTCTCTCTCTCAATTTTTTAAGAACTAGTCATTTTGGCCATTGTGTTCTATGTTCCACCTGAGTATGGTGAAGACCTACTCATTTGGATACCTTTAGATAAATATTAATATTTAATTTTACCTCCTTCATGACTATTATTAGTGTGTTCATTTAGAATTCTTGATTTTGTATAAGAGAATACTATGGATTCCTTAGCATGTTGTTTCATTCTTTCATCCTATTTTCAGTTCAAAATCTTCTTATTTCAAGGCATGTGAAGTGTTTTAGTAAATTTAAATTATTGAGTGAGTTAGTATTTTAATTATTTACCTCATATGCCTCATTTCTAGTCCTCCTAACTTTGCACATTCATCCATAACCTCACAATGTAACATTGATGTAAGAAGATGAAGATTGGAGAAGTGTATGTTCAGTTTGTCCCTTGATTTTAAGTGTAACATGAATATTTTTGGAATTCATAAATATATTTGGTGTATCATCTCAATTACATTAGTTTAATTTTAATTATATCTCTCCCTTTTCACCCCCAAAAGTTAAGTGTAGTTGTAGTCTGAAGTGGTACATCAAGGGAGCTAGCCTTCTCTATAGATTTACCTCATTCCTTAGGTTACCCAAAAGCCTAGAGGTGTTGCCATTATATCACTTGGATTATGAAATGCTTTCCATCTCCTCAAAGTGTTAAAATCCAAGTGATAATAGTTTTTCACATACCTAGTGGGACTCTTGGTTCAAGGAGTTGAGATATTTCTGGTGTTATCTCTCAATAATAAGCGTTTGGAGGCATCTATCATAGCATCAGTAGATAATAAAGAATCCCAATTTTCATTTTGAATATTTTTGGTGATATATTTATATGTGTTCTTTAATTCATGAGGTTTTATCACTAAATTTGGCATTGGGTTTTGTTCTTTACAAGTTGGTGAGACATTGAAAGTTTGTGTCATTTCTTAAAAAAAAGAAAAAATCATTAAATATCCCTTTCATGAAGTGTACCAGCCCCAATATGGTTATTTTCATCCCTATTATGATCATCTTCAACCTTTTCATTAGTTATATAAGCCCTATAGCCAGCCTCTTGAATATTTTGCTTCTCCTAGTCAACCTACCCACTCCTCAACTCTATCCATTTCCAACTTCAAGTAAACACTTTTGGGTTATGAGAGGTACATTTTGGAGCTTGATAAATTAAGAGGATGTTGTCAAGAGGTCCCTATACATTCCATTCACAAGGTAATATATTACATAGATTTGGTTAAAAGAAAATGGGCACCTATTGAGAGAGATAATTGGCAAAGTCTTACAAATGAGATGCTAGATGTGAGTGGTTTGATGGCATCCTTGGAGGATAAGCTAAGCATTAATGAGAGGCAGAATTACCAAGTCTATTAGCCTTAATATACACATACCCAATTTTTTTTCATCCATATTTTATCCCTACTCATTATCCTAATCAAATATATTAAAGTCATCCTTTTTACCCATCAATTGGAAGAGAAAGTTGAGAAGAAAAACCTTGTTTTTGAAGATAATCTTGATAGGAAAATTGAGGTGGAAAATATGAATATGAATCAGCTAATAATATCATCAAAGGAAGTGGATTTCAAGCTCTCATTTACCTCTCACATTTCATCCCCACAACCTCAAAAATAGACTCATGATCCCAGTACCCTACGCTAGAACAAGATAGTGGAGTCATGGGGAAAGAAAGAGGAGAAAAGTCTTGAGAAAGATTGTGAAGTTGAGACTACTCTTGATCCTATACAAAATACTCCTACCATTCCTTAATAAGAGGTTTATAATCTAAACATTCTAAGCTTGAGTAAGATAGTGGAGTCATGGGGAAAGATAGAAGATAGATGTTTGGTTGATAAAGAGTGTGAATTTGTGAATGAAGTTGATGCTTTGCAAGTCCCTTCCCCCCTTCCTCAAGAAATAATTTTTCCTCCATATGAATCAAGTTTTATTCCTCATCCTCATGATGATGCATATGAAATTAAATAAATAATTTTCCTATAGAACCCAGCTAATCAAATTGATGAGTTAAAGTCAAAGATGAGATTGTTGAGTCAAGTTGTGATGGAAGGTTAAAACCCCAATGAAAATCTTATGCCCAAACAAAATCCATCCACCCTTCTTCAAGAGTGTCCTTGAGCTAAATCAGATGTGAATGAGGTTTTTTTAAATTGGAATGAATAAAATAAAGTGGTTTTATCCCAAGGTCTACCTCCCCTTCCTCATGATCTTCCAAAAGAACAACTTACATTCCTTCCCAATTTGATTTTGAGTTCTATGTGCCACCTCCACCAACTATTGCATCTTGTTCTCAACCCATAACCATTTGGCTTGATGGACATGTGGTATGGGAAAAAAAAGAGGAGAGGTTGGTTGATAAGGAAAGAGAACTTTTTCCTGAAGAAAAAATACATCCTTGGTAGCCTCATTGGGGTAGGTCACATGATTTCAAGATGCCTAGTCTTGGAATCACCATGAATGAGAAAGAGATGGAATGTCTTGTTTCCATTGAATAAGACTCTAAATATGATCAAAAGGTTTTATATTATCACCTCCAACATGAATATTAATGTGCTATTAGGTATGGAGACTAATTTCAAGTCATCCCCAAAGAGGTGGCAGTCTTATGAGAATCTCTTGAGACCAATGTCGGAGTTGTTGCTCTTAAGGATGATCCAATTACTTAATCTCATCTTGAATCACCATCAGATGCATTGGAAATTGAATAACATCAGATTAATGACATCACACATCAATAAGATAATATTGAAGAGGTAGTGGTTCTAGAGGATGAAGAGGACAAAGATGATTGGAATATGCAAATGAAGCTATTTCAAGAGATTGAAGAGCTTTGCCAAGTTGAGGGCCACGAAGAAGAGAAGGTGAAGAAAGAATATTCAATGGAGGATAATTATCAAGATTGGATAGAGCATTCAAATCTCCTTGATGATTTAGAAGAGCTTGAAGCTAAGAAGAAATCCAATCTTATTGAGACCCCTAGGGAAATTAAGGATAAGGTTACAATTAAAGACCCATATGAGAAGGTTGGGGATATTTGGATGCAAGAAGAGTTCATTTATATGGTGAACATGTTTTAATATACCTATTTTTCAATGAGAATCATACCAATGGAGTTGGATAACATCATAAGAAAGTTGTAGGCATCAATGCCAAGGATTAAAAGGCTACATGTCTCACTAAATCCTTCAGGTTATGAAGCAAGAAGAGTTTAAAACTTTCTATATTATTGAGGAAGAATTTATCATTTTAGGTTAGTTATTTTTCTATTTATTTTGTTCATTTTAGTATGTGTATTCCATAACTTCTCATGAAGCACATGTTTGTTTGCCTTGTTTTGTGTGTCTCCTTTTCCTTGTATAGTTGAGGTAGTTATTGGTTTTGTCCTTATGGTCAATGTTGAAAGGTTTACTTATTTTTATCAAAATTCATATGAATCCCTAGGCCCAATGGAATGATAATGCTATTGGTCTCGTTAGTATAACATGCATACTACCCCTATGAGTCACCAATTTTTTGACCAAATTTGCCCTTTAGGTCAAAGTGGGGCACCCGTAGGTAAAAAAATCATTTTTGGGTGTTATATAGGGTATAAAATTTATTAATTATGTGTATTATATGTGAATTGATGTCTCTTTATGTTATATTGGCCTTGGTCCTTAGTTTTTTAGTCCCTTTAGTCATTTTATGATTCAAAATTTAGCATTTAATGACTTATATGGATTTGTTGGGAATATTAAAGGTTCCAAGACATGATTTCATGTCCCATGTGTCATTATAGGTCTTAATTAATTGAGAAAATTGAAAATTGAAATGTTCATCTGAAGAAAAGGTAATTTTCTTGGAAAAGGAGAAGAGTTTGGCACTTGTATGGCCTCCTTGGGAAGTGTGCCATATGGAAAAGGTATAAATGTGACTCTTTATATTCACCATGCTCATTTACATACTTGTATTTGTTTTTAAGTGTTATTTATGAGCTAAAACCATTTTATTCTTTTTTCACCTTTCTTGGCAAGTGAAGGTGACTTACATGTTTTTAGTTGGTATGACCAGCATAAAGGGTTTCAGTGAAAATTATCTTAGGGGTATGTTATACACTCAGTTATCTTCCATTTTATGTTTATCTTTTAGAGGAATGGTGGTCTGATATTTATGATTCATTCCTAATAAGTTGACTTTACAAATTTACTTGTTAATCTATGCACCCTATAGGTTTTCCCTTAGTTTGGAGAAGTTCATACATTGTAGATAATGATATTGGTTTTAAATGACATTGAATCCTTATTCTCATGATTTTTATGCCTATTTTAATGTTTGGAAAAGATCTCATGGGATTTTTTGGTTTAGTTTGTAAGTGGATGAGCTAAATGTGATGGTACTCATTTTCACTACTTGCAGAAGGTTGTATTCTCTACAGGGGATTCATATGAATGGGTAATGGTTTTTTCCATGTTTAAATTCCATAGGTTTCATCTCCTTCTGTGATTTTGTCTCATAGCTCCATACTTTGATCAAACACATAGTCTTATCACATTCACAACCAACTTTCTGCCTACTCTTAGTCTCAGTCCTGATGTTTGAGCTCTAATCATGTTTATAGAAAATAAATGTATATTATAAAAGGTATTTTTCATTTTTTATTTTATGAGAATTCAGATTGGATACCCCAAGTAGCACAAAATGATCCTGAGGATAGTCAATGATGCATACATTGCAGTCAGCCATGGACAACCACTTATAGGTACTTGGAAGACATTTTCATGTTGAATAGGATGTGTTTACGCTTTTTGAAAAAATTTAGTGTGGAGGGTTCATTTTAAATATTTAAATTAGGTCACCACTCATTAAGAGGTCAAGGTCACAATGCCACTGCTCGTACATTTCACATACTGCCTCCAAGTTTTCCAAAGTGCACATATAGTTCATCATGATGATGTCATGCTAAGATATAACCTTGATGGTGGTCTCAATAATTTTTAAGCGTGAGGAGGTAATTTTAAGGCATAAATGTATAAATTTTATCCATTAGTATCAAATTTTATGCCCACTACTAGTTCTCTTACATTACTGCTTATGTATGATAGTGGTAACCTATAGGCAACTTTGATAAAGAGCAGAAGACTCCTTGTGAGGTGTCAAACAAGTAATGAAACTATAATCAAAGTCCTAGTGCATTGAATTTCATCATTAAATCCCTAATTTAAATTTCTTATGGATATATGGAAGTATGCATTACTTTCAAAACAGAAGAAGACTGATACAAGGACGCAGTCCCTAAGAAGTGAAAATTGAGGTCCTAAGGGTTATTATAGGCCTCTTACAACATGTCTGCCAAGGGTCTTAAGGCATTTAAGTTTGTAAATATGATATCCCTAAATAATTCATTCCAAGGATTAATTCAAGATTTTTTATGGAGGGTGATGGCTTGAGGGCTCAAAGGTTTTTGAAAAGGCACTAAATACAGATAGTATTATCCATAGGCTTGAGTTTTAAAGAGACCCAAAGTTATAATTTAACCTCGCCCTGATGGATTAATGTTTATATGTGATTTTAGGTAGTGATTTTGGATTAATATATCATTTTATAATTTCATGGACTATGTCTTAGACCCACCTACTCACCTATAGTTTGTATATATGGCTTAGGTTTAGTCACCTACAACCAGTCTCCAAAACCTAAATTCAACACTATGTGCCAAAAGAAAAGAAAATTGATAAGTTATGGATAAAATAATTAGTATATATATCATGAAAGAGATATTAAATGTGTTTTATCCTCATCTTACACACCTATAGGGGTCACTAAACAATTCAAACATAGTCAACATAGATATGTAGACAGTAATTCAAAGCATAGTGTCTAAGTATAAGTTTGGGTCAATCATTGTGAAGGTATAGGTACAAACCATATGGAATGAATTTATTTTTTTATGGAATAATAATTTAAATGTTTTTCCAAAATTTAACAAGTCTAATATACATACAAACAACGTCAAATTGTAAGTTGTCTTAGTCATCAGGCAGTGAGTGGAAAGGAGTGTGTTCTTGATGAGAAGATGACATGAACATGAGGAGAATTGTATAAATTATCCATAAAAAATTAAAAGCAGGGATATAGTAATGTTTTATATGTCTAAAATTATATTATATATGCCTATAGGTATACCCCAGAGAGCAAGAAACACAATAAAAAAGGCTAGCCCAATCTTGTCCTAGTCAGGGTGTGAAGTGGGAACATGGAGGTTAAAGTGAGTTTAAAGAGATAAAAGTTTATTAATTATAGTCATAAAAAATTAATGATAATATCAAAGTTGTATATCAATCAAAGAAGTGGCTCAGACAATTTACTCACAGTGCTGATGGAAACCTTGTGTACACAGTCCTTTGCCTCAAAGTATGTTTTGAGTTTCTAGTGCTTTTGAGAGGTCAAATCATCAAACCAAGAGCTAGTTTTTTTTTTATAGGACATCCATGTAACTTGAGGAGGATGTTTAAATATTCATAATTATCTATAAAATTATGATATTGCCCTCTATTTTGTCTCAAATAGAGGGCACTCCCTTCATACACAAACCTTACAGTTTTGGAGAGTTGGAGCCAAAAGATGGACCAAAAGATAAAAAGACTATTAAAAAAGGTTTTTAAAGTTTTATAACACCTATAAAATCAAATAAAACTAAAAACATGATAAAAAAAATAAGCATGGTCTATACCTTCTTGTAAAATGTTTATGAGATCATAATATAATTCCTTGAGCCATTAATAACCAGGGATAACCATCAAAGGTCATGTTGAGCTCTAGGTTGTAGTCAGGCTTAGGAGTATGGTTTTGGTATTGACCCCAAATGGATGATCACATTCATTTTAAACATGGAATGAGAATATATAGCTATTTTAACATTTTAATAAGGTCTCAAAATATGTTTTAAAGCTTCCAACATGCAAAATAAACCTTGGAGAAGCCATTTTTGGCTCTGAAACCCATTATTCATATTGGAATAAGGGAAACAAGTTCAATATCCTAGTTTTAGATGCTCATATATTTAAAAAGGCCTTACATGGTTTCCTAAAGATTTTAGAGGTGTTATTAGGGTTCCTAGAGATCATACTTGTAGAATGTTTTATAGATTGAATGTCAAAGCTTAAGTGTCAAAACTGCTAAAAAACTCTTATTAAACCCTTACAAGCACCTGATGGAGAAAATAGAGTTGGATATCTGATCTAATGGCACAATTTAATCATGAAACGTATTTTACCTTATATAGGACTTAGTTAGGCTCATTCCAATGCATATTAGATGTATGGACTTGTATGGATGGGGTGAGAAATAGGTTATTTTGACCATTTTCTTTGTTGTGAAGGCTACAAGAAGATTTTGAAGATGAAATAAATTTTTGATAGAATATTTAGACATTTTATAACTACCTATGGTATTTTAATTCCTTAAATAAACTTCTAAGTGTCCAAACTAGGTGCTTCAACTCAGCCAGTCAAAACTGGCCTAGTGGACAAGCTAGTGAGAAGGGTGGAAAGCTTCATGTGAGCTGATTTTTAAGAATTAATGTTACCTCTAAGGAAATATAGTGCATTTAAAATTTTCATTAAATTCATCCCATGTATTTTTAAGATCAAGTGATGCTTCTTTGGAGCTGAGTGTGTAGGGTGCATGAGAAGATAGTTTTCAAGATAATATAAGATGATTTCCTACTTATAGATGTTTCAAAAGGACCAAGCCTACAAAAAATGAATGGAGAGGAATGTATTATGTTATAAAACTTCATAAAAATCATAATACCTGATCCCGATAAGTTATGATTCGTTCAAACAAGGCTAATCATGAATGCAGATTTTCTGAGCTAAAATGAGGAGTTTTATTCCACTTTACAAGAGTTTGATGACTTGTATGGAAATTTTGGATTCCTAAATTTTCATCGTTTATTCGATATCCTCTTCAGATTCACAATTAAATTTTTACCAAAGATTGACAAGTGTCCTTGTTAACCTTTGACTTCTCTCTTCTTCTCTCTTTCTCAAGTTCTATAATAACTAGCCATTTTGGCCAATGTATTCTATGCTCCACCTGAGTATGGAAAAGACTTGATAATTTGTATACATTTTAATTGATAATAATATTAATTTTTACCTTTGACATTATTTTTTTTAGTGTGTTCATTTGGAGTATTTGATTTTGAATAAGTGAAGACTATGGATTCCTTAGCATGTTGTTTCATTTTTTCATCCTATTTATAGTTGGAAAACTCCTTTTTATAGGGCATGTGAAGTGTTATATGAAAATTCAAGGATTAATTGAGTTTTTATATTCATTATTTCCCTCATATTCCTCTTTTCTAGTCCTCTTATCTTTTCACATTATTCCATAAACTCATAATGTAACAGTGATGTAAGAAGATGATGATTGGAGAAGTCTATGTTTAATTTGTCTCTTGATTTCAAGTGTAACATGCATATGGTTGGAAGTCATAAATATATATGGTGTATCACCTACATTTATTTTATTTATATATCTCCCTTTTCACCCCCAAAAGTTGAGTTTAGTTGTAGTCTAAAGTGGTACATTAAGGGAGATAGCCCTATCTAGAGATTCACCTCATTCTTTAAGACACATGCAAGCCTAGAGGTGTTTCCATTGTGACACTTGGATGAGGAGATCCTTGCCATATTGTTTCACATTGTATCCCCACCACCTTGGAAAGAGACTCATGATCCCAATACCCTATGTTTTTGAACAATATAGCAGAGTCAAGGGTAAAGAAAGACAAGAAAAGTTTTGACAAAGAGTGAAGTTGAGAAGAATATTTATCATATAAAAACTCCTCCTACCATTCCCAAAGAAAAATATTATAATCATAACATCCTAAACTATAATAATATAATGAAGTCATGGGGAAAGAAATAAGATATAAGTTTTTCTGATAAGGACTATGAAGTTGTGAATGAAGTTGATCCTTTGCAAGTCCCTTCTCCTCTTCCTCAAGAAAACTTTTGTCCACCATATGAATCCCCGTTTATTCTTCATCATTATGATGATTCATATGAACTTAAATAAATAATTTTAAAAGAGAACCTATCCAATCAAATTGAATAATTAGATTCAAAGATGAGATTATTAAGTCAAGGTGTGATGAAAGGTTTAGACCCAAAAGAAGATCCTATGCCTAAACACACCCAATCCACCCTTCCTCAAGAGAGTCCTCAAGATAAATAAGATGTGAATGAGTTTTTTGTCAAGTGGAAGGAAGAGAATCAAGTGGTTTTAGCTGAAGGTCTACCTAGCTTTCCTCATGAGCTTCCAAAAGAACACCCTACATTTCATTCCTAATATGATTTTGAGTTTAATGTGCCACCTACATCAACTAGTCCATCTTATCCTCATCCCATCACCCTTTGAATTAATGGACCTGTGGTATGGGAATATAAAGAGGATCTGTTGTTTGATAAATATCAAGAACATTTTCTTGAAGAAAACATACCTGCTTGGCAGCCTGATTGGGCTAGGTCACATGATTTCAAGATGCCTAGTCTTGGCATCACTATAAAAGAGAAAGAGATGGAAGATCTTGTATCCCTTGAAGAAGACTCTATATATGATCAAAATTTCTTATATGATCACCTCCATCATGAAGATGAAGGTGCCATTAAGGATGGATAATAGTTTCAAGTCATCCATAAAAAGGTGGCAGTCTTAAGAGAATCTCTTGACACTAATGTGGGATTTGTTGATCTTGAAGATGATCCAATACCTCAACCTGAAATTGAATCACCATCATATCTTTTATATATTTAATAAAATTATATTAATGACATCACACATAAAGAGGTAGTGGTTCTAGAGGATGTAAAGGACAAAGATTATTGGCATATACAAATGGAGATCTTTTAAGAGCTTTGAAAAGTTGAGGGCCAAGTACATGAAAAGGTGAAGAAATAATATTCCATGGAGCAAAATGATCAAGATTAAATATAGAATGTAGATCAATTTGATGATCTAGAAGAACTTGTAGTTGAGAATAAATCCAATCTTATTGAGACGCCTATAGAAATGAAGGATGAGGCTGCAGTTGAGGATCCACATGAGAAGGTTGTGGCTATTTGTATGTAAAAGAGTTAATTTATATGTCCAAAATGTTTTGATCTACCTATTTTCTAGTGAAAACCATGCCAATGGATTTGGCAAACATCATAATAAATTTGGAGGCATCACTGCCAAGGATTAAAAGACTACATGTCTCACAAAATCCTTTAGGTCATGAAGCAAGAAGATTTTCAAACTTTCCCTTTGATCTAAGAGGAATTTTTCATCTTATGTTAGTTAGTGTTTGATTTAGTATTTTCAGTTTAATCTGTGTGTTCCATAAGTTCTCATAAAGAACATGTTTTTTTGCCTTATTTTGTGTGTGTCCTTTGCATTGTATGGTTGAGGTAATTAGTGGTCTTGTCTTGATAGTCAATGGTAAAAGGTTTCCTTGTTATTATAATATTTCATATGACTCCCTAAATCCAATAAAATGATAAGGATATTGGTCTAGTTAGTATAACAGGCATACTATCCCTAAGAGTCACCAATTTGTTGATCCAATTTGACTTTTAGGTCAGATTGGGGAACCCCAAGGTGAAAACATGGGTTTTAGGTGTTTTATGGAGTATAAAATTCATTCATGAGGTGTACTATATGCAAATTTATGTCCCTTAACATTATATTTTCCTTGGTCATTAGTTTTTTAGTCTCTTTAGTAAATTTGAGTCATTTTAAGAGTCAAATTTGATATTTTAATGACTTGTATGGATTTATTGGGAAGAATAAAGGTTAAAAAATATGATGTCATGTCCCATCTATCCTTATAGGTCATAAGTAATTGAAATAAAATAAAATTGGTAGGTTCATCTGAAGAAAAGGTAGTTTCTTTTAGAAAGGAGAAGAGTTTGGCACTTGTACGACCTCTTTGGGAAGCATGACAAATAGAAAAGGTGGATGTGAATCTTAAACTTCCCAATTATTATTTAAATACTTGGGTTAATTTGGAAGTGTCATTTCTGACCTAAAACCATTTTTCTCCTTTTTCACCTTTCTTTGCAACCAAAAGTGACTTGTAGGTTTTTACATGGTACGGTCCTTATAAAGGGTTAAAGGAAAAATGATCTTAGGGTATATTTTAAAATAATTAATATTATATTTAATTTTAGGTTATAGAATAATGGTGGTCTGAGCTTTATGAACCATTCCTAAGAAGTTGACTTTCTTAATTTACTTGCTAATCTATGTACCTTATAGGTTTTGCCTTGGTTTGGAGAAGTCCGTACATTATAAATAATGATATTGGTTATAGATGATGTCAAGTCCATATTCTCATGCTTTCCATGACTTGATTAATGTTTGTCAAAGATATCATGGGATTTTTTGGTTTAGTTTGTAAGTGGATGAACCAAATGTGATGGTAGTCATTTTCACCACTTGTAGAAGGTTGTATTCTCTATAGGGAATTCATATTAATGGGGAATGGTGTTTTCCATGTTTCAATGCCATATATTTCACCTCATTCCTTTTTTTGGTCTCATAGCTCTATATTTTGATCAAACACATAGTCTTGTCACACTCACAACCAACTTTTTGCCTTCTCTCATTTTCAGTGATGATGTTTGAGATCTAGTCATCTTTATATAAGATCAGTGGAGATTATAAAATGTGTTTGTCATGTTTTATTGAATGATAATTCATATTATACATCCCAATCATGACAAAAGGACCTTGACGATAGTCAATTATTCATACACTTGCAGGTTGCCATAGATAACCACCTATAGGTGATTAGAAGAGATTTTCATGTTGAATAGGATGTGTTTATGCTTTTTAAAAATATTTAGTATATGGAGAGTTAATTTTAAATATTTTTAGCAAGTTACCACTCATTAAGAGGTTAAGTTCATAATTCCAATACTCATACATTTCACATATTGCTTCCTAGTTTTCCAACAAGCACATACAGTTCATCATGATGATGTCATGCTAAGATATAAGCCTTGACAGTGGTATCAATCCTTTTGAAGTGTGAGGAGGTCATTTTAAGTCATCAAGTTAGAATTAGTATCCATTAGTATCAAATTTTATGCCCACTTTCCATTCTATTACATTACTTCTTATGTATGATAGTGGTAACCTACAAAAAACTTTGATAGGGAGCAATGGACTCCTTGTGAGGTGTAAAACAAGCAATGAAACTATCCTCAATGTCCTAGTGAATTGGATTTCATCATTAAATACCTAATTTATATGTATTATGGATATATTTAAGTATGCATTACATTCAAAACACAAGAAGACTGATACAAGGACATGGTCCCTAAAAAGTGAAAACAAAGGTTTTAGGCATTGTTGTAGGCCTCTTACAACATATCTGCCAAGGGTTTTAAGACATATAAGTGGGTAAATATGATATCACATATCATATGAATTATTCATGGAAAGTATTAATTCAATAATGTTGATGGAGGGTGGTGGTTTGAGGGCTCAATGTTTCTTGAAAAGACAATAAATACATGGAATATTGTCTATAAGCATATGTCTTAAAGAGACCCAAAGTTGAAATTGAACCTTAACACCATGTATTAATGTTTATATATGATTATAGTGAGTTATTTTGTTATAATAGATAATTTAATAAGCTCATAGGCTGTTTCTTAGACCTACCTACCCACCTATAATCCGTACAACTAGCTAAGGTTTAGTCACCTATAACCAGTCTCTAAAACCTACATTGAACACTAAGTGCCAAAAGAAAAGTGACAAGATTAAAGAACATGTTTCAACCTTTATAAGTGATGATAAAACTAATAATTATATATATTATCAACTATATATTGAATTTTTTTTATCCTCATGGTACACACTTATAGTGGTCATTAAACAAGTCAAACACAGTTAGCCTGGATATGCAGATAGTAATTCAAAGCAGGGTGTCTAAGTAGAAGGTTGGGTTAGTTAGGTTGAAGGGATAGGTCCAAATCATATGTAATAACCTTAAATTCTTAGGTTAGGATCATTTAATTTTTTTTAAAAACTTCAAAAAGCCAAATATACCTACAGGTAGGGTCAAATCGTAAGGTGTCTCAGTCATCAAACAATGAGTGGAAAGGAGTGTGTTCTTGATGAGAATATGATATGAACACGAGGATAATCTATAAATTATCATTGAAACCTTCCAATTAGGTCTATAATAATTTTCTAAAGTTTCAAAAGTCTCCAAAATGTACCTATAGGTATAACCTAAAGAGCAAGAAACACAGTAAAAAAGGGGAACCTAGTCTTGTCCCAATTAGGGTGTGAAATGGGAACATGGACATTAAAGTGAGTTCAAAGAGGTAAAATATAATTAGTTATGGTCATGAAAACTTCATGATACTATCATTATGGTATATCAATCAAATAAGTGGCTCAAATAATGTATTCACAATCTTTATGTAAACCTTGTGCACATATTCCTTTGTCTAGATATCTATTTTGAGTTTCTAGTGATTTTCATACTTACCTAGGAAAACAATGGAGTGCCCTCTATTTTGTCTTAGATAGGGGGCACTTCCCTCATACACAAACCTTGAAGTTTTAGAGGGTTGGAGCAAAAAGAAGGACCAAAAGATAAAGAGACTCTTAAATAAGGTTTTTTAACTTTAATAAAACCTATAAAATAATATAAAAACAAGCACATGAGATAGAAATTAAATAAGGTGTTCTATGATCTCAATGTTCTAAACAGGTCTAGTGGACATGGTGAGGGCTAGTGCCCAAATGATGGGTCACATACACTTATAGCCCTAACCATGTTCTATAAATTTTTATAAAACAATTATGAGATCATAATGGAATTTCTTGATCCATTGGTAATTAAGTAAAACAATCAAAGGTCATGTTGAGCTCTTGGTTACAGTCAGGCTTAGGAGTAGGGTTTTGGCATTGACCCCAAATGGATGGTCACCTTCACTTTCAACATGGAATGAGAATTTTAAAATATTTTAGAATGTTAATAAAATATGTGTTCAAGCTTCCAACATGTAAAATAAACTTTGGATAATCCATTTTTGGCTCAGAAAACCCATTAGGCCTATGGGAATAAGGGAAACAAGCTCAATAGCCTAGTTTTAGATGCTCATATCTTGAAAAAAGACTTTCATGGTTTCCCAAGGAGTTTATAGGTGTTATTAAGGTCCCTAGAGATCATCTTTGTGGAATTTTTTTGCATTTTGAATGTCAAAGCTTTATGAACAAAGCTTAAGATTCAAAACTACTTAGAAACCCTTGTTACACCCTTACAAAGACCTGATGGAGAGAATGGAGTTATATAGCTGATATAATGGCACTATTTTTTAATGAAACCTATTTTAAATTATTTAGGAATCACTCAATTTTCCTCTAATGTAAATTATCTATATCGACTTGTACATATTTGAGATAAATAGGCTACATTTGACCATTTTTGTGTTGTGAAGTCTAAAGGAAGATTGTAAAAATGAAATACAGTTTGGATGGAATATTTATAATTTTTAAAACTCCAAATTTTCATGCCATGCCTTGATTAACTTATAAGTATCTAAACTAGGTGACTCAACTAATCTATTTCAAACTATCCTAGTGGACAAGCTAGTGAGAAGGGTGGAAAGCTTCATGTGAGCTAATGTTAAAGTATGCCTGATGCATCTAAGGCCATGTATGGTATTTAAAATTTTCATCCACTCCCTCCCTTGGAATTTCATGAGAAAATTATTCATTTTTTTATCCAAGTGTGTAGGGTGAATGAAAAGAGAGTTTTTTGAACAACAAATGATGATTTCAAAATTTTGCCAAGTTGGAGTGATTTCAGATCAACATATGAATATGCTAGGATGTCCATGTATTCGTTGAGCAAAGAGATGAACTTGGAACGCTCTGTAGGAGTACAACATTTCCTAATGTTCACCATCTTGGGGTCTTCTTTGGTTCCCAGATTGATTTGATTAAATTCCTGAGATGAGCTTGAATCTATTGGCTGCTGTCTGATAAATCTATCATGTTTATCAAATAGTTTTTCAAGGGAAACTAGGCCTTTAGGGATCTTATTCCCTTTTAGTTGAAATAACTCTTCACCTATGTCTACATTTGATTTAGGAGTTGTTTCATACTTCTGAGATTCATTAACTTCAAAATGCAAACATTCAAAGCTGTCTCTTTACTCCAGGAAGGGAATGATGTGGCTATCATTGTTAAATACCTGCCAATGACTAGCATTGTCAGGTACACTTGGCTGAAAGACCAGCTCAATCATGTACTTGTCTCTTTTGAAATCTGGGTGGAGGACCAAGAGAGTAGCTGAAATAGCCAATGCATCTGCCTGGTTATTAAACTATCTGGGAATTGTAGAGATACTGAAAGCATCAAAGTATTCAAG
The DNA here is from genome assembly GCA_037957365.1 of Torreya grandis. Classification (NCBI taxonomy): domain Eukaryota; kingdom Viridiplantae; phylum Streptophyta; class Pinopsida; order Cupressales; family Taxaceae; genus Torreya; species Torreya grandis. The sequence goes on from JARHVA010001825.1 coordinate 388,230, forward strand.
CTGGTCCCAAACTAGATTGCGGTAATGGCACAATCTTTCATTCTTGGTTTGATACAGGTTCCTCACCTGACAAACCACTAGTTCGGCATCTCCTTTATCATGAAGGAGCTTGATGCCTTTGCCCTGAGTGGCTCTCAATCCAAGTAGCAGAGACTCATATTCAGCTGTGTTATTCATGTTATTGAATTACAATTTATAAGATGAGGGAAAAATATCTCTTTGAGGAGATATTAACACCACCCGGCTCTGAACCAATGGAAGAGTAGCTGCCATCAAATTCAAGAATCCATACCTTATTTGATCCTGATTTCCTTTCAGATTCTTCTTCATCCGGTGGTGGAGAAACTTCTACACTTGCTTGGTGCTCAGCCGATTTCTCTACTATTCCAGCTGACTGCATTTCTAGGCTGTCATCAGCAGGAGCTTCATCAGATGTATCATGATCTCCATCTGTGTATAGAAAGTAGTTACCCATGTCTGAAGCCTGAAACAAAATTTGGGATTCAGGTGCTGAGGTCTGGGTAACAACATATTTCACTTCTTTCTCAGGGAGCAGTCTCTTCATAACACCCTTAATTGGAATCCTCGCCTCAGATAAATCCATGCTTAATTCACCACCGACATCTCTATAGAAATTCTGCCCAAAAAGGATGCCATATGACGCTGGAACGTCTGCTACCAAGACAGTCATCTTGATTCTTTTGTCAGGAAATGCAACAAACACAAATTGGACATCTCTAATTTGTCCCAGCAAAGGCACTTGCTTGTTCTCCATGGAGAAGCATCTACCAAAAGTTTTGGTCAATGTGAGATCAAGGGATTTGGCCACTTTAGTAGGCATGACATTGTCTGAAGCTCCAGAATCAATGATGTAATTATTCAGCTGATGTCCATTTATTAGCAATGAGACATAAAAAGGTTCAGTCCTACCAGGAGCAGCATGGGGAATAGTGGCAAGGTTGTTCCTGGTAGATGCATTCTTGGCAGCATCATGCATCATTTTGGGAATTGCTTGCTCAACAGGGATGTCCTTATTTCTAATACAGTGAACCAATCTATCTAGTTGCTCTAGATGGGACTACAGAAATTCAAATTCTGACATTTGAATTTTGGTTCTCTTTATATGGCCAACGATATCAAATGTCTGAAACGAGCTATGAACAGAGAATGGGAGTTCATCCTTTTGATTTTTTAACAGGGGAGGACTAGGCTGCAAAATTAAAGTGGAAGGCATATGGGCATTTGGGGTATTTACCTCTTTTGAAATCGTTGGGTCCTTTGGTTGGAAAGGAAGAGTAGATCCTCGCTTAGTAATCAAGACTACTGGTTGAGGTCACTCTCCTACTTTCTCCTTATCAGCGTGTTGAGCTGATTGATTTCTAGACGAGGTGAATACAACATATGACCCTTTAGTTGCATTACCTTCACCCCTGGGTTCATCCTGATAATTTAGGAAACCAATCTGGGAGTCGCTAGCTAATTCTTCTTCTGCCTCAGTGAAGAGATTAGTATCATCTTCAAAATTTAACTCAGGCTGGGATGAGAAATCCGCTTTAGCTTCTAGATATCTAACTGTCGAGTTGTTTGGAGGCACTTCAAGGGCGAGGTTCCTCTGTGGAGGGGGAAGGCAATTTTGCTGTTCCTGATTCTTGACAGCATTGTCTTGGTACGCCTGATTCTAAAATGTCCTCCTGGGCATATGTCTATATGCGGGGGCAGATGACATTCCTTATGCCATTTGCTTTTTGAGAGCCAACATTTCATTTGATAGCTTTTATACCATCAGGTCAGTGGTGACTGCAGGTGAATACTCAGAAGATGAAGAGGATTTACCTTTATTATGGTCTCTCCTAATCTTTCCAGCTAATATAAGGTCATCCTCCACTTCAGTGGCCAGGTCCTAAGCTTCAGCCAGGTCTATTTGGCTAGCACGCCTCAACAGGAAACTCACTTTAGGAAGCTGCAAGTTGATGAAGAAACATTTGAGGTTCTGAGGTGTTGGTTGGGCAATTTCAAGAATTCTGTTCCTCAGCTTGTCGAACCTGGCAATGAAGTTCCTCATAAGCTCTTGGGACTCCTTCTTCATCTGAGTGAGCTAGGATAGAAAGGCATGTGCATCCTCTGCAGGCTTAAACCTTGCTTCAAATTTGGCTTTGAGCGTATTCCAGTCAGTCACTGACCTGGCTTGCAGGTGGTAGAACCAGTCAGTAGCAGCACCTTGTAGTGTTTCTACAAAAATCTTGACTGCTATATCTTCATACTCTACTTCAATCACGCCATAGGCTATGCTGAATGCTGCAAGGTGTTCATTGGGGTGAAGTTTCCCGTCACCAAGGAATTTGGGGAAGTTCTTCCTCAAGCTGCATGGAAGCTCATGTAAAGGTGAAGTAAGTTTAAGTGGACCAAAGGAGCTACCCCAGGGGCCCTGAGCTGCCATGATTGGATTATGAAAAGTGGGGATAACAAATCTGGGTGAAGTATTTATAGGCAGGGCTCTATTAACAGCAAGAAAAGAAGCTCTGCCTTGTGTTGGTGACCCGATAAGGTCAGGAAGAAGACTCCTAAATCGTTGGAGGAAAGGTGGTGGAGGAAACAGATCAAAATGGCTCTATGGCACCAACTCAAACACAGGGTCAAAAACACCCTTAGATCTCTGGCTTCTTGTGTAACGTGGAGTTGCCAAATTTAAAACAAAGGAAAAGGACTGGTCCTGCTTCAGCCTAGAGCTTGAGGCTTCAAACTACTTGTCTTTCCCAACGGATCTAGTTTGCAGACCAGATAATGTAATGGATATGGAGGATGGAGGGAGATAGTAAGGCTATAATGATAGTGGGTAAGGCCTAGATGGGAGTCGCCAAAATTTATAATGGATAAGGGTAGGGACTGCTTGTTCAAATCCCTAGCAGAGTAACCAAAAACTGTTGGGTGAATATTTTTTCGGCCAGCTAACTGGTGACCAAAATAGTTCCTATCACCACAGCATAGGGAGATCAATCGACCAGATGTACAGGTTTACTGCATCAGTAGGAGACAAATCTCTCCTCTCATCAAGGGGAGGTTCCCTATAGGTATGCAGGAGATGCAGAAGGTATATATATATATATATATATATATATATATATATATATGCAGAAAGTAAGACACATGGGATAGGACAAACCATCCATCTCTCTTCTTTCAGAGATGATGCTGACAAATAGAAGAGAAATACTGGGTGATGGGGAAGGTGCTTCTCTTCTTTCGGAAGCAACTTTCAGCCAAGAGCCAGATTCCTTCCTAAATAGTAGAAATCTTGGTGAGGCAACAGAAGGCACTTCTCTTCTTTTAGAAGTGCTTTTTCTTGCAAACAACAAGACTTTTTTTGGTAGCAAGTAACCGGTAACAAGGTAACCAATAGCTTGAAGTGTAGCACAAAGTCTCCACCTCGACTTCCCAAAGTGTATATCACAAAGGATAATGGGGGCACAAAGTTGCCCCAGAATCCTCAACACAAAAAAGGAAAGGAAAAACACCGACTGAAATCAATTGTGAAAGCACAAAGTCTTTTTACAGTTGGTTTCAGAACACTTCTTTGTTACCTTTACTAATTCTGTGCACCAAATTAAATGAATAAGGACACCTTCAGATGACACAAGTCAGAACAGCACAAAGTTTGTAAAAACCTGCTTCCTTATTCAAATAACAAGGAAAATGAAATTACAACATGAGCTCAAAGTCTCAGTCTTCTTCTTTCAAAATGTGCAGAGTTTCATTCTTGTAAAAATGAGAGATTACAATATATAGAGTCCCAAGAAAGCCTTGGGCATTTTTTTTTCAAAGAATGGCCCATGCTGTGCATTTAATGCCTTGAATGCATTTTTAGGTTTGTCAAAGGACTACATTAAAAATAGGGCAGCTGTCTTAACTATGGCATGCCATTTCATCTCATATGTCTTCTCTCGAGTCTAGATCATCTGGTCTATCCCCTCTGATGTCTACGCAGCTATCCATTCATCTTTACTTCATGGAATAAAATAGGCCGTGTCCTTGGTTTGGTGCACTCAAAAGTCTACTCGATCTGCTCTTTCACCTACTTGGAAATAACTCTTTCGAAGATATTTCTGATCCTTCGGTCTCGCTCCTCTCTTCACTGCTTAAGCGTTTCTTCACTCTTTATAGCCCTTCTTGCCTATGTCTTTGGGGGGTCCTTTCTGCATCTTTGACAAGTGGGAAGTTCCATTGTTATGTACTTCATTAGAAACTCATGGAAAATGGAGTCCACAACACGTTTTTCTTGAGCAACTCAAAAGGAGAACACGAACGCAAACACTTGTCACATTTGCTGCACTTTGTCTTCTTCCATCGGGCGCTTTTCTGCAGGATTTTCTCTTCCTGCTACAATTCGAGCTATCGGGCTATCTTTCCAGCCAGTCACTTGGTCTTTCCTTTGAGTTTTGTTCTTTATTTGAATTTCAACGGTTATTCCCTTATGTTAAATTTGATGTCCACGGGGACATCATCGGTTGACTGTTGCTTGAACCATGTTGAACTTTTGAACCCATTGAACCTGTGGATCCCCTTTACGAAAAAAGCTTAAAAATGAGGAATTTGAAAGCTCACAACAAATTTTGAGAAGGGGAGAAAGAAATTGAGCTGTAGGTTGTCTCAAAAATGAGTGGCATTTTTTGGGGAGAACACAATGTACTCATAGTCCTTATGGAAACCCTGTGTATGTAGTCCTTTGCCTAGAAGTCTATTTTTAGTTTCTAGTGATTTTGAGAGGTCAAACAACCAAAAAAAGAGATGGATTTTTGTATGATACATAATTTTCAATTTAGGAGGATGTTTAAATTTTCATAATTGTCTAGGAAATTAGGGGTGTCTTGTTTGTTTTGTCTCAGGTAGAAGGCACTCCCCTCATATACAAACTTTACAATTTTGGGTAGTTGGAGCCAAAAGATGGACCAGAAGATAAATAGAATCTTAAAGAAGGTTTTTAAATTATAATATAACCTATAAAATAATATAAAACCAAGCATATTATAGATAAAATACACATGGTTTTCTATGCTCTCAAAGTTGTAGACATGTCTAGTGGACATGGTGAGGCGTACTGCCCAAATGAAAGGTCACTTATACTTATAGCCCTAATCATGGTTTATGCATTATCAAAAAAAATTTATGAGATCATACTATAAGTTCATAAGAAATTTTTAATCAATTGAAACCATCAAAGTTCATGTTGAGCTCTAGGTTGCAGTCAGGCTTAAGAGTAGGGTTTTGGCATTAACACCAAATGGATGGTCACCTTCACTTTCAACATGGAATGGGAATTTTAACCTATTTAAGAATGTTCATTAGGTATAAAAATATGTGTTATATATTCCAAAATTAAAAATTAACCTTGGATAATCCATTTTTGGCTCAGAAACCCATCAGTCCTATTAGAATAATAGAAACAAGCTCGATAGCCTAGTTTTAGATGCTCCTATATTTAAAAATACCTTGCATGGTTACCCAAGGAGTTTAGAGGTGTTATCAAGGTCCCTAAAGATCATCCTTGTGGAATTTTTTTGTAGGTTGAGCATCAAAGCTTTATGAAAAAAGCTTTAGAGTCAACTGCTCAAAAACCCTTGCTAAACCCTTACAAGGATGCGATGGAGAAAATGAAGATGGATAGCTAATCTGATGGGATATTTTACAAATGAAACCTATTACACATTTTATAATACTCATTTATACTACCTCAAATGTAAATTATCTATATGGACTTGTACATATGGGGTGAGAAATAGGCTCTGTTTTTTACTATTTTTTGTGATATGTAGTCTACATGAAGAGTTTGAAGATGAAATCAAGTTCAGAGGAAATATTTAGACTTTTTATAAATCCCTATGGTAATTTAATTCCCTGTATAAACTTTTAAGTGTCCATACTAGGTGCTTGAACTTAGCCAATTAAAACTGACCCAGTGGACAACCTACTGAGAAGGGTGGAAAGCTTCATGTGCGCTGATTTTAAAGCATGCCCGATGCCTCTAATGCCATGTATGTTATTAAAAATTGTCATCCACTCCCTCTGATGTATTTTCATGAGTGATTTATGCCTTTTTTGGAGCCAAGTGTGTAGGGTGCATGAAAAGAGAGTTTTATGGACAACAGATGATGATTTCTCACTTATAGATGTTTCCAAAGGACTAGGCTTCAAATAAATGCATGGAGAGGAATTTATAATGTAATTAAACATCATCCCATTCATTAAACTTGGTATCAATTAACTATGAGGTATTCAAACAAGATAAATCATGAAGGCAATTTTTTTGAGCCAAAATGAGGAGTTTTATGCCACTTTGCAAGAGTTTGATGACTTGTATGGACACACAGGCTTTCTAAATTTGCATGGTTCATCTCATATCCTATTATAATACAAAATTAAGTAATCCTCTTATATTAACAAGTTTCCTTGTGACCTTGGGACTTCTCTCTCTCTCTCTCTCTCTCTCTCTCTCACACACACACACACACACACACACACACACACACACACACACACACACACACACACACACACACACACACACACACACACACACACACACACAAGTTCTTTAAGAACTAGCCATTGTGGCCATTTTATTCTATGTTCCACCTAAGTATGGTGAAGACCAACTCATTTTTATACCTTTAGATAAATAATAATATTTAATTTTACCTCCTTCATGACTATTATTAGTGTGTTCATTTAGAATGTTTTATTTTGTATAAGAGAAGACTATGGATTCCTTAGCATTTTTTTTAATTCTTTCATCTTATTTTCAATTTAAAAGCTTCTTCTTGCAAGGAATGTGAAGTGTTTTAGTAAATTTAAAGGATTGAGTGAGTTATTATTTTAATTATTTCCCTCATAGGCCTCATGTCTAGTCCTCCTAGCTTTGCACATTCATCCATAACCTCACAATGTAACGTTGATGTAAGAAGATGAAGATTGGAGAAGTGTATGTTGAGTTTTTCCCTTGATTTCAAGTGTAACATGACTATGGTTAGAATTCATAAATATATTTTGTGTATTATCTTGATTAGGTTAGTTTGATTTTAATTATATCTATTCCTTTTCACCTCCAAAAGTTAAGTGTAGTTGTAGTCCAAAGTGGTACATCAAGGGAGCTATCCCTATTTATAGATTTACCTCATTCCTTAGGCTACCCATAAGCCTAGAGGTGTTTCCTTTATATCAATTGGATGAGGACAGCCTTTCCATATCCACAAAGTGTTAAAATCCAAGCGACAATAGTTTTTGACATACCTAGTGGGGCTCTTGGTTCAAGGAGTTGAGATATTTTTGGTGTTATCTCTCAAAAATCACCCTTTGGAGGCATCTATCAGAGCATAAATAGCTAATAAAGAAGCCCAAGTTTCCTTTTCAATATTTTTGGTGATATATTTATTTGTGTTCTTTATTTCATGAGGTTTTATCATTGAATTTGGCATTGTGTTTTGTTCTTTACAAGTTGGTGAGACATTGAAAGTTTGTGTCATTTCTTAAAAACAAGAGAAAATCATTAAATATCCCTTTCATGAAGTGTACCAGCCCCAATATGGTTATTTTCATCTTTATTATGATCATATTCAACCTTGTCATCAGTTCTCTAAGCCCTATAGCTAGCCTACTAAATATTTTACTTCTCCTAGTCAACCTAGCCACTCGTCAACTCTATCCATTTCCAACTTCAAGCAAACACTTTTGGGTTATGAGAGGTACATTTTGGAGCTTGATAAATTAAGAGGATGTTGTCAATAGGTCCCTATACATTCCATTCACAAGGTAATATATTCCTTAGATTTGGTCAAACGATAATGGGCACCTATTGAGAGAGATAATTGGCAAAGTCTTACAATGAGATGCTAGATGTGAGTGGTTTGATGGCATCCTTAGAGGATAAGCTAAGCATTAATGAGAGGAAACATTACGAAGTATATCAACCTTAATATACACATACCCATTTTTTTTATCATCCATATTTTATCCCTACTCATTATCCTAATCCAGGATATTAAAGTCATCATTTTCCCCATCAATTGGAAGAGAAAGTTGAGAAGAAAAACCTTGTTTTTGAAGATAATATTGATAGGAAAATTGAGCTGGAAAATATGAATATGAATCAGCTAATAATATCATAAAAGTAAGTGGATTTCAAGCTCTCATTTACCTCTGATATTTCATCCCCACAACCTCAAAAAGAGACTCATGATCCTAGTACCCTATGCTAAAACAAGATAGTGGAGTCATGGGGACAGAAAGAGGAGAAAAGTCTTGACAATGGTTGTGAAGTTGAGAATAATTTCGATCCTATACAAAATCCTCATACCATTCCTTAATAAAAGGCTTCTAATCTAAACATCCTAATCCAGAGTGAGATAGTGGAGTCATGGGGAAAGATAGAAGACAGATGTTTGGTTGAAAAAGAGTGTGAATTTGTGAATGAAGTTGATGATTTGCAAGTCCCTTCCCCCCTTCCTCAAGAAACAATTCTTCCTCCATATGAATTAACTTTTATTCCTCATCCTCATGATGATGCATATGAAATTAAATAAATACTTTTCCAATATAACCTAGCTAATAAAATTGATGAGTTAGAGTCAAAGATGAGGTTGTTGAGTCAAGTTGTGATGGAAGGTTTAGACCCCAAAGAAAATATTATACCTAAACAAAACCCATCCAACCTTTCTCAAGAGCAGCCTCGAGCTAATTTAGATGTGAATGAGGTTTTTTTCAATTGGAATGAATAAAATGAAGTGGTTTTATCCCAAGGTCTACCTCCCATTCCTCATGATCTTCAAAAAGAATAACTTACATTGCTTCCCAATTTGATTTTGAGTTCTATGTGCCACCTCCACCAACTATTCCATTTTTTTCTCACCCCATCACCCTTTGGCTTGATGGACATGTGGTATGGGAACCAAAAGAGGAGAAGTTGGTTGATAAGGAAAGAAAACTTTTTATTGAAGAAAAAATACATCCTTGGTAGCCTCATTGGGCTAGGTCACATGATTTCAAGATGCCTAGTCTTGGCATAACCATGAATGAGAAAGAGATGGAATATATTGTTTCCCTTGAATAAGACTCTAAATATGATCAAAATGTTGTAGATGATCACCTCCAAGATGAATATGAATGTGATATTAAGGATGGGGAATAGTTTCAGGTCATCCCCAAAGAGGTGGTAGTCCTATGAGAATCTCTTGAGACCAATGTGGGAGTTGTTGCCCTTAAGGATGATCCAATACCTTAGCCTAATCATGAATCACCATGAGATGCATTGGATATTGAATAAAATCAGATTAATGACATCACACATCAAGAAGATAATATTGAAGAGGTAGTGGTTCTAGAGGATGAAGAGGACAAAGATGATTGGTATATGCAAATGAAGCTATTTCAAGAGATTGAAGAGCTTTACCATGTTGAGGGCCAAGTACATGAGAAGGTGAAGAAAGACTATTCAATGGAGGATAATAGTCAAGATTGGATAGATCATTAAAATCTCCTTGATGATTTAGAAGAGCTTGAAGCTGAGAAGAAATCCAATCTTGTTGAGACCCCTAGGGAAATTAAGGATAAGGTTACAATTGAAGATCCACATGAGAAGGTTGGGGATATTTTGATGCAATAAGAGTTCATTTATATGGTGAACATGTTTGAATCTACCTATTTTTCAATGAACATCATGCCAATGGAGTTAGATAACATCATAAGAAAGTTGGATGCATCAATGCCAAGGATTAAAAGGCTACATGTCTCACTAAATCCTTCAGGTCATAAAGCAAGAAGAGTTTCAAACTTTCTCTTTGATCAAGGAGGAATTTATCATCTAAAATTAGTTAGTTTTTGAGTTATTTTGTTCATTCTAGTATGTGTATTCCATAAGTGCTCATGAAGCACATGTTTGTTTGCCTTGTTTTGTGTGTGTCGTTTTCTTTGTATAGTTAAGGTAATTAGTGTTCTTGTCCTTAAGGTCACTGTTCAAAGGTTTACTTATTTTTATCAAAATTTATATGAATCGCTAAGCCCAATGGACTAATAGTATTGTTAGTATAATAGGCATACTACCCCTATGAGTCACCAATTTATTCACCAAATTTGCCCTTTAGGTCAAAGTGGGGCACCCGTAGGTAAAAAAATTGTTTTTGGGTGTTTTATAGGGTATAACATTTGTTCATTAAGTGTATTATATGTAAATTTATGTCTCTTAATGTTATATTAGCCTTGGTCCTTAGTTTTTTAGTCCCTTTAGTCATTTTACGATTCAAAATTAAGAATTTAATGACTTATATGGATTATTTGGGAAGATTAAAGGTTCCAAGACATGATTTCATTTTCCATGTGTCATTATAGGGCTTGCTTAATTGAAAAAATTGAAAATTGAAATGTTCATCTAAATAAAAGGTAATTTTCTTACGAAAGGAGAAAAGTTTGGCACTTGTATGGCCTCCTTGGGAAGTTTGCAACATGGAAAAGGTGTAAATGTGACTCTTTAGATTCACCATGGTAATTTACATGCTTGGATTTATTTGGAAGTGTTATTTATGAGATAAAACCATTTTATTATTTTTTCACCTTTCTTGGTAAGTAGATGTGACTTACAGGTTTTTAGTTGGTATGATTAGCATAAAGGGTTTCAGTGAAAATTATCTTAGGCATATATTCTACACTCAGTTATCTTCCATTTTATGTTTGTTTTATAGAGGAATGGTGGTCTGATATTTATGAATCATTCCTAAGAAGTTGACTTTATGAATTTTCTTGCTAATTTATGCACCCTATAGGTTTTCCCTTGGTTTGGAGAAGTTCGTACACTCTAGATAATGATATTGGTTCTAGATTACGTTGAATCCTTATTCTCATGCTTTCCAAGCCTCTTACAACATATCTGCCAAGGGTCTAAAGGCATTTAAGTTTGTAAATATGATATCCCCTACATATAAATAAGTCATGCCAAGGATTAAGTCAAGATAATTGATGGAGGGTGATGGTTTGAGGGCTCAAAGGTTTTTGAAAAGACACTAAATATGGGTAGTATTGTCCATAGGACTGAGTTTTAAAGAGACCCAAAGTTATAATTTAACCTTGTCATGATGGATTAATGTTTATATATGATTTTAGGTAGTGATTTTAGCTTAATATATCATTTTATAATTTCATGTACTATGTCTTAGACCCACCTACCCACCTATAGTTTGTACATATGGCTTAGGTTTAGTCACCTACAACCAGTCTCTAAAACCTAATTTCAACACTAAGTGCCAAAAGAAAACAAAATTGATAAGTTATGGCTAAAATAATTAGTATATATATCATAAAATATATATTAAAATGTGCTTTATCCTCACTTTACACGCCTATAGGGGTCACTAAACAATTCAAACATAGTCAACCTAGATATGTAGACAATAATTCAAAGCACGGTGTCTAAGTGGAAGTTTGGGTCAGTCATGGTGAAGGTATAGGTCCAGACCATATGGAATGAATTAAAATTTTTATGGAAGTATCATTTAAATTTTTTTCCAAACTTCAAAAAGTCTAATATACCTACAAATATTGTCAAATTGTAAGTTGTCTCAGTCATCAGGCAGCGAGTGGAAAGGAGTGTGTTCTTGATGAGAAGATGACATGAACATGAGGAGAATTGTATAAATTAGAATTGAAACATTCCAAGGAGGGATATAATAATATTTTATATGTCAAAAATTCTATTAAATATTCCCATAGGTATACCCCAAAGAGCAAAAAACACAATAAAAAAGGGTAGCCCAGTCTTGTCCCATTCAAAGTGTGAAGTGGAAACATGGAGGTTAAAGTGAGTTTAAAGAGATAAATGTTTATTAATTATAGTAATAAAAACTTAATGATAATCTCAAAGTGGTATATCAATAAAATAAGTGGCTCAGACAATGTACTCACAATGCTTATGGAAACCTTGTGCACGCAGTCCTTTGCCTAGAAGTATGTTTTGAGTTTCTATTGGTTTTGAGAGGTCAAATCATCAAACCAAGAGCTAGTTTTTTGTATAGGACATCCTTTTCAATTGATTAAGATGTTTAAATTTTCATACTTATCTATGAAATTATGGGATTTCCCTCTATTTTATCTCAGATAGCGGGCACTCCCTTCATACACAAACCTTGCAGTTTTGGAGAGTTAGAGCCAAAAGATGGACCAAAAGATAAAAAGACTCTTAAAGAAGTTTTTTAAAGTTTTATAAAACCTATAAAATCAAATAAACTAAACACATGAGAAAGAAACTAAATAGGGTATTTTATGCTCTCAAGATGCATACATGCCTAGTGGACATGGTGAGGACTAGTGCCCAAATGAAGGGTCACATACACTTATATCCATAAGCATGGTCTATAAATTCTTGGAAAATGTTTATGAGATCATCATAGAAGTCCTTGAGCCATTAATAATCAAGGATAACCATCAAAGGTCATGTTGAGCTCTAGGTTGCAATCAGGCTTAAGAGCAGGGTTTTAGTATTGACCCCAAATGGACGATCACATTCACTTTCAACATGGAATGAGAATATATAAATATTTGAAAATGTTCATTAGGTCTCAAAAGATGTTTTCAAGCTTCCAACATGAAAAATAAACCTTGGAGAAGCCATTTTTAGCACTGAAACCCGTCAGGCTTATTGGAATAAGGGAAACAAGTTCGATTTCCTAGTTTTAGATGCCCATATATTTTAAAAGTCCTTGCATGGTTTCCTAAGGATTTTAGAGGTGTTATTATGGTCCCTAAAATCATACTTGTATAATTTTTTATAGGTTGAATGTCAAATCTTAAGAGTCAAAACTGCTCAAAAACTCTTGTTAAACCCTTACAAGCACCTGATGGAGAAAATAGAGTTGCATAGCTAATATAATGGAACAATTTAATCATGATACATATCTTACCTTATATAGGACTCAATTATGCTCAATCCAATGCATATTAGACGTATGGACTTGTATGGATGGGGTTAGAAATAGGCAATTTTGACCATTTTTTGTGTTGTACAGGCTACAAGAAGGTTCCAAAGATGAAATAAAGTTTTGATAGAATATTTAGACATTTTATAACTCCCTATGGTATTTTAATTCCTTAAAAAACTTCTAAGTGTCCAAACCAGGTGCTTCAACTGAGCCAGTCAAAATTGGCCTAGTAGACAAGCTAGTGTGAAGCATGAAAAGATTCATGTGAGATGATTTTAAAGAATTAATGATACATATGAGGAAATGGAGTGTATTTAAACATGTCATTAAATCCATCCCATGTATTTTTAAGAGAAACTGATGCTTCTTTGGAGCCAAGTGTGTAGGGTGCATGAGAAGATAGTTTTCTAGACAATAGAAGATGATTTCCCACTTATAGATGTTCTAAAAGGACCAAGCCTACAAAAAATGAATGGAGAGGAATGTATTATGTCAATAAAATTCATCCAAATCATACTACCTGATCCCAATAAGTTATGATTTGTTCAAATAAGGCTAATCATGAAGGCAAATTTTCTGAGCTAAAATGAGGAGTTTTATGCCACTTTACAAGAGTTTGATGACTTGTATGGAAATTTGGGATTCCTAAATTTTAATGGTTTATCATATATCCTCTTCAAATTCACAATTAACTTTTTACCAAAGCTTTACAAGTGTCCTTTTGAACCTTTGACTTCTCTCTTCTTCTCTCTTTCTCAAGTTATATAAGAACTATCCATTTTGGCCAATGTATTCTATGATCCACCTAAGTATGGAAAAGAATTGATCATTTTTATACATTTTGATCGATAATAATATGAATTTTTACCTCCTAAATTATTTTTCGTAGTGTGTTCATTTGGAATTTTTGATTTTGAATAAGTGAAGACTATGGATTCCTTCATATGTTGTTTCATTTTTTCATCCTATTTGTAGTTGGAAAACTCTTTTTTGTAGGGAATGTGAAGTGTTATATGAAATTTTAAGGATTAATTGAGTTATTATTTTCATTATTTCCCTCATATTCCTTTTTTTTAGTCCTCCTATCTTTTCACATTCATCCATAACCTCATAATGTAACATTGATGTAAGAAGATGATGATTGGAGAAGTGTATGTTCAATTTGTCTCTTGATTTCAAGTGTAACATGCATATGGTTGGAAGTCATAAATATATTTGGTGTATCACCTACCTTAATTTTATTTATATATCTCCCTTTTCACCCCCAAAATCTAAGTTTAGTTGTAGTCTAAAGTGGTACATTAAGGGAGATAGCCCTATCTAGAGATTCACCTCATTTTCTAAGATACATGCAAGCCTAGAGGTGTTTCTATTGTGGCACTTGGATGAGGAGATCCTTGCCATATTATTAAAGGGTTAAAATCCATGTGATAAATTTTTTTAGTACGCCCGACGGGAATTTTAGTCCAAGGACTCAAGATATTTTTTGTGTTGTCTCTCAACAATCAACTTTTGGAGGCATCTATCAAAGCATCAATTGTGACTCCAAAGATCCATCAGCTAGTCAAGCATCCCAGGTTTCCATTTAAAGATTGTTGGTGATATATATATATATATATATATATATATATATATATATATATACACACACATATATTTTTCTTTCTTTTATGAGGTTTTATGACTGACTTTGGCATTGTATTTTGTTATTTACAAGTTGGTGAGACATTACAAGCTTGTGCCATTCCTTATCAACAAGATAAAATCCTTAACCACCCTTTTATGAAGTGTACCATCCCCAATATGGTTATTTTCAGACCTAATATGAACATATTCAACCTTGTCATGATTTATATCAGCCCTATATCTATCCTCCTAATTATCTTACTTCTCGTAGTCAACCTAGCCACTCCTCAACTCTATCCATTTCCACCTTCAAACAAGCACTTTTGGGATATGAGATGTACATGTTGGAGCTTGATACATTAAGAATAAGTGGTCAAGAGGTCCCTATAAATTCCATTCACAAGCTAAGATATTCCTTAAATTTGGTTAAAAGAGAGTGGGAACCTATTGAAAGAGCCAATTGGTAAAGGCTTATAAATGAGATGCTAGATGTGAGTGGTTTGATGGCATCCTTGGAGGATAAGCTAGGAATTCATGAGAAGCATCCTTACCAAGTATATTAACCTTCATATCCACTTCCCCAAGTTTCTTATCAACCATATTTTATCCTTACTCATCATCCCAATCAAGGATATCAAACTCATCCATTTCCCCATCAAATGAAAGAGAAATTTGAGAAGAAAAACATTGTGTTTGAAGTTAATCTGGCCACCAGCTTCCTCATTTATACTTCATCCTTACATAATCCATGGAATTGACCCTATAGAGTCAGTAAGAATGAGCCTACAGAGTTTGTATAAATAAGCCGACAGAGTCTATAGAAACAAACCTACAGAGTCTGTAGAAACAAGCCTATAGAGTTCGTATAAACAAGTCTACAGAGTCCATAGAAGTAAGCCTGTAGAGTCTGTAGTTCTATTGGATGGAGATCAAAATTAAAATTTCACTATACATCGCCTATGTTTTGTTCTTGATCATTATTCACAACAAAAATCACTAAAATATGCTATGTATTAGACATTAATGACAAAGTAAAGGTTTAGTCTTTGGTTCAATATAAATAAGACAAGTATCTATTTTCTATGTAATAGTTATCTAACAATCTATGATTTTCATAAGATAATATCCTTTGAGAGATGAATTGAGGGAAATAACATGTCAATAATGAGCCATATTTTGAGCTCATCATCTCCCCCAGGCTTTACCTTTTACAAGTCCCATTGTAAACATTCATTGGCATTCATAGATCTGGAATCTACTTTCCACACTCTGACTCATCATATTCATAAAATTCATCTATTATATACTTATTTGAATTGATTTTAAACCCTTGATGTTCTTGAATCATTTGTTTCAAAATATTGAATTGCTCCTCTGATTGTGGAGCCCAACTCTACCATCCTAGATTAGGTATGATTAATAAAGGGGGTCTATATCTCATGCCAATCCATTTATATCCTCCCCCAGAGTTTATTAAATCTATTAATATTTCCAAAATTGAGGAATCTCTTCTCATACTCCATCCTAAGTTATATGGAGACATGACCTCTCATCTTTTAAGATGCACTCAATGTTGGTCCCATCTATTTACACTTGTAGTCACCACTGAATCAAAACTCTATCTTGAAAATAGGTCAAAAGAAATAACACAATCATATAAAGATTATAAATAATGCATTTTAACCTCATCACTTAAAAAAACATAGTTAAAATTCTATTTGATAAATCTAGGAATTGGAAAGCTGGTCAAACACACAATCTCGTAGTCTTAGCATGATTTGTATAGTCCTGAAATCTACTTTTCCATGCTAGTTGATTTTTGAATGTAGAAAGTAATGCCCTTATTTTAAATTATCCTAAATGAAGGTTTATCAAAAACTTAGTATGTTCATGGTCTCCTAGGATCAAATCATGCAAATAAAACTCACAAAGCAAATTTTGCTCATCAGGTTTAACACTATAGAGAATTTTCAAAAATGTTGGCTGTAAAATCTTGTAAGGAAGATGCCAAGAGATCCTTGGAAGTTGTCATCTATAAAATTATTCAAATAAGAATAAACTATATGTAGGAGAAGCATTTCTACATGCCAAAATAGATTCCCCTAATTTGCATGCATCCTACATATTTTATTCTAAATTTTAGACCTTAGCTTCTAATTCTTTCTTTTCATTTTCCAAGAGTTTGTTTGAGGAAGTTGCATATTTATTTTTCTATTTGAGTATGGAATATTCTTCTTCAATTTGATGTAGTATTTACAATGGAGGAATACCTGGACAACATGTTTGACAACTATGGTCAACAAACACCTTAGGAGAAGAAGGTGCAATATCAAAAGGTGCTTTGGAAGAGTTTACCAAACTCTACAATCTCCTATTTTCCTTCTTCAAATTTTCTACATATATCCAAAGATCTATTTGTTCACTTTCATTTTCCTTTATTATTTCCTCTAATCTATGAACTTATACTACATGATTGATAGATGTTGTGTCTAATTTTTGCACCAATAATGAGTTGAGATGGTCCTTGTTTTGTAATTGATTAATTAAATCAGCAATGTCAGTTGTTTGTTGTTTTTCTAGAGCTTGAGCTTGAGAAAGATACAAGGTTAACTACATAATATGATCATTTAGATTAGATGATTCGCCTTTCCCATTTGTGCATATAGTTTTCCCTTTATCTATTATAGTTTCAACACGAACAAGTAGTGGTTCGACCATACTTGATTCCATTGTTGTGTTTGGCACTTCTTCTAGAATTGGTTCCTCCATTATGATTGTAGAGTTTCTTTCGAAAGGAGTTTCTTCAACATCTATAGCTAGAGTGATATTTTTATGTATGGGGGAATGAGATACCATTTTAAGACTATTTAGAATATTTGTAACCTTTTATTCATATTCTTTTATTAGAATTAGCCTTCTCCTTCTTTTAGTCACTCTCTGAGCTACACTCAATTGTCTTTCCTTTTCAACCATCAAACCCTCAGTCTTCTTAGGTTCTGTAGCAACCTTTCATCTTAATTTTCTTCTTCCTGACAAGGAAATTTGTTCTACTATAGATTCATGAGGTTCTTGTAGGGACCTTGAAACTTTAGGAATTTGAGACCTCGTGACTCTACTTAAAGAATAAGGAGAAGGGATTTTTGGTGAGACTATAGTGTATGATTTCTTCTTTAGATTTATTTTCTCAACTGATGTAGTAGGTGGAGATGAATGTTCCTATGGTGAATTTGACTTTTCTTGTGTAGGCAATTTTAGAATTTGTTGTGAAACACTATTCTAAAACTCCTCCTAGAGCTCTTGTCCTTGTTGAAGGAAGTGATGTTGGATAATGAGATGAATAAGGCCATGATGCCTAAGAGCAGCATTAGGAGTTGTAGCCATAATTTGAAGGGCATCATTTAAGAAGGATGGGAGGTTAATCTTGTACTAAGGGTTTTGTCTCCCATTCTTAAGGTGTATTAACATTTTCATGGTGTCTCCTCCTAAAAGACTATGTTGCCCCTCAAAAATGATATATTTGAGTACCCACTTAGTTACCGATTTCGAAGGTTCAGGAAGTCAATTTTTACTAATCCCTTTTGATTTTCCCTTGGAATATATTAGACATGAAGTCCCAGTATGCTCATTACCATTAAACTAACTAATTAAATCACTAAATAAAATTCTGCCTATAGCTCTCATTCCCTCTTCTAGAACTTGTATGATTTGACTTATAGTTTGAGTTGAAAAAGGAATAACAATGCCTTTCACAACTAAAAATTTAGGGTTGAGTTAGTGATGAATTCAATTACCATTGTTTCATCGAAACCATGGAAATTTTCAATGAAAGGTAGCTAGCCATTTTCTCTAAACACTACCACAGAATCTTTGTCTTTGTGAAACTTTGCTGCATTCTTCAATTTTGATCTCATTTTTTATCCATGTTTTTATGTGGATTTACTCTATTCCTTCAACTCAAATTAGGGGTTAGACCAACTTCTATCAAAATAGGTACGCAATAGTCACTAAGGATTTATAAGCAGCTTCTATTAAAATATGTGGAAATGAAATGGTTCATATGAAACTTCATAGCTGCATGAGTTCATAGTTTGATATGATGACTTGATACAGTTGAGCACCTCATATTTCTATGGAGTGTGCCAGTCATTTTTTCCATTATTATAAATTGAATGAAATGATGACATGGCACTTTGATGGTGACAATGATTTATGACGTAATTGATTGTATCGAAGCTGCACACTTATCCATACACCTTTGATGACTTGTTTGCATGTCTCTTCATTATGGTATGCGTCATGTCATTCTATTTTGGAAGGTTCAAGTTTGGGTCATCTCCATAGAATAATGTCTTAATTAAATCAAAGATAACTAGTTAACTAAACATAGATAATTAAAATATATGTCTCACTTACTTTGACCTTAGATTCATCCTTTTCTCGCCATTTGTCCTGCATAAATAAGTTCACATAGATTAGTCAATGGGTGTTGAAAGAAAAAAATTTACTGCATGGAGAAGACCAATCATAGTGATATGATAAGTTTCTCTTATTTTTTTATTTTTTATTTTATATATATGTTGTTTTTGCCCTTTGGCCAACCATTCCTAGTTTTCTAGCCAAAGCCCTTTTTGAAATGCATAGCCAACTAGTAAGTTGGTTTTTTGGGCATGCATTGTCAATAGTGTCCCTAAAAAGATTTTCACAATTGATATTTTTTATTTATATATACAAGGTCATCAAGGACTATGTTCTCTAGAAGAAGCAGAGCCCTCTAAACTAGCTACTTGATTTGAAGTAGTTTCTTTAAAAGAAGTAGAGTCTTCCAGAAAAGATCTTCTACTATCTTCAATAAGTATTAGCTTAATAGAACCATTTTTAAAGACCTCCTCAATATGATAAGGTCCCAACCACCTCATTTGTATTTTTCCTTTAAACTATTGAAATTTGGAATCAAACAACTTTGCCCAATCTCCTTTCTAAAACTTTCATTGATTTATCTGTGAATCATGCCAAAATTTTCTTTGATTTTATACCAATTCAGTTCTTTGTAGTGCTTCCATCCTCATCTCATCAAGTTGATTAAGCTGTAAGAGTCTTTCTTTCTATATTTCTTCTAATTCAATCCCTAGTTCTATAAAAAAATTCAAAGTTTGTAATTCAAACTCAGCATAGAATAAAGGATTCTTACCATAAACCAATTCATAAGGTGAAAATCTAGTTATTATTTTCTAAGCAGTATTATAATCCCAAATAGCTTCTGGTACCTTATCTACCCAATCCTTTCTACTAGAATTAACAACCTTAGTTAAAATATTTTCTAATTCTCCGTTGGTGACTTCAACTTGTCTATTATGCTTTGGATGGTATGGAGTTCTTTTTTTGTGTTGAGTTTGATAAACTTGCATAAAGTGCTTTATCATGTATTACATGAACTGCGATCCTTGATGTGAGACTATCTCCCTTAGAGCACCAAATATTTGTATAATTTAAAAATATAAGAAATCAGCTACCATCTCTTCTCTTGCATGAGTTAATACTTCCACTTCTGCCCACTTGGTCACATAGTCTGTACATACTAGGATATATTCTTTTCTTCTGAAGGGAGGATCCATAAGACCTATAAAATCAATTCCCTATTTCTCAAATAGTTATAAAACCAATTGAGGATGAGGGTGTAGAGGAATCTCTATTAAAAGGGTAGGCTATCCAATTCTATGACAAGCATCGTAGTGTCTGACATATCTTTTTTGCTGTTGATGAAGGTGAGGCCAATAGTATCCTGCTCCTAGAATTTTTTGTATGGTTCTTTGAGTTGAATAATGACCTCCTCCTGGTTCATCATGACAAGCTCTGATGATATTATAAGCATCAACATTTGTCACATACCTATGAAATATATGGTCAGGTCTAAGTTTAAATAACATTCCATTAATCTATTTAAAAGAAAAAATTTCATTGATTAAGCATTTCTTTTCTTTTTGTGAAAATTGCAGAGTAAACTTCCCTATGGTGAGGTAATTGTCTATATCAACAAACCATAGAGAGTTTGCTAAAATAACAAATAGTTGTTCATCTCGAAAGTCATCTTCCACTAGTTCTTCTTCACCTGTAGTGTTCATTCTTGACAATAAATCAGCAACCATATTAGACTTCCCTAGTTTATCTATAATAGTAACATCAAATTCTTGTAAGAGCAATAACCATCTAATAATCCTACCACCCACAATTGGTTTGTTGGTAATGTATCTAATAGCTGAATGGTCTATATAGACAAATACTTTATAGCCTATTATGTAGTGTCTGAGTTTATTAATTGCATAAACTATAGCTAGGAATTCCCTTTCAGTTGTGGCTTAATTTATTTCAATAGGTGTCATGTTTTTGCTAATATAATATATAGCATACATGTTACCCTCTCCATCCTTTTGTCTAAGGACTGCTCCTATTGTTGTATTGGAAGCATATATATATATATATATATATATATATATATATATATATATATATATATATGTATATATATATGTATGTATATATGTATATATGTATATATATATACACATGTATATATATACATATATATGTATGTATATATATATATATGTATATGTATATGTATATGTATATGTATATATATGTATATATATATGTATATGTATATATATGTATATATATACATGTATATATATGTATATATATATACATATATATATACATATATATATATATATATATATATGTATATATATATATATATACATGTATATATATACATATATATACATACACACACACACACACACACACACACATGTATATGTATGTATATGTATGTATAGGTATGTATATGTATGTATATGTATATATATATATATATATATATATATATATATATATATATATATATATATATATATATATATATATATATATATAATGGCTGAGTCTAATCTGGTCCTCTCAATATTGGAGCAATAACACATTTAGCTTTGATGGTCTCAAAGGCCCACTAGAAACTATCACTCCATTCGAATGTACTGTCTTTTGTAAGGAAGGAAAACATAGAGGTAGCTATTTGGCTAAAATTATCTATGAAGCGTCTGTAGTAACCAGCATGTCCCAAAAAACTTTTAATTTTAGTTTGTGTTTGTGGGATGGGTAAGTTGGAAATTATTTCAACCTTCTTTGGATTTACTTGAATGTCTTTTAAAGAAATATGGTGTCCCAACACTATTCCTTCATCCATCATTAACAAACCTATCTCATGGCTCAACGATAATTGATGTTCTTTACATCTGATCAATACTTTTTCGAGATTGGTAAGAGCCTCTTCATAACTTCCACCATAAAGAGTGAAATCATCTATATATACTTTAACACAATCATTTGTAAGGTTAGAGAATATTGTCATAAATACTCTTTGAAAGGTGGATAGAGCATTATAGATTCCAAATGGGAGTACTCGATAATCAAAAGTTCCCTAAGAGCAGGTAAATATGGTTTTATCATAATCTTTAGCTGCTACCGTTATCTAGTTATACCCACTAAACCCATCTAGAAAAGAAAAATATCTTTTTCCTGCCAAGTTGTCAAGAACTTGATCAATGAGAGGTAGAGGAAAATAATATCTTAGTGTTGCTTTGTTCAATTCTTTATAATCTACACATACCCTTAATTTTCCATTTTTTTGAGATGGGGTAAATAAACCCAACTTCCAACAACTTTTCGATCTCTATTTTGACTATCTCCTTTAATGTTAAGTTTATTCTTCTTTGTGGTTGTTTGACCAGTTTGACATATTCTATGTAAATGCGATGAGTGCATATGTTGGGGTGAATTCCATTCATGTTAGTATAATCCCAAGCAAACATCTTGGTATGTCTTTCCAATACTTTAAAGAGTTGATCTTTCTCTTCATTTGTTAACCAACTATTGATGTTAAAAATCTTTTCAGGTAATACCATGATTGGTTTTGTACCTGGGTAGTTGGATTCTATTTGATTGAATTCACTAATGAATGAGTTCAGAGGACATGGATGATGAAGCAGCTTATGAAACATGGTTAGATTATCTGCAAACTCTTTTCTAGGAGGAATCGGTCTTGCTAAAGAACAATGGAATACATCTAAGAAATGAGATTGTTGTTGTTCTACCAATTTACACATGCTTTCCCTAATCAATCCATGATCATATGGTGAATAAAAAATGGAAGAAGTATAAGTGAAGTTCTCACAATGTTCTGTCTGACCTAAGAATCCTAAACCGAGGTAGTCCATAGTTTCTAGACTAGCAAAGTCCGTAACTTTTGAACTGGCAGAGTCCATAGCTTTTGAATTGGCAGAGTCTATAGATTCTAGGTATATATCTTCATTCAATTCTTCAAAGTGTTTTTTTACTATGATCATAGCTAAAAAAGAAATATTATTTGATGTGTTGTTTGATTCATCTACCCTAAGTTCTTGTATGTGATTTATTGATGTTTTTGCAGGAGGATACAAAGAGATGCATTTAGATTTTGACCCATTAGAAATGGTCATGTCTCCTGATCTGTAATCAATTAATACTACTACAGTATCCAACCATGGGGGACCTAGGATTATAGGATATCCTAGATTCTTTGTTTTATGTTGCAAGACCCTAAAATCTATTGGATATTCCTAAGACTCTGTTAGTACTTCAACATTTTCTATAGTCCCTTCTGGTTTAGTTATAGATTGGTCTTCCATTTGAAGAATGGTAGTTGTGGGTTGCATTTTCATAAGAGATAATGTATGGAGAGTATCAATTGTCATAACATTAATTGTTGCTCGCAAACCTACCAAGACATTAGGAATATTTTTACCTCCAATCGTGACTGTGATCATTAGGCTTCCTAGATCTGCATATTTTGGAACTAATAGTTTTCCTGCTAATAAATCAGCAACTTTTTTGTCAACATGAATGGTACCTAGATATTTTGCTTTCCTCCCAGGGTTCTTGATACAAAGGTTTTTTATGATCTTGTTGAATTCAAGTATATCCTTATTGGCTTGTAGTAAGGGTACCTCAATATTGATCTTTTACAACTCATGGAATAAGTTTGATTCTAGTTTAATATCAATTTCTCTTAATCTTTCAGGAAAGGAAACTACTAGTGTAGTAGTGTTTTCTTTGTTTGCTTCAGGGCTCATTTTGATTTAGGCTTCTCTAGTGTTTAATTGAAATGAGTCTGTTCTTTTTTTTCATCAAGAATCTTAGAGATGAGAACTGGAGGTTTTTGTATAGTTTTTCCTAATTTTAAATGTATGTCTAAACACTCAATAGCTCTAACACTTATTATCTCTTCCTATTCATTAACATAAACAGGTGATGGTTGTTTCTTTTTTAGATTTTCTAATGGTTGTATAGGCATTGAGGGTTGATTGATTTATCATTATTTCTAAATAATAGGGGTGGCATTATCGTTTGTTGTTGAAGTGGTATTCTTGGTTGGGTGAATTTTTTTTGTGGGTTTCACTACTAATTCCATTGCTGATATGGCTGAGGCATCCATTGCTACTATGGTACCCATTGTTGCTATGGTTGTGGTACCATACATGGGGGTGTTGGCATCCAGTCTTGCCCATGGATTTTGGATTGATGGAATTTGAGGTTGATTCCAAAAAAGGTGAAGAAACTAAAACATTCCATGGTGTCATCCATGGATTAACTAGGTTTCTGGGATTAAAATATCCTTGAGCCTGGTTTTGTGAGGCAAAGTTTTATCTCTGTATATAATTTACTTCTTCAGTGGACTAGACTTGTGTTTTTATTTGATTCTTTAAGATAGGTAGAAGGGTGCAATGTTTGGTATCATGATCTGTTGCATCATAGATCCCACATGATAAAACAATGGTTTTATTTAAGGGGTAGTCTCTAAGAGCATGTTTTTGTCTGCACTTAGGACATTATATTGCTAAGGGTTTTGTTGCTTTTTCCTTAGCTTAAAGGCCATCCAAAGTACTATTTAGTGTAACTAGGATATTTGTCTTCAGATTAGCATATTCTTCCATTAGCTAACCCACTTCATTAGATTTTCCAAACCTTCCCTTCCTAATTCTAGGTTTTGTTCAAGAGTAGTTGGTACATAGCTTAGAAATCTGATCGAAAGCCAACATATTTATATCTCCACCTCTCATCAGATTTAAGGCATCTCTAGTATCTTCATCCAACCATTTTAATAAAACTAATTTATAAACTTCTTCAGTGAGTGGATAATTGTTTATTTTATGAGTGAACATGAATCTATCCAAATAATTCTCTAAAAATTCATCCTCATTCTGTTTGATTTTGAATAAATCCTCTTTTCATTCTCGTTCTCAGTAGTAATCTTGGTACTAGTTCAATAATTTTGTCTCCATGTCATCCCATGTTCTAATAGAATCGCTAGGTAAACCCATGAACCATCTCATAGCTACATCTTTAAGTGTAGAGGGAAATAGTTTTAATTTCTAGCTATCTATTGTGTAATCATAGGTTTGACATAGCACCTTAAATTCAAACCGGAATTGATCACGATCTTATGTAGATCTTCCCCAATAATTTGGAAGATTAGCTGGTGAAATATTTTTTATGGGGGTTTAATCATTAGGATCTGCAGAAGTATGAAAGGAAAAAGTCCTTCCTAGTTATGCAAGTTATTGATTTTGTTGGAGAGCCATATTTTCTTCTTCAGATGATGTTTCAAAGTTGGGATGATCTTCCCACTAAATATTTGTGGTATCAGTTATGGGTTGTTCAAAATTCTCAAAATTTTCTTTAGTTATGGATTTTTGAAATGCTTCTTTTAAGTCTTTGGTAATTTCTAAATAATGTTTTCCTGCAAGAGATTGATCCTAAGGAATTTGTCCTATGGGGCTTGCTTGTGGTAATGGCCTGGATTCCATCCAAGTTTCTAAAGATTTTTGCATATAGGTTTTACTTGTAACTTCTGGTTCACTACTCAGAGATGTTGAAGGAGTTTTAACTTGTGTTCTTGGTGGAAATTTTAGGATGAATCATCCTTTAGAATCCCTAGGATGGTACATCAATTTATTGAATTATTTTGGGATTTTATCATTTTTACAGTTTTATTTTTTTGTTTTCATTCTAGACCAATAATTATTACCTTACTAACACTTTGTTTTCCCCAGCAATGGCACCAAAAATGATGAGTGTCATTTAACTCTTCAATCAATCAATGTTCAATTGATGTCTTATCAACTAGGGTTGGTGTCCAAAGCTGTCTACCGGTATGGTAGAGGATGGTAGATCTAGAATTATGCTTATGGGGGTCTTTGATGGTCCTATTCTAACATTAACTAAACAGAGAAATGTGTCCTAAATTACTTGATTCACTCTTTTGTTGAAAAGGAAAAGATGTAACTATTTAATCAACTAAATCCACTCTTTTGCTTGAAAGTAAAATCACACTCCTATTTACGCTTGCATGGAAATGGGGATGTTTAACTAAAAAAAAGGAAATGTACTTCACAAGTTTGCTATAAAATAAAACACACTTTGCTTAGAAAGGAAATGACTTTGGAATAATGAAATGCCATTTGAACTATGAATTTGTTTTAATATTTTATGAATAAATGCAAACATTAGTAGGATTCTAATTAGTTATCACTAAAAGTTAATATAACATCACATAAATACTATACTTAATTCCTAGTTCCAAGGAGAGTGGGCCCTTGCTCCTCTCAGACTTAGGAACAAAGATTAATCAATGATAGAAATTGAAGTGATAATTCATAAAATTGAAATGATTACAATCTATCTAAAACCTATATGCTTGTACAAATCTTCCCTCTTTCTCTATTATCTAATATATTTCATTGATGAAAGTCTTACATTTTATACTAATACAATCAAATCAAAATAGGATACAAAGAAATAGGATTCCTTGGTCGATCCATTCATCCAAAGATAAGAGATTTGATTTCCAAGAGATCCAATTATTCTGATAAAATAGATATATTATCCTATAATAGTCCTAAGATAAAAATATATACAACTTTATCAAAATCAAATCCTACAAAACAACAGGCAGGTAATTCCCTCATTTGACTTCAGCTGGAATGATTCTCTCTCATCTTATCTAACCATCATCTTCCTCATTCATAGATTCATCCTTACAAAATCCATGGAATTGGCCCTATAGATTTGGTAGGAATGAGCCTATGGAGTTCATAGAAACAAGCCTACAAAGTCCATAGAAACAAGCCTGCAGAGTCCGTAGAAATAAGCCTACAGAGTCCATAGAAAAAAGCCTATAGATTCTGTAGTTCTACTGGATGCAGATCAAAATAAAACTGTCACTATACATCGATTGTGTCTTCTTGAGCATTTTTCACACAAAAAATCACTAAAACATGCTATATATTAGACATTAATGACAAAGTAAAGGTTTAGTCTTTGGTTCAATATAAATAAGACAAGTATCTATTTTCCATGTAATAGTTATCTAAAAATCTATGATTTGCATAAGGTAATATCCTTCAATAGATGAATTGAGTGAAATAACATGTCAATAATGAGTCGTATTCTGACCTCATCACACACCATTTAAATACTGCATACTAGAATAAATCGCTATTAACTTGATGATCCATGCTTTCTCAACACTGATCAAGTTTTTTCTAGTAATTTTGCTAAAGATTATTAGTAACTTTTGAATCAAGTACAATGCCATGCCAAATGTAATCAATCAACACGTTTGTTAAAAAAATACACTACTTTACAATGCAGGTATAAATCCCCATATCCAGTACATCCAACCTCAACTATGTTTATCAATGATAAAGGGTGTAAATATTATCTCCCATAACATATTGGTGATAGAGCCAACATTGACAATACAATCATGCTCTCAATATGGCATGTAAATTTAGATTACAAACCAATTATTTGTTGGACCATGATGTGCACGCACACACACACACCAATTACACACACACACACACACACACACACACACACACACACACACACACACACACACACACACACACACACACACACACACACACACACACACACACACACACACACACACACACACACACACACAGACACACACACACACACACACACACACACACACACACACACACACACACACACAAAGGGAAGTATGTAGTTAATTCTAAAAACAAATCTTAAAGCTGCCACCATATGCTTACTAGAATCTCATCTACTAATGCAATAGAGAACCCAAAATTGAGTCCATACATCATGTTTTTTCTTTGAAACCTTTGTTGATCGAGACATATGTTCCCAAAAACCATATCACATGTGTTAAAAACTAATTTTAATAGTTTGTATTAAAACATTTTTTACCTTTTCCATTTGCAAACAAATCTTTAATAAAGTGTTTTGTACTATACCAATAGAGGAAAGCTTGACATCTTTCATTCATGCATATGTATCTTACTTGGTGCTCTTTGAGACCATCCCACTCATTGAAGTAACACAAAGTTGGTATTGCCGCAGTAAGATAAAAAGTAATTAATGGATACAAAGAGCTACTTAGGATATTCTTTGAATATTTCCTTGATTCTATTATAAAGGTCTAGTTGGTTCCCATTAATTTGAGATTTTTTGTTGGGTAGATCTCTTGCTTTACAAACCATTCCATAATTTTACTAAAGACATTGGCTATAATAGGGAATAAATAGTATCAAATGGGGAGCAACTCAAAAACACTTATGATCCATGGCATATTAAATAGACATGGGTACATGCCAACATTATCCTTGACTCCACTAGTTATGTCATTGATAGTGACAAGTATTTAGTAATTGTTGATAGGGAAATGAGTGAGTGGGAAGCCATCTCATGAATGCACCCTTCAAGGAATAATGACATGTAAGAAATTATAATTCTTATGCACTGTGACTTTGACAATAAGCACAATTGGACTCTTTCTGATGTACCACTTAGCCGACACATATTTGCACTACATTTTATAGATTGGCAATGCACATCTACAACAAACACAAATAATGGTTCCTTGAGAGACCCATCAATGCATTGGTTTTTAGCCATGAAACAACATGCATTCAACATAATTGAGAATCATGCTAAAAAAACATGTTAACTGTCTCCCTCATCATGATTATATAAGGAACCACATGTATAGGTATATCATCCCTTATAAGCAACATCAAATGTTGCTATGATTAGATTGCATCTATAGGTAAATATCCCCTACTTCTACATGCTCCAACTAGTGTTACATTTTATAGATTGGTAATGCACATCTTTAGTAGATGCAAATAATGGTTCCTTGAGAGACCCATCAATACATTATTTTTTAGCTATGAAACAACATGCATTCAACATAATTGAGAAGCATGCTAAAAAAACATGTTAATTATATCCCTCATCATGATTATATAGGGAACCACATGTATATGTATATCTTTCCTTATAAGCAACATCAAATGTTGCTTGGATTCTATTGCATATATAGATAAATATCCCCTACTTCAAAAATCTCTAACTGGTGTTACATCATTTAACATTAGTGAATCAATGATACATTCATCCTTCCACATTCCTACACGATAAATACAAGTACTTGATGGGCATGCATTAAAAAAATTTCAAGAGGAAATGAGATATATTAAATATGTTTTCATAGATTAAATGAGATTAATAGGCCCAAAGATGCTTGGTAATATAAATAGTCAATTTTGTGAAGCCTTTCCCCACGATAACAACAAAAACTCTGATGGTTGTTCAATGATATTTGTTGGGTACTTATAACAACTTCCACTAGTAAATGACATTCCAATGTATGTACATAGGCCTTTTGGTCATATGTTATGGCACAAATTTGATACATTTATGACATCATAAATAATATTTTGTCAACAAGATTGTACATAACAACAAATAGAATTTATTAATTTTCTATCGAATATTAGAGATGCAAACCCTAAATAGTAGATTGATTTACTCTCATGTCAAGGACATCGTCATTAATGTTTACATAAAAAATCATTTTAATGACTCAACCCACTTATATGCAACTAACATATTGGAAACAATGTATAATAAATAAATGCTAAATCCTAAGATGCTATAGTTACACTCGATAAAGTTGAATCGAGTTGGGCTATGAGACATGCCACTAAGATGATAGTCGACTTTAATCAACTGTGATTCTATGTAAGGGATTGAAAATCATGCCAATAATAAATCTATGGGTGAAAGCAAAATTTATTTAATAGAGCAACTGGAGAAGTTATTCACATTGTATATAGTCTATACTCAAATCCACTATCATTACCAATGTACATTGTTATTTATTTTTAAAAATACTTCTATCCACCATGAGACAATAATAATATTTTTAGTTTTCTAGTTTCTTCTTTTACTCAAGGCAATAGTATACAAATACCTATCAACATGTCATCGAGCCTAACCATACATAAATCATAAAGAATGACTCTTGAAAACTTAACAGTCAATATTGGCAACATAGATCATCAAGGCTTGATCTTCACTACTTTATCGAGAATACACTCACATAATGAAATATATATCTCCCCTGCTTTAAAATTGGAACGTTTTTCAAAATTGAAGGATTCTCAATATATAAATTTAAGAAAATTAAAAGAATAAAGGATAAGAGAATTTTCGTTTACACCTCATTTGTATCAGATCTAATTATAATATACCATTCTATATATTTATTGAATGGAAGTTAACAAAAAAAATGACTCTAATCATCTTCTTTTATAAGCTCTTATATGGTTTTGTATATCCTATTTTGAAAAATACAATGTGTACAAAGGCAAATAGTTTTCTCATGATACACTAACATTATGTTTGCATAGTAAGCTATTGAAATGTTTATAGGTGCAAACCCAATGTCAAATGTGATTCCAAGAACCAAGAGATAAGTTCAACTAATGTACGGGTGCCATGTGGTGAAAACAAGATTTCAAAATAGAGCCTAGGTGGTATGTGCCAAAGCTCATCCAAGTTCAGGGCAATTATGGTGAAGTGAAGGAGAACTCAATGTAGTTTCAACCTAATAAAAAAGAGGCTAAAAAACACATAGATAAAAATCATGGAACACCCTAATAGCTTCGCCATGAAAAATCACAAATATGCATTTATGCCTCATGACTCTAGGTAACAAATGAACCCCTCTAGATTAGATGATTCGCCTCCTAGTGTCATTCCCAGTGATTTGCAATGGGACTACCACCCAAAAACACATCATAATCCCATTAGTCATCATCATTGTCGATCCATGTGTATCCCATATCTTAACCAAATTAGATGGTTATTGCCAACCCTGCCCAACAAGGATTGACATCAAACCTTATAATAACACATGTCAGTGATAATGTCCTTGATTCTTTCTAGTGTTCCTTGCACCCAGGGGCCAACTGCTAGTATTGTATATGTTAATATTCACACACACACACACACACACACACACACACACACACACACACACACACACGTGCACGCATGCACGTGTGCATGCAGATGTCTACTCCACGGTTTGTATATTTTTATTGTTCGTGTTTTAGATATGAATAATTGTTCAAAGTGGATTGTCACTACACCTCATCATCATTGCTCAACTCATTTTCATAATATTTACCTCTTTCATGCTCTCAATGGCCTTGTTCTTCCCCATTAATTTGCCATTGTTCATGTTTATTATGAAACAAAATCTATTCTAAATAAAACACATTATCACGATGTATTAAGAAACATACCACCTTATTTTACAATATCACTTCCACTTAAAATATTTAATTATTGTTACTTAATATTTTATACATAAAACATGAGATTAAATTGAAATTCATAAATTTTAAATCGATTAAATTCATTTATTTTAAAAACTCCCATTCTACTACAAACGAAGAATTTCATCGCTTCCAACTTAAATTGCACCTTTAAAGTTTAATTGTATTTAAAATCTAATTCATTATTTCAAAAGTCTTTCGCATCATTCTATCCACTTGATTGTGAAATAGAATTAAAATGTACGTGGCTGGAAGAGAATCTCTCCTATGCCATGAAGATGACGATAAGAGGCCTTACACGTTTTATGTAATTGACGATGCTTTTTCCTATCGTGAATCAAAACAGACCTTAGGCCACCACACAAAAATAGAATCCAAGGATCTTATCATTAATTGAAAGAGACATCGCACGTTACGTTGTGCAGACACAAAAGACAAAGAAAAAAGGGGGGCAGGGGCCGGGGCCGCGTCTATAATTATTTATTAGTTCTAAAATTGGATAGATATGTGTATTTATTAATTATTATTTTAAATAAAATTTCAATCGTATATTTTGTGGTGTTTGTGTAATATTTTTTTTCATTTTTTACATATTTTTTCTCTTTTTTTAATTCATGTATTTATAGTCTTTCTAGAATTATATATTGTGTTTATGGAGTTTAGAAATATAAAATTTACTTTTTATAAGAGTGTGTTATATAAGTTTGTCTAGTTGCACTTATGTCTTGTGTTTCCACTTTATCTTTTTTTTTAATCTATTTGATGTTAGTTTGAATTTTAATATTGTCCTAATTTCATTTCCAATATATTTATAAATACATAGGCACATTAGTATATTTAAGACAAATCAATAAATGCACT
Organism: Torreya grandis; assembly: GCA_037957365.1. NCBI lineage: Eukaryota > Viridiplantae > Streptophyta > Pinopsida > Cupressales > Taxaceae > Torreya > Torreya grandis. Next base: position 420,448 of record JARHVA010001825.1, read on the forward strand.
GACATATCTCTATGTCTATCTTTATCTCTATCTCTATCTCAAACACAATGTATATTTGATTTTAAAGATTTCTCAAACACACTCTACACTATCTCTATCATAGCCATTACTAACTTAGATGACCTTTCATCCTTATCTTCACTACCTACTCCTATTTTTATATTAAACAAACTTCTATGGATAATAAATTCGAGTATCTAATCTTTTTTTAGATACAATAATTAACCCTTCAATATCCTTGCCTGTATCTTAGGTAAGAGAGGGTCTTTTACCTCCTCCTTTACCAAGATGCTTATCAAACCACATAACAAGACAATTGTTATGTTGATCCTTGTCTTTCCTTACCCATAAGGCACTTAGAGTGTATCTATATGCATCCTTCTTAACATTCAATATGTTCTCTCTTACATTATACATCTCTCTGTAAATATTCAATGGCTTCCCAGAAATATATGTCAAGCATCAATGGGTAAGACATCACATAAGACATTGTCCCGATATCTACCAATATTCAGATCTACTTCACTACATTCCTTCAAAGTTTTATCTTTCCTCTCTCACAACGAAGACTCTCCATATGGCCTTGGGTGTGGTCTAAGCACAAAATTCAGCTTTCATACCATCTCAGTGGACACTAAATTATCTCAAATTCTATTACCACCTACAACATTGTAGCACTTTCCCTTTGTTTTCTATTTATATCTTACAACGTGTCCCCTCTGGTATTATCTCTCCTAGTTGTCAACCTTCAAGACTCTCCTCCTTCCTAGTAAAATATTTCTTTATTCTTGTTCTTCTATACATTCGGATGATGCTACAAGCTCCGCATCCTCTTCAGTGACATGTCCACAATCCTCAATCCTTCTCCTTTCACCATTTCATTCAACATTAAGTCACTCAAAATAATGGTGACCAAAGATTCTATATTTGTAACTTACTTTATTGAATATTCTTCCTCTTCATTGTCTATATATGTCTCTTCCTCGTCGATTACTTCTACTTCCTCATCTTTGTGAATGAAACTCGTATCATCATTATTAATAATCTATCGATAATGGTTTGTATCAAAAGGTTTATATCACCCCTTTCATATTTTTAATTTATAATGGATAAGAAACTATTAACTTTAGAATCATTAATTAAAATAAACTAACATTTTGAATTTATATATAATGGGTTTGTGCCATCAACACTTACATATTATCCTTCTTACTTTTAAAACACGTATGAATTTGATAATGGTTTACCAAAAGATGTTTAAAGTGATGTATATAATTTATAAGTAAATTGACCACAACCTACACTTATATATGCATAATGATTGAATTCTTTAACTACATGGGTATTTTTTGCATTGATATAAATCAAACTATAATTCCAATCATTCATATAGTAATGGGTAAAATGTATTAATTATTTTTGAAATCGGTATTGAAATTGACAATCCACATATATTAGGCCATGATACTTAATAAATTCCCTCTCTATGTTTCCATTACTAACCATAACAGATTAGTAAGACTAGAATAAAATGTACATTTCAAATAAAAACTTGTATGGGAAAAATGGAGTAAAATATAATGCATAAAAACTATTTTGTTTCAAGATATTTCTCCAAACAAGTCATGGACATTTTAGAGTAGAAATATGTTTTTTTACGCTTTTAAAACTGGAGTTAAAGAAAGATGTAGGAAGTTGAACCATGAAACAAAGAATTTCATTGACAAATTTTAAGGAGTCAAAATCGATGTTCGGACATCTTCTTGATGATTAGAGCTACACATATTTCATCTTCATAATAAATAAGACCCCATATAAATCCAAGATTTCCTTTAAATAGGAAGTCCAACTACCATGGACCTTATGATGAACTAGATAACTAAATAAAAAAATTATACATTGACTTGGATTCATTATGGAAAAAATTGTATATATGCTAACCTCATTGATTAAAGTGTTTTGACTCTATTCGATGATTATGAGAGCATACCCACAATTTATCCAAAGAAAATCTAAAACTAAAAGAGACCATGTCATACATGGCAGTAATATTATGTAGATCTTCTACATAATATAGTGCTCCGAGTAGTGATCTAATTTTTTGGACCTTGGATCCAATCTTTCTATCCAAGTTGATTTTATTTAAGATTTTTAGATCTCATTCTTTATGTTTCTATAAATATATCTTTTGAACATGTGGGAAGCAATGGTGGAAAATGCATTAGGAGATAAATATCAGTACCAATTCCTTGTAAAAAGGAAGTTACCAAAACAAAATCTTTGACCTATGTTGTTATATCACGTGCTAATTCATTATGTTGATTTAGGATCTCATCACTTTTCACATATGTCTAATTTGAGAGATTGATAACAAGAAAAGGAGTGGAGAAATAAAATAAGTAAAAACAAAGGCTAGTTTTTGGAAGAAAAAATTATATATAAATGAATATAAAAAATATTTTTCTAATACAAACATATCATATATGTATGTTTTTTTTAAAAAAAAAAAAATTATGTTACTTGCTATTCCTCATTTAAATAATTCATTAAATTAAGATAAATTTATTATAAAACATAAATATAATTTCATTGATATATTTTCATTTAAATATATTACATTGCATTAATTAATAAATTAAATTATTCTGTATTGAAAAAGACCAAACTATTAACTTTTACTTTATGCAACCATAACTATTACTAGTTCAGATATTTTAGATTTATAAATTAAATTTCAAGAGATCATATCAACTTTGAAGTACCTAAACAATATAGACAAATCTAATATTTCATATATAATTTATGTCTTTCCAAATTAATTAATTAATTTACTTTAAACACATTAAATACATGTATTAAATTACTCATTACAATATAACAATATAATATTATCAATGGTATTTAAAATACAAAATACATTATAGGCTTAAGAAAACACAAGTCAACTTCGTTTAAAACGAGTAGTAGCAACAAACTATTTAGCATCCTTATTTATTTATTCCATATATGCTCAAGATTTTGAGCATGGATAGAGACGGATGGTATATGCATGGATAAGGGTCTTATGGATTGGCTGAGGTGAGGTTTTTTCCAGAGAGACTGTAGCTAGTAAGTGCAGTGACAGAAGGCGGGCATTGAGCAATGCAGTTGCCCTTGCCACAGTATTGTGCACCGGTCCCGCACCAGTTGAACCTGCTGCAGCATCGTCCATCGTTGCAAAAGAAGTTTCCAGAAGGACTGCATGTAGGATCCGCCATCACCATCCCCATCACCGTAAGCATCAACATTACTAGCACTGTCACGCTTAACTTGTACAGAGCCATCTTCTGCACTAACAGAGAACAGTCTTTATAATTAAAAGTTTTATTATACTTGCATTCAAATTGAAATAAAACTGAAAATCCTAATAAAAAATATTAAAACTCATATACAATACCAAATCCTCTAAACTTATTCACAGCGCTGATTGCTCGTGGCTTGAATGCTGGATTTGCCAATGCCCATGAACTATATTTATAGTAACTAAGAGGTGGTCGGTGAAATATTTTCACAACAATCTTATAAGATTTTCGTAATTTAATTGCATTTAGCAGGTAAACTTCCTGTTGACCTGTTGATAATCGCCCTTGTTTTCGAAGGCAATTATTCTTCTCTGCCTCTCTATTATGAAGAAAGCCCCACCCAACGACGACCACCAAACATTCCAAAAGGCGATCTTAAATATGATTGTGATTGATAGTTAAGTAGCCTAAAAAGTTACGACTCGCCTGTCATGATTCCCACCATGTAGTCATAACTTTTGCGAGGACTGTATTTGCTTTGTATTATCCAGTCTGACACATCGACATTTTTGGACATTTATTTAATCTTTGTCAGTGAAGATGTAAGTCGTCACTTTTGGGAAATAGATTTGTGAAATCAATCATTTCCTATCTATCGTTTACTATATTCATGACGTATAAAATTTTAACTGTAAAATATGTGGAATTTATGGTTCATACAGGAGCTCAGGTCGACATGAGGTTTTAAAGTTCTCACTATTTTTTTAATAAATAAAAATGATTATATTGTCAAATTGTGACACCTATTCCGATATTGGAAAAAATTAAGATACTTCTTTAAACTTTAAATTTTTTATTTATTGATTTGGAATTGAGATAGCAGTTAGGAATGATTTTGATTTTTTCCATCTGATTAAATGCTTAATTAAAGGGATATGGGTAGTTCACCAAAAAAATTCAAGAAGATATTGTAAAATAAAACCTTGCACCATCATCTCCTATTGAAAATTCTTGATGATATTAATGAATTTATACTAGTAACACTTGTTTATATTGATCTTACATGTTTATATGTGGCATCCTCACTAAAACATTGATGTTCAATGTTTGGATGTCGGGTGACATCTCTATTCAATTGGAAATATATGGCTCTCCTCTAGTAGTTGTTGTCAGTATATATGTAATAGTTTTAGGTTTTATCAAATATTAATATTTATTCTCTTGCAAGTACTTGTCGAGTCTTAATCTTTTTGAATGTATATTTTAAAGGGTATACTAGGAAAGAAAGTGGATAGACTATTGGTGCTTTGTAATATTGTTATTCTATATACTACAACTTAAAATGACCAAAAATCCCTCACATATATTTTCCTAAGATTTGATACCTCTCTTACACACTACTCCAAGCAATTCACTACCTCAAATAGTTTCTACTTAAGCAAAATATTATTTTTACCATCCTTCAAACATAGTCGAATGGGCCAACCATGTTCTAGGAAATAAGCATGATAAAGGAGTAAATTGATCTAGTCAATTTAGTATGCGACCTAACTACTTTATTTTCTAAACAACTTGGTTAGTTGCACTGACTATGTTGGCTAAAACATCAATAGGGTTCAGGGTTATATCTAGATGTATATACACAACCTTCGTCCCATTTATGAAGAGAGATAGATAGAGAATCATTCATTTATGCATATGCTTATCCACCATTCTACAAATTGAGGAGTCATTATTTAGGGTTTCATACTTTCTTTAAAGGAATAATCTTGTCTTGTGGAAAAAGTGTTTTTGTTGCATAGAAGAATTCTTATAGTCTAGAACTGACCTATATCTGATATCCTTATGAACCAAAATAACCTAGTAGACTATGCTAGTAGGTTAAAAATCTTCATCTAGATAACATAATATAAAAATAGAAAATTTAGCATCACTAAAATCATTATATTCATTCTCACCAACTTAGTCATTTATATTTCTTTCATTTCATTCACATTTTTCACAATTTGAAATCTAGAAAATCGTAACCTTATAGTCAATTAAGTCGACTAGATCAACTTAGTTCTATAGTTGCTTCTTTCCTAGAAGATTAAGTCAACTAGTTTGATTATGATTCCTTATCCTTGTCTTCAATAGATAGAATCGATCAAGTCAATTCTATTATGTATTATTTATATACTTGATCGACCCAATTGATCTTATCCTCTTTAAGCAAATGAACTAACTCACATCAATGCTATAAATTAATTCATGTTTCCTTTTATTGCTTGATTGCTTAGAGTAGCACAAATAATCTAATTAGGAAGGTTCAATTTATAGATAAAGTCACAATAGAGGCCATGGCTAGACCGTTGGGCCCTTGGATACACAGAGAGTCAAAAGATGACACTGAGCATGTCTCCATCCATACATCCCTAGGGGACTTAGGGCCAGACCTCTAGGCCCTCGAACACATAGAGGCACAAGAAATAATGAAAGCCATGTTTGTGTTTATGTGTTCCCAAAGGACCCTCGGCCAGACCATTAATCCTCACCTAATGTATGTGTGCACAAAGATTAAGGTGTTTGAGGGGGAGGAAAACTGGGTTTATATACACATTCTTTGATTCTCTTCCCTCATTATTTCCCTACCCTTATAACACACAATAGTGAAACTCTACCAATTTTTTTATAGAAACATTGTAATATTTTTCTCACCAATAAATCCCTCATCTCGATCTTATTTTTAGAATACATTTTCCTAAAATTCAAAATTACCATATGTCTACTACCCTATAATTATTTTAACCAATCTGACATTATTTTCCTCCTTAGCCACTAGATATCCTAACACTTGCCTTCAACAAAATTATCAACCAATCTAGAGCCATCAAGATGAAATTCAAATACATGGGATATGAACCTTTATTCATGCTAGACTGTGACATATCCAATATTTTTTATTCCAAAATTTTGTGCATAGACCTAATTGACTTACACAAAAGATTAAATTCTAAAAGTCTGACAATGTTAATCAAACACCTAGTAGAGAGTGGCCTTCCACAAGAAATTGGCTTTCCCACTTTGGTTCAATGTTTAGACTTAGTATATGCTTGTGCCAAATACTATAACTCAAAAACCAAGGAAATTAGGTTAAAATATGGATAACTCATGGAAAAGATAGATGGAATGGCAATAAGCATGAAATTTAAAACCCCCCTCCATGAAGAGTTACTATGTATCAACATAAGTGAAGGAGAGGCATGCTGGAAGAAAAACCCTACCAATTTACTGACTAGTATAAAAAATTATTGGTTGAAAGACAAAATGTTTAAAATATATATGGTTCCTAAGAAGTCATACATAGTAGATTTCAAAAATTTACTCTCAAATATAATTACCCTACTAAATTAGACAGTAAGTAATGAAGACACCAGACCTTTTCACCATTGGATGTTCCTCCCAATGCAAATAATTTATCATGATTAGTGATTACCTACATGATTAGTTGTTGAATGTGAAAACATCAGGGCAATTCTTCATGACATCCTATTTGGTATAGTCTTTGGCCTCCTAAATGGTATACCTGGGGCCATCTTAACATGGAACTATCACTCAATTGAAAAAATTATCTAAGTGTTTTCCACACCTCATCCTATAGTAGAATAACAAACACTATATACCAAGGTCAATGATGTGTTCAGAATGAGAGTAGTGCAGTTACTTAAATGAGACTGGGAAATGAGTATATCTACAAAAGTAGCCAAATTATTTAAACAATATGGCACCTACTATAATTTTATATATAAAATTACATATATCAGAGATGGAGGTTATAATGGGAATCCCTTAATACTTATTGTTGACCAAATTTGAATTTTAGGTCAAATTTGGGCACCCTTATGTAAAAACACATTTTTAGGTGTTTTAGGTGGTATAACATTTGTTCATAAGGAGTATTATATGTAAATTTATGTCTCTTAATGTTATATTGTCCTTGGTCCTTAGTTTTTTAGTCCCTTTAGTCATTTTGAGTCAGTTTAGGAGTCAAAATTGAGCATTTAATGACTTGTATAGATTTCTTGGGAAGCATAAAGGTTAAAAAATATGATATCATGTAATATGTGTCCTTATGTCTTAATTAACTAACAAAACTAAAAATTTGTAGATTCATTTGAAGAGAAGGCAATTTTCAGGAGGAAAGAGAAGAGTTTGGCACTTGTACAACTTATTTAGGAAGTGTGGCACATGGAAAAGGTGTAAATGTGCCTATTTAGATTACCTATACATAGTTCCACATTTTTTTTGATTTATAAGTGTCATTTCTGAGCTAAAACCATTTTGCTCCTTTTTCACCTTTCTTTGCAAGTAAAAATGACTTGCAAGTTTTTACTTGGTATGATCAACATAAAAGGTTTCATGAGAAATGCTATTAGGATTATATTATAAACTCAATTAGGTTCAACAAGATGTATTTTTGTAGAGTAATGGTGGTCTTAGCTTTATGAACCATTCCTAATAAGTTGACTTTCCCAATTTGATTGCTAATCTAACACCCTATATGTTTTTCCTTGGTTTGGAGAAGTCCATGAAATCTAACTATTGAGATTGGTTCCAGATGATGTTTAATCCCTTACATTCTTATTTTAATTTTTGTCAAGGATCTCATGGGCTTTTTTGTTTTAATTTACAAGTTAATGTACCAAGTGTGATGGCAGTCATTTTCACTACTTGCAGAAGGTAGTATTATCTGTAGGGAACTCATATGAATGGAAACTAGTGTTTTACATGTTTAAATTCCATAGGTTTCACTCCTTACATGTTTTTGTCTCATAGATACATACAATGATCACACACCCAGTCTTGTCACACTCACAACCAACTTTCTACCTACTCTCAATTTTAGTCACGATGTTTGAGCTCTAGTCATGTTTATATAAGATGAATGGAGATTATAAAGTTTTATTTCATTTTTTGTTTAATCATAATTTAAATTGGACACCCCAAGTAACATAAAAGGACCCTAAGGATAGTCAATGATGCATACACTTACAATCAACCATGATAGCCACCTATAGGTGCTTGGAAGATATTTTCATGTTGAATAGGATGTGTTTACACTTTATAAAAATATTTTATAGTGTTGAGAGTTCATTTTAAACCTTTTAATTAGGTTAAAACTTATTAAGAGGTCAAGGTCGAACTGTTACTATTCAAATATTTCAATACTACCTCCATATTTTCCAAAATGCACATACATTTTATCATGATGATGTCATGCTAACATATTATCCTTGATGGTGGTCCCAATCATTTTTAAGTGTGATAAGGTCACTTTAAGGCATAAATATTGAATTTGTATCCATTAATGTCAAATTTTATGCCCACTACCAATTCTCTTACATTACTGCCTATGTATGATTGTGGTAACCTACATGAAACATTAACATGGAGCAGAGGCCTCCTTGTGAAGTGATAAACAAGAAATAAAACTATCCTCAAAGTCCTAGGGAATTTAAGTTCATCATTTCATCCCTTTTTTAAATTTCTTATGGATATATGGAAGTATCCATTACTTTCAAAACAAAAGAAGACTAATACAGGGACACTTTCCATAAAAAGTGAAAATAGAGGTCCTAGGGGTTGCTATAGGCCACTTATAACATGTATACCAAGGGTATTAATACATATAAGTGGGTAAATATGATATCCCATATCATATAAAATATTCAGGCCAAGGATGAAGTCAAGAAGGTTGATGGAGGGTGATTGTTTAAGGGTTTAAAGTTTCTTCAAAAGATACTAAATATAGGTAGTATTATCTACCAGCCTAAGTCTTAAAGAGACCCAAAGTAACAATTTAACCTTTCCACCATGGATTAATGTTTATATCTGATTTAAGGTAGTAATTTTATCTTAAGAGATTATGTTTAGTTACCTAATCCGTACAAATAGATTAGGTTTAGTCACCTACAGCCAGTCTCCAAAACCTACATTTAACACTAAGTGCCAAAATAAAAGTGACAAGATTTAAGAACATGTTAGAACCCTCTTAAGTGATGGGAAAAATAATGAATATAGATATCATAAATGAGATAGTAAAATTTGTTTTATCCTTACGGTACACACCCACAGGTGTCACTAAATAAGTCAAACATAGTCAACTTGGATATGCAAATAGTAAATCAAAGTAGGATGTCTAAGTGGAAGTTTGGGTCGGTCAAGGTGAAGGGACAAGCATAAACAATATGTAATGAATTTAAGGTATTAGGTGAGGATCACTTAAATTTATCTCCAAATTTCAACAAGCCTAATATACCTATAGGTAGGGTCAAATTGCAAGGTGTCTCAGTCATCAAGCAGTGAGTGGAAAGGAGTGTGTTCATGATGAGAATATGACATGAACATGAGGATAATTGATAAATTATACTTAAAAACTTAAAATAAGGTTTATAATAATGATTTAAATGTCCAAAATGATACAAAATTTACCTACAAGCATACCCCAAAGAGCAAGAAATACAGTCCAAACGGGGAACCCAATCTTGTCCCAATCAGGGTGTGAAGTGGGAACATGGAGGTTAAAGTCAGTTTCATGAGATAAAAGATTATTAATTATTGTCATAAAAAATTAATGATACTCTCACAGTGGTGTATCAAGCAAATAAGTGACTCAAACAGTGTACTCACAGTCCTTATGGAAAACCTGTGCATGTAGTCCTTTGCCTAAAAGTCTGTTTTGAGTTTCTAGTGCTTTTGATAGGTCACACCAAAAAACAAAGAGCTGGATTTTTGTATGGGACATAATTTTAAATTGAGGAGGATGTTTAAATTTTAATACTTTTTTAGGAAATTAGGGAATTCCTCTTTGTTTTGTCTCAGGTATAGGGCACTCCCCTCATATACAAACTTTACAATTTTAGGGAGTTGGAGCCAAAAGATGGACCAAAAGATAAATAGAATATTAAATAAGGTTTTTAAATTTTAATATAACCTATAAAATAATATAAAACTAATCATATGATAGAGAAACTAAACATGGTTTTCTATGCTCTCAATGTTGCAGACATGTCTAGTGGACATGGTGAGGCCTAGTGCCCAAATGAAAGGTCACTTATACTTATAGCCCTAATCATGGTTTATAAATTATTATAAAATGTTAATGAGATCATAATAGAAGTTCATAATAAATTTTTAATCAATGAAAACCATCAAAGGTCATGTTGAGCTCTAGGTTGCAGTCAAGCTTAGGAGTAGGGTTTTGGCATTGACACCAAATGGATGGTCACCGTCACTTTCAGCATGGAATGAGAATTTTAACCTATTTTATCATGTTAATTAGGTCTCAAAATATGTGTTAAATACTCCATAAATTCAAAATAAACCTTGGAGAATCCATTTTTGGCTCAGAAACCCATCAGTCCTATTAGAATAAAAGAAACAAGCTCGATAGCCTAGTTTTAGATGCTCATATATTTCAAAATAAATTGCATGGTTACCCAAGGAGTTTAGAGGTGTTATCAGGGTTCCTAAAGATCATTATTGTGTTATTTTTTTGTAGGTTGAACATCAAAGCTTTATGAAGAAAGCTTAAGAGTCAAAACTGCTTAAAAACCCTTGTTAAGCCCTTAAAAAGCTGCGATGGAGAAAATGGAGTTGGATAGCTAATATGATGGGATATTTTACTAATGAAGCATATTAGACATTTTATAATACTCACTTATACTCCATCAAATTTAAATTATCTATACGGACTTGTATGGATGGGGTGAGAAATAGGTGCTACTTTTTACTATTTTTTGTGATATGTAGTCTACATGAAGACTTTGAAGATGAAATAAATTTCAGAGGAAATATTTAAACTTTTTATAAATCCCTATGGTAATTTAATTCCTTTTATAAACTTTTAAGTGTCCAAACTAGGTGCTTGAACTTAGCCAATTAAAACTGACCCAGTGTACAACCCACTGAAAAGGGTGGAAAGCTTCATGTGTGCTAATTTTAAAGCATGCCCAATGCCTATAATGAGATGCAGGGTATTAAAAATTGTCATAAATTCCCTTTGATGTATTTTCATGAGTGATTTATGCCTTTTTTGGAGCCAATTTTGTAGGGTGTATGAAAAGAGAGTTTTATGGATAACAAAGGATGATTTCTCACTTATAGATGTTTCTAGAGGACTAGGCCTCAAATAAATGCATGGAGAGGCATTTATAATGTCCTTAAAATTCATCCCAATCATTATAATTGGTATCAATTAATTATGAGATATTCAAACAAGGTCAATCATGAAGGCAATTTTTTTGAGCCAAAATGAGGAGTTTTATGCCACTTTGCAAGAGTTTGATGACTTATATGGACACATAGGATTCCTAAATTTTAATGGTTCATCCCATATACTATTATCATACACAATTAACTAATCCTCTTAGCTTAAAAAGTTTCCTTACGACCCTGGGACTTCTCTCTCTCTCTCTCTCTCTCTCTCTCTCTCTCTCTCTCTCTCTCTCTCTCTCTCTCTCTCTCTCTCTCTCTCTCTCTCTCTCTCTCTCTCTCTCTCTCTCTCTCTCTCTATTTTTTAAGAACTAGTCATTTTGGCCATTGTGTTCTATGTTCCACCTGAGTATGGTGAAGACCTACTCATTTGGATACCTTTAGATAAATATTAATATTTAATTTTACCTCCTTCATGACTATTATTAGTGTGTTCATTTATAATGTTTGATTTTGTATAAGAGAATACTATGGATTCCTTAGCATGTTGTTTCATTCTTTCATCCTATTTTCAGTTCAAAATCTTCTTATTTCAAGGCATGTGAAGTGTTTTAGTAAATTTAAATGATTGAGTGAGTTAGTATTTTAATTATTTACCTCATATGCCTCATTTCTAGTCCTCCTAACTTTGCACATTCATCCATAACCTCACAATGTAACATTGATGTAAGAAGATGAAGATTGGAGAAGTGTATGTTCAGTTTGTCCCTTGATTTTAAGTGTAACATGAGTATTTTTGGAATTCATAAATATATTTGGTGTATCATCTCAATTAAATTAGTTTTATTTTAATTGTCTCTCCATTTTCACCCCCAAAAGTTAAGTGTAGTTGTAGTCTGAAGTGGTACATCAAGGGAGCTAGCCTTATCTATAGATTTACCTCATTCCTTAGGTTACCCAAAAGCCTAGAGGTGTTTCCATTATATCACTTGGATTATGAAATGCTTTCCATCTCCTCAAAGTGTTATAATCCAAGTGATAATAGTTTTTCACATACCTAGTGGGACTCTTGGTTCAAGGAGTTGAGATATTTTTGGTGTTATCTCTCAATAATAAGCGTTTGGAGGCATCTATCATAGCATCAGTAGATAATAAAGAATCCCAATTTTCATTTTGAATATTTTTGGTGATATATTTATATGTGTTCTTTAATTCATGAGGTTTTATCACTAAATTTGGCATTGGGTTTTGTTCTTTACAAGTTGGTGAGACATTGAAAGTTTGTGTCATTTCTTAAAAAAAGAAAAAAATCATTAAATATCCCTTTCATGAAGTGTACCAGCCCCAATATGGTTATTTTCATCCCTATTATGATCATATTCAACCTTTTCATTAGTTATATAAGCCCTATAGCCAGCCTCCTAAATATTTTGCTTCTCCTAGTCAACCTAGCCACTCCTCAACTCTATCCATTTCCAACTTCAAGTAAACACTTTTGGGTTATGAGAGGTACATTTTGGAGCTTGATAAATTAAGAGGATGTTGTCAAGAGGTCCCTATACATTCCATTCACAAGGTAATATATTCCATAGATTTGGTTAAAAGAAAATGGGCACCTATTGAGAGAGATAATTGGCAAAGTGTTACAAATGAGATGCTAGATGTGAGTGGTTTGATGGCATCCTTGGAGGATAAGCTAAGCATTAATGAGAGGCAGAATTACCAAGTCTATTAGCCTTAATATACACATACCCAATTTTTTTTCATCCATAGTTTATCCCTACTCATTATCCTAATCAAATATATTAAAGTCATCCTTTTTACCCATCAATTGGAAGAGAAAGTTGAGAAGAAAAACCTTGTTTTTGAAGATAATCTTGATAGGAAAATTGAGGTGGAAAATATGAATATGAATCAGCTAATAATATCATCAAAGGAAGCGGATTTCAAGCTCTCATTTACCTCTCACATTTCATCCCCACAACCTCAAAAATAGACTCATGATCCCAGTACCCTACGCTAAAACAAGATAGTGGAGTCATGGGGAAAGAAAGAGGAGAAAAGTCTTGAGAAAGATTGTGAAGTTGAGACTACTCTTGATCCTATACAAAATACTCCTACCATTCCTTAATAAGAGGTTTATAATCTAAACATTCTAAGCTTGAGTAAGATAGTGGAGTCATGGGGAAAGATAGAAGATAGATGTTTGGTTGATAAAGAGTGTGAATTTGTGAATGAAGTTGATGCTTTGCAAGTCCCTTCCCCCCTTCCTCAAGAAATAATTTTTCCTCCATATGAATCAAGTTTTATTCCTCATCCTCATGATGATGCATATGAAATTAAATAAATAATTTTCCTATAGAACCCAGCTAATCAAATTGATGAGTTAAAGTCAAAGATGAGATTGTTGAGTCAAGTTGTGATGGAAGGTTAAAACCCCAATGAAAATATTATGCCTAAACAAAATCCATCCACCCTTCTTCAAGAGTGTCCTTGAGCTAAATCAGATGTGAATGAGGTTTTTTTAAATTGGAATGAATAAAATAAAGTGGTTTTATCCCAAGGTCTACCTCCCCTTCCTCATGATCTTCCAAAAGAACAACTTACATTCCTTCCCAATTTGATTTTGAGTTCTATGTGCCACCTCCACCAACTATTGCATCTTGTTCTCAACCCATAACCATTTGGCTTGATGGACATGTGGTATGGGAAAAAAAAGAGGAGAGGTTGGTTGATAAGGAAAGAGAACTTTTTCTTGAATAAAAAATACATCCTTGGTAGCCTCATTGGGGTAGGTCACATGATTTCAAGATGCCTAGTCTTGGCATCACCATGAATGAGAAAGAGATGGAATGTCTTGTTTCCATTGAATAAGACTCTAAATATGATCAAAAGGTTTTATATTATCACCTCCAACATGAATATGAATGTGCTATTAGGTATGGAGACTAATTTCAAGTCATCCCCAAAGAGGTGGCAGTCCTATGAGAATCTCTTGAGACCAATGTCGGAGTTGTTGCTCTTAAGGATGATCCAATTACTTAATCTCATCTTGAATCACCATCAGATGCATTGGAAATTGAATAACATCAGATTAATGACATCACACATCAATAAGATAATATTGAAGAGGTAGTGGTTCTAGAGGATGAAGAGGACAAAGATGATTGGAATATGCAAATGAAGCTATTTCAAGAGATTGAAGAGCTTTGCCAAGTTGAGGGCCACGAAGAAGAGAAGGTGAAGAAAGAATATTCAATGGAGGATAATTATCAAGATTGGATAGAGCATTCAAATCTCCTTGATGATTTAGAAGAGCTTGAAGCTAAGAAGAAATCCAATCTTATTGAGACCCCTAGGGAAATTAAGGATAAGGTTACAATTAAAGATCCATATGAGAAGGTTGGGGATATTTGGATGCAAGAAGAGTTCATTTATATGGTGAACATGTTTTAATATACCTATTTTTCAATGAGAATCATACCAATGGAGTTGGATAACATCATAAGAAAGTTGTAGGCATCAATGCCAAGGATTAAAAGGCTACATGTCTCACTAAATCCTTCAGGTTATGAAGCAAGAAGAGTTTAAAACTTTCTATATTATTGAGGAAGAATTTATCATTTTAGGTTAGTTATTTTTCTATTTATTTTGTTCATTTTAGTATGTGTATTCCATAAGTTCTCATGAAGCACATGTTTGTTTGCCTTGTTTTATGTGTCTCCTTTTCCTTGTATAGTTGAGGTAGTTATTGGTTTTGTCCTTATGGTCAATGTTGAAAGGTTTACTTATTTTTATCAAAATTCATATGAATCCCTAGGCCCAATGGAATGATAATGCTATTGGTCTCGTTAGTATAACATGCATACTACCCCTATGAGTCACCAATTTTTTGACCAAATTTGCCCTTTAGGTCAAAGTGGGGCACTCGTAGGTAAAAAAATCATTTTTGGGTGTTATATAGGGTATAAAATTTATTAATTATGTGTATTATATGTGAATTGATGTCTCTTAATGTTATATTGGCCTTGGTCCTTAGTTTTTTAGTCCCTTTAGTCATTTTATGATTCAAAATTTAGCATTTAATGACTTATATGGATTTGTTGGGAATATTAAAGGTTCCAAGACATGATTTCATGTCCCATGTGTCATTATAGGTCTTACTTAATTGAGAAAATTGAAAATTGAAATGTTCATCTGAAGAAAAGGTAATTTTCTTGGAAAAGGAGAAGAGTTTGGCACTTGTATGGCCTCCTTGGGAAGTGTACCATATGGAAAAGGTATAAATGCGACTCTTTATATTCAACATGCTCATTTACATACTTGTATTTGTTTTTAAGTGTTATTTATGAGCTAAAACCATTTTATTCTTTTTTCACCTTTCTTGGCAAGTGAAGGTGACTTACATGTTTTTAGTTGGTATGACCAGCATAAAGGGATTCAGTGAAAATTATCTTAGGGGTATGTTATACACTCAGTTATCTTCCATTTTATGTTTATTTTTTAGAGGAATGGTGGTCTGATATTTATGATTCATTCCTAATAAGTTGACTTTACAAATTTACTTGTTAATCTATGCACCCTATAGGTTTTCCCTTAGTTTGGAGAAGTTCATACATTGTAGATAATGATATTGGTTTTAAATGACATTGAATCCTTATTCTCATGATTTTTATGCCTATTTTAATGTTTGGAAAAGATCTCATGGGATTTTTTGGTTTAGTTTGTAAGTGGATGAGCTAAATGTGATGGTACTCATTTTCACTACTTGCAGAAGGTTGTATTCTCTACAGGGGATTCATATGAATGGGTAATGGGTTTTTCCATGTTTAAATTCCATAGGTTTCATCTCCTTCTGTGATTTCGTCTCATAGCTCCATACTTTGATCAAACACATAGTCTTATCACATTCACAACCAACTTTCTGCCTACTCTTAGTCTCAGTCCTGATGTTTGAGCTCTAATCATGTTTATAGAAAATAAATGTATATTATAAAAGGTATTTTTCATTTTTTATTTTATGAGAATTCAGATTGGATACCCCAAGTAGCACAAAATGATCCTGAGGATAGTCAATGATGCATACATTGCAGTCAGCCATGGACAACCACTTATAGGTACTTGGAAGACATTTTCATGTTGAATAGGATGTGTTTACGCTTTTTGAAAAATTTTAGTGTGGAGGGTTAATTTTAAATATTTAAATTAGGTCACCACTCATTAAGAGGTCAAGGTCACAATGCCACTGCTCGTACATTTCACATACTGCCTCCAAGTTTTCCAAAGTGCACATATAGTTCATCATGATGATGTCATGCTAAGATATAACCTTGATGGTGGTCTCAATAATTTTTAAGCGTGAGGAGGTAATTTTAAGGCATAAATGTATAAATTTTATCCATTAGTATCAAATTTTATGCCCACTACTAGTTCTCTTACATTACTGCTTATGTATGATAGTGGTAACCTATAGGCAACTTTGATAAAGAGCAGAAGACTCCTTGTGAGGTGTCAAACAAGTAATGAAACTATAATCAAAGTCCTAGTGCATTGAATTTCATCATTAAATCCCTAATTTAAATTTCTTATGGATATATGGAAGTATGCATTAATTTCAAAACACAAGAAGACTGATACAAGGACGCAGTCCCTAAGAAGTGAAAATTGAGGTCCTAAGGGTTATTATAGGCCTCTTACAACATGTCTGCCAAGGGTCTTAAGGCATTTAAGTTTGTAAATATGATATCCCTAAATAATTCATTCCAAGGATTAATTCAAGATTTTTTATGGAGGGTGATGGTTTGAGGGCTCAAAGGTTTTTGAAAAGGCACTAAATACAGATAGTATTATCCATAGGCTTGAGTTTTAAAGAGACCCAAAGTTATAATTTAACCTCGCCCTGATGGATTAATGTTTATATGTGATTTTAGGTAGTGATTTTGGATTAATATATCATTTTATAATTTCATGGAATATGTCTTAGACACACCTACTCACCTATAGTTTGTATATATGGCTTAGGTTTAGTCACCTACAACCAGTCTCCAAAACCTAAATTCAACACTATGAGCCAAAAGAAAAGAAAATTGATAAGTTATGGATAAAATAATTAGTATATATATCATGAAAGAGATATTAAATGTGTTTTATCCTCATCTTACACACCTATAGGGGTCACTAAACAATTCAAACATAGTCAACATAGATATGTAGACAGTAATTCAAAGCATAGTGTCTAAGTATAAGTTTGGGTCAATCATTGTGAAGGTATAGGTACAAACCATATGGAATGAATTTATTTTTTTATGGAATAATAATTTAAATGTTTTTCCAAAATTCAACAAGTCTAATATACATACAAACAACGTCAAATTGTAAGTTGTCTTAGTCATCAGGCAGTGAGTGGAAAGGAGTGTGTTCTTGATGAGAAGATGACATGAACATGAGGAGAATTGTATAAATTATCCATAAAAAATTAAAAGCAGGGATATAGTAATGTTTTATATGTCTAAAATTATATTATATATGCCTATAGGTATACCCCAGAGAGCAAGAAACACAATAAAAAAGGCTAGCCCAATCTTGTCCTAGTCAGGGTGTGAAGTGGGAACATGGAGGTTAAAGTGAGTTTAAAGAGATAAAAGTTTATTAATTATAGTCATAAAAAATTAATGATAATATCAAAGTTGTCTATCAATCAAAGAAGTGGCTCAGACAATTTACTCACAGTGCTGATGGAAACCTTGTGTACACAGTCCTTTGCCTCAAAGTATGTTTTGAGTTTCTAGTGCTTTTGAGAGGTCAAATCATCAAACCAAGAGCTAGTTTTTTTTTTATAGGACATCCATGTAACTTGAGGAGGATGTTTAAATATTCATAATTATCTATAAAATTATGATATTGCCCTCTATTTTGTCTCAAATAGAGGGCACTCCCTTCATACACAAACCTTACAGTTTTGGAGAGTTGGAGCCAAAAGATGGACCAAAAGATAAAAAGACTATTAAAAAAGGTTTTTAAAGTTTTATAACACCTATAAAATCAAATAAAACTAAAAACATGATAAAAAAAAATAAGCATGGTCTATACCTTCTTGTAAAATGTTTATGAGATCATAATATAATTCCTTGAGCCATTAATAACCAGGGATAACCATCAAAGGTCATGTTGAGCTCTAGGTTGTAGTCAGGCTTAGGAGTATGGTTTTGGTATTGACCCCAAATGGATGATCACATTAATTTTAAACATGGAATGAGAATATATAGCTATTTTAACATTTTAATAAGGTCTCAAAATATGTTTTAAAGCTTCCAACATGCAAAATAAACCTTGGAGAAGCCATTTTTGGCTCTGAAACCCATTATTCATATTGGAATAAGGGAAACAAGTTCAATATCCTAGTTTTAGATGCTCATATATTTCAAAAGGCCTTACATGGTTTCCTAAAGATTTTAGAGGTGTTATTAGGGTTCCTAGAGATCATACTTGTAGAATTTTTTATAGATTGAATGTCAAAGCTTAAGTGTCAAAACTGCTTAAAAAACTCTTATTAAACCCTTACAAGCACCTGATGGAGAAAATAGAGTTGGATATCTGATCTAATGGCACAAT
The DNA here is from genome assembly GCA_037957365.1 of Torreya grandis. NCBI lineage: Eukaryota > Viridiplantae > Streptophyta > Pinopsida > Cupressales > Taxaceae > Torreya > Torreya grandis. Next base: position 439,533 of record JARHVA010001825.1, read on the forward strand.
TTAATCATGAAACGTATTTTACCTTATATAGGACTTAGTTAGGCTCATTCCAATGCATATTAGATGTATGGACTTGTATGGATGGGGTGAGAAATAGGTTATTTTGACCATTTTCTTTTTTGTGAAGGCTACAAGAAGATTTTGAAGATGAAATAAATTTTTGATAGAATATTTAGACATTTTATAACTACCTATGGTATTTTAATTCCTTAAATAAACTTTTAAGTGTCCAAACTAGGTGCTTCAACTCAGCCAGTCAAAACTGGCCTAGTGGACAAGCTAGTGAGAAGGGTGGAAAGCTTCATGTGAGCTGATTTTTAAGAATTAATGTTACCTCTAAGGAAATATAGTGCATTTAAAATTTTCATTAAATTCATCCCATGTATTTTTAAGATCAAGTGATGCTTCTTTGGAGCCGAGTGTGTAGGGTGCATGAGAAGATAGTTTTCTAGATAATATAAGATGATTTCCTACTTATAGATGTTTCAAAAGGACCAAGCCTACAAAAAATGAATGGAGAGGAATGTATTATGTTATAAAACTTCATAAAAATCATAATACCTGATCCTAGTAAGTTATGATTCGTTCAAACAAGGCTAATCATGAATGCAGATTTTCTGAGCTAAAATGAGGAGTTTTATTCCACTTTACAAGAGTTTGATGACTTGTATGGAAATTTTGGATTCCTAAATTTTCATCGTTTATCCGATATCCTCTTCAGATTCACAATTAAATTTTTACCAAAGATTGACAAGTGTCCTTGTTAACCTTTGACTTCTTTCTTCTTCTCTCTTTCTCAAGTTCTATAAGAACTAGCCATTTTGGCCAATGTATTCTATGCTCCACCTGAGTATGGAAAAGACTTGATAATTTTTATACATTTTAATTGATAATAATATTAATTTTTACCTTCGACATTATTTTTTTTAGTGTGTTCATTTGGAGTATTTGATTTTGAATAAGTGAAGACTATGGATTCCTTAGCATGTTGTTTCATTTTTTCATCCTATTTATAGTTGGAAAACTCCTTTTTATAGGGCATGTGAAGTGTTATATGAAAATTCAAGGATTAATTGAGTTTTTATATTCATTATTTCCCTCATATTCCTCTTTTCTAGTCCTCTTATCTTTTCACATTATTCCATAAACTCATAATGTAACATTGATGTAAGAAGATGATGATTGGAGAAGTCTATGTTTAATTTGTCTCTTGATTTCAAGTGTAACATGCATATGGTTGGAAGTCATAAATATATTTGGTGTATCACCTACATTTATTTTATTTATATATCTCCCTTTTCACCCCCAAAAGTTAAGTTTAGTTGTAGTCTAAAGTGGTACATTAAGGGAGATAGCCCTATCTAGAGATTCACCTCATTCTTTAAGACACATGCAAGCCTAGAGGTGTTTCCATTGTGACACTTGGATGAGGAGATCCTTGCCATATTGTTTCACATTGTATCCCCACCACCTTGGAAAGAGACTCATGATCCCAATACCCTATGTTTTTGAACAATATAGCAGAGTCAAGGGTAAAGAAAGACAAGAAAAGTTTTGACAAAGAGTGAAGTTGAGAAGAATATTTATCATATAAAAACTCCTGCTACCATTCCCAAAGAAAAATATTATAATCATAACATCATAAACTATAATAATATAATGAAGTCATGGGGAAAGAAATAAGATATAAGTTTTTCTGATAAGGACTATGAAGTTGTGAATGAAGTTGATCCTTTGCAAGTCCCTTCCCCTCTTCCTCAAGAAAACTTTTGTCCACCATATGAATCCCCATTTATTATTCATCATTATGATGATTCATATGAACTTAAATAAATAATTTTAAAAGAGAACCTATCCAATCAAATTGAATAATTAGATTCAAAGATGAGATTATTAAGTCAAGGTGTGATGAAAGGTTTAGACCCAAAAGAAGATCCTATGACTAAACACACCCAATCCACCCTTCCTCAAGAGAGTCCTCAAGATAAATAAGATGTGAATGAGTTGTTTGTCAAGTGGAAGGAAGAGAATCAAGTGGTTTTAGCTGAAGGTCTACCTAGCTTTCCTCATGAGCTTCCAAAAGAACACCCTACATTTCATTCCTAATATGATTTTGAGTTTAATGTGCCACCTACATCAACTAGTCCATCTTATCCTCATCCCATCACCCTTTGAATTAATGGACCTGTGGTATGGGAATATAAAGAGGATATGTTGTTTGATAAATATCAAGAACATTTTCTTGAAGAAAACATACCTGCTTGGCAGCCTGATTGGGCTAGGTCACATGATTTCAAGATGCCTAGTCTTGGCATCACTATAAAAGAGAAAGAGATGGAAGATCTTGTATCCCTTGAAGAAGACTCTATATCTGATCAAAATTTCTTATATGATCACCTCCAGCATGAAGATGAAGGTGCCATTAAGGATGGATAATAGTTTCAAGTCATCCATAAAAAGGTGGCAGTCTTAAGAGAATCTCTTGACACTAATGTGGGATTTGTTGCTCTTGAAGATGATCCAATACCTCAACCTGAAATTGAATCGCCATCATATCTTTTATATATTTAATAAAATTATATTAATGACATCACACATAAAAAATATGAGATTAAAGAGGTAGTGGTTCTAGAGGATGTAAAGGACAAAGATTATTGGCATATACAAATGGAGATCTTTCAAGAGGTTTGAAAAGTTGAGGGCCAAGTACATGAAAAGGTGAAGAAATAATATTCCATGGAGCAAAATGATCAAGATTAAATAGAGCATGTAGATCAATTTGATGATCTAGAAGAACTTGTAGTTGAGAATAAATCCAATCTTATTGAGACGCCTATAGAAATCAAGGATGAGGCTGCAGTTGAGGATCCACATGAGAAGGTTGTGGCTATTTGTATGTAAAAGAGTTAATTTATATGTCCAAAATGTTTTGATCTACCTATTTTCTAGTGAACACCATGCCAATGGATTTGGCAAACATCATAATAAATTTGGAGGCATCACTGCCAAGGATTAAAAGGCTACATGTCTCACAAAATCCTTTAGGTCATGAAGCAAGAAGATTTTAAAACTTTCCCTTTGATCTAAGAGGAATTTTTCATCTTATGTTAGTTAGTTTTTGATTTAGTATTTTCAGTTTAATCTGTGTGTTCCATAAGTTCTCATAAAGAACATGTTTGTTTGCCTTATTTTGTGTGTGTCCTTTGCATTGTATGGTTGAGGTAATTAGTGGTCTTGTCTTGATAGTCAATGGTAAAAGGTTTCCTTGTTATTATAAGATTTCATATGACTCCCTAAATCCAATAAAATGATAAGGATATTGGTCTAGTTAGTATAACAGGCATACTATCCCTAAGAGTCACCAATTTGTTGATCCAATTTGACTTTTAGGTCAAATTGGGGAACCCCAAGGTGAAAACATGGGTTTTAGGTGTTTTATGGAGTATAAAATTCATTCATGAGGTGTACTATATGCAAATTTATGTCCCTTAACATTATATTTTCCTTGGTCATTAGTTTTTTAGTCTCTTTAGTAAATTTGAGTCATTTTAAGAGTCAAATTTGATATTTTAATGACTTGTATGGATTTATTGGGAAGAATAAAGGTTAAAAAATATGATGTCATGTCCCATCTATCCTTATAGGTCATAAGTAATTGAAATAAAATAAAATTGGTAGGTTCATCTAAAGAAAAGGTAGTTTCTTTTAGAAAGGAGATGAGTTTGGCACTTGTACGACCTCTTTGGGAAGCATGACAAATAGAAAAGGTGGATGTGAATATTAAACTTCCCAATTATTATTTAAATACTTGGGTTAATTTGGAAGTGTCATTTCTGACCTAAAACCATTTTTCTCCTTTTTCACCTTTCTTTGCAACCAAAAGTGACTTGTAGGTTTTTACATGGTACGGTCCTTATAAAGGGTTAAAGGAAAAATGATCTTAGGGTATATTTTAAAATAATTAATATTATATTTAATTTTAGGTTATAGAATAATGGTGGTCTGAGCTTTATGAACCATTCCTAAGAAGTTGACTTTCTTAATTTACTTGCTAATCTATGTACCTTATAGGTTTTGCCTTGGTTTGGAGAAGTCCGTACATTATAAATAATGATATTGGTTATAGATGATGTCAAGTCCATATTCTCATGCTTTCCATGACTTGATTAATGTTTGTCAAAGATATCATGGGATTTTTTGGTTTAGTTTGTAAGTGGATGAACCAAATGTGATGGTAGTCATTTTCACCACTTGTAGAAGGTTGTATTCTCTATAGGGGATTCATATTAATGGGGAATGGTGTTTTCCATGTTTCAATGCCATATATTTCACCTCATTCCTTTTTTTGGTCTCATAGCTCTATATTTTGATCAAACACATAGTCTTGTCACACTCACAACCAACTTTCTGCCTTCTCTCATTTTCAGTGATGATGTTTGAGATCTAATCATCTTTATATAAGATCAGTGGAGATTATAAAATGTGTTTGTCATGTTTTATTGAATGATAATTCATATTATACATCCCAATCATGACAAAAGGACCTTGACGATAGTCAATTATTCATACACTTGCAGGTTGCCATAGATAACCACCTATAGGTGATTAGAAGAGATTTTCATGTTGAATAGGATGTGTTTATGCTTTTTAAAAATATTTAGTATACGGAGAGTTAATTTTAAATATTTTTAGCAAGTTACCACTCATTAAGAGGTTAAGTTCATAATTCCAATACTCATACATTTCACATATTGCTTCCTAGTTTTCCAACAAGCACATACAGTTCATCATGATGATGTCATGCTAAGATATAAGCCTTGATGGTGGTATCAATCCTTTTGAAGTGTGAGGAGGTCATTTTAAGTCATCAAGTTAGAATTAGTATCCATTAGTATAAAATTTTATGCCCACTTTCCATTCTATTACATTACTTCTTATGTATGACAGTGGTAACCTACAAAAAACTTTGATAGGGAGCAATGGACTCCTTGTGAGGTGTAAAACAAGCAATGAAACTATCCTCAATGTCCTAGTGAATTGGATTTCATCATTACATACCTAATTTATATGTCTTATGGATATATTTAAGTATGCATTACATTCAAAACGCAAGAAGACTGATACAAGGACATGGTCCCTAAAAAGTGAAAACAAAGGTTTTAGGCATTGTTGTAGGCCTCTTACAACATATCTGCCAAGGGTTTTAAGACATATAAGTGGGTAAATATGATATCACATACCATATGAATTATTCATGGAAAGTATTTATTCAATAATGTTGATGGAGGGTGGTGGTTTGAGGGCTCAATGTTTCTTGAAAAGACAATAAATACATGGAATATTGTCTATAAGCATATGTCTTAAAGAGACCCAAAGTTGAAATTGAACCTTAACACCATGTATTAATGTTTATATATGATTATAGTGAGTTATTTTGGCATAATAGATAATTTAATAAGCTCATAGGCTGTTTCTTAGACCTACCTACCCACCTATAATCCGTACAACTAGCTAAGGTTTAGTCACCTATAACCAGTCTCTAAAACCTACATTGAACACTAAGTGCCAAAAGAAAAGTGACAAGATTAAAGAACATGTTTCAACCTTTATAAGTGATGAGAAAACTAATAATTATATATATTATCAACTATATATTGAATTTTTTTTATCCTCATGGTACACACTTATAGTGGTCATTAAACAAGTCAAACACAGTTAGCCTGGATATGCAGATAGTAATTCAAAGCAGGGTGTCTAAGTAGAAGGTTGGGTTAGTTAGGTTGAAGGGATAGGTCCAAATCATATGGAATAACCTTAAATTCTTAGGTTAGGATCATTTAATTTTTTTAAAAAACTTCAAAAAGCCAAATATACCTACAGGTAGGGTCAAATCGTAAGGTGTCTCAGTCATCAAACAATGAGTGGAAAGGAGTGTGTTCTTGATGAGAATATGATATGAACATGAGGATAATCTATAAATTATCATTGAAACCTTCCAATTAGGTCTATAATAATTTTCCAAAGTTTCAAAAGTCTCCAAAATGTACCTATAGGTATAACCTAAAGAGCAAGAAACATAGTAAAAAAGGGGAACCTAGTCTTGTCCCAATTAGGGTGTGAAATGGGAACATGGACATTAAAGTGAGTTCAAAGAGGTAAAATATAATTAGTTATGGTCATGAAAACTTCATGATACTATCATTATGGTATATCAATCAAATAAGTGGCTCAAATAATGTATTCACAATCTTTATGTAAACCTTGTGCACATAGTCCTTTGTCTAGATATCTATTTTGAGTTTCTAGTGATTTTCATACTTACCTAGGAAAACAAGGGAGTGCCCTCTATTTTGTATTAGATAGGGGGCACTTCCCTCATACACAAACCTTGGAGTTTTAGAGGGTTGGAGCAAAAAGAAGGACCAAAAGATAAAGAGACTCTTAAATAAGGTTTTTTAACTTTAATAAAACCTATAAAATAACATAAAAACAAGCACATGAGATAGAAACTAGATAAGCTGTTCTATGATCTCAATGTTCCAAATAGGTCTAGTGGACATGGTGAGGGCTAGTGCCCAAATGATGGGTCACATACACTTATATCCCTAACCATGTTCTATAAATTTTTATAAAACAATTATGAGATCATAATGGAATTTCTTGATCCATTGGTAATCAAGTAAAACAATCAAAGGTCATGTTGAGCTCTTGGTTACAGTCAGGCTTAGGAGTAGGGTTTTGGCATTGACCCCAAATGGATGGTCACCTTCACTTTCAACATGGAATGAGAATTTTAAAATAATTTAGAATGTTGATAAAATATGTGTTCAAGCTTCCAACATGTAAAATAAACCTTGGATAATCCATTTTTGGCTCAGAAAACCCATTAGGCTTATGGGAATAAGGGAAACAAGCTCAATAGCCTAGTTTTAGATGCTCATATCTTGAAAAAAGACTTTCATGGTTTCCCAAGGAGTTTATAGGTGTTATTAAGCTCCCTAGAGATCATCTTTGTGGAATTTTTTTGCATTTTGAATGTCAAAGCTTTATGAACAAAGCTTAAGATTCAAAACTACTTAGAAACCCTTGTTACACCCTTACAAAGACCTGATGGAGAGAATGGAGTTATATAGCTGATATAATGGCACTATTTTTTAATGAAACCTATTTTAAATTATTTAGGAATCACTCAATTTTCCTCCAATGTAAATTATCTATATCGACTTGTACATATTTGAGATAAATAGGCTACTTTTGACCATTTTTGTGTTGTGAAGTCTAAAGGAAGATTGTAAAAATTAAATACATTTTGGATGGAATATTTATAATTTTTAAAACTCTAAATTTTCATTCCATGCCTTGATTAAACTTATAAGTATCTAAACTAGGCGACTCAACTAATCTATTCAAAACTATCCTAGTGGACAAGCTAGTGAGAAGGGTGGAAAGCTTCATGTGAGCTAATGTTAAAGTATGCCTGATGCATCTAAGGCCATGTATGGTATTTAAAATTTTCATCCACTCCCTCCCTTGGAATTTCATGAGAAAATTATTCATTTTTTTATCCAAGTGTGTAGGGTGAATGAAAAGAGAGTTTTTTGAACAACAAATGATGATTTCAAACTTATAGCTATTTCTAGAGGACAAGGCCTAAAATAAATGCATATAAAGGCATGAATTATGTCCTTAAATTGAATCCCAATCATCATACCTAGTTCAAATTAGTTGTGAGGCATTCAAACAAGGCTAATCATGAAGGCAATTTTTCTAAGCTAGAATGAGGAGTTTTATGCCACTTTGTAAGAGTTTTATGACTTGTATAGAAATTTGAGATTCCTAAATTTGCATGGTTAATCCTATATCCTATTCTCATGCATAATTAACTACTTCTCTTAGCTTGACAAGTGTCCTTGTGATCTTTGGTCTTCTCTCTTCTTCTCTCAGTCTCAAGTTCTATAAGAACTAGCCATTTTGGCCATTGTATTATATGATCCACCTTAGTATGGTGAATCCATACTCATTTGGACACATTTTTATCAATCATACAACTAAGTTTTACCTCCTCTATGACTATTTTTAATGTGTTCATTTGGAATGTTTGATTTTGCATAAGTGAAGACTATGGATTCCTTAGCATGTTATTTCATTATTTCATCCTAATTGGAGTTGGAAAGCTTATTATTTTAGGGAATTTAATATGTTATAGGAAATTTTAAGGATTGAATGTGTTAGTCTTTTCATTACTACCCTCATAGGCCTCTTATCTAGTCCTCCTAGCTTTGCTCATTCATCCTTAACCTCACAATGTAACACTGATGTAAGAAGATGAAGATTTGAGAAGTGTATGTTCAGTTTATCCCTTGATTTCAAGTCAAACATGAATATTGTTATAATTAATCAATATATTTAGTGCATCACCTCCCTTAGGTTAGTTTGCTTTCAGTTATCTCTCTCCCTTTTCACCCCTAAAACTTAAGTGTAGTTGTAGTCCAAAGTGGTACATCAAGGGAGCTAGCCCTATCAAGAGATTCACCTCATTCCTTAGACTACCCACAATCCTATAGGTGTTTATATTATGCCACTTATATGAGGAGGGACTTTCCATCTCCTCAAAGGGTGTAAATCCATGTGAAAACACTTACAAGGTTGAATAATTATAAGATCATACTCATTCATCTCTATAGGCACCTAATAGTCTTTCATAAAAGGTGAAGAGAAAAACATGTGCTTGAAATTTCATTCCCCATTACATTGGGCCATTTCCTCTGTATGTCTAATATAAATGATCATGACATATAACTAGCCATCTCTAAGTTCTTTCTCTAAACTTGTGCCAATAGAGACTCTATATATATAAGGGTGTATGTGATGTAAAATATGGATACATGGTCTATATCTGAATGTAAAACACATCTTGAAGTCTACTGGGCTCATTATGTAGAAGAATTTTAGGTGATACAAAGAAATTGGAGTTAAGAGACCATATATCAAATAAAGACATTCATAGACAAGTGTATTATTAAGAGGATAATAGATGAGAAGTCAGATCTTTTCAATCCATAATATTCCAACACATTCATAAATGCACCTTTTACAAATATTAATTATTCAATCAGAGAACTAACTAAATTGAAATGGAGGATGCAAAGAGTATGGACTCGCATTAATAAATGGTTAGATAACAAATTAGCTAGAGTAACCATAGGTAGCTCAAACAGGGGAAATTTTTCAACTCCCTCAAAGTAAGGTTACCCACTAGTTCCCAAGAAAATTAATTCTAAGGTGGTTAAAATAATCCTTAGGATCATAGTGATGGTGGAGATGAGGATCCTAATCCAAATAAGTAATTGAGAAATCAACGCAATAAAAATTTGGTATTACGGAAAAAGATGTACCTAAGAAATTAGCGAGACCATGGTCTTCAATTTAAACCTTAGGTGATCCCAAAACTCTCATCCTAAATACAAAATAACAAATTAAATCCTCATCTTTCAATATGGAATAACATAAATAGGTTGAATAAAATAACCAACATTCTCCATCTAGGTCCTCACAAGTTGTTCCTCCTCCAAATCAACCTACTCCTCCATTTTATGCTCAAGTAGTTTCCTTCAAAGATATTTCATTTTACTGGAAGTAACCTATGATCTAGAAATAAAAAATGGTGGTTGAAGGTGAATTACTATATTTTGTTATAGTAGCTGATCTTTTGACGAGTTTGGCACCAAAAAAGTAAAAACCACCTCCATGTTGGTATTAGATTCCTTAGGAGAATTTTTTTAGAGATTATTAAACCAAATGTTGTGAAATATATTAGTGAAATGATGGTAGGATATTATAATCTCAAAATGATATCACTCATAGAAGCAATAAGACAAGGTGGCATTCATAATCTCCTAAAAACCACTCATAGGATCATCAAGAGGTATGAACAAGATGAGTTGACTCAATAACAACTCAAAGAATATATCAAACTATTCAACTTTCCTGTTGATCTATTCACTAAACTATTATATGTAAACTCATCTTGTGGTAAAGCTAAGTCCCATTGCTTTGGCTTCTCTCCCACTATGCATCTCAATAAATTTCACAAGCTCCTATTCACAACTTCTATCAGTCCATCTATTTGTGGGTGATATGAACTACTGAATTATAGCTTAGTACTCATATTTTTCTATAAAGTCCTTCAAAAATGACTTGGAAATTTTGTATCCCTATCTGAAGTAATAATTTTTGGAACATCATGCAATCTCATAATATCGATAAAAAATAATTCTACAACTCTAGTGGTATTATTGGTTTTCTTACATGCAATGAAATAAACCATTTTTTGAAATCTGTCTACAACAATAAAAATTAAATTGTTACCTCTTTGTGTGTTTGGTAATCCCAGCAAAAAACTAATACTCAAATCTATCCATGGTCCTCTTAGAACTGATAATGGCATGTATAGTCGAGTATTTTGTGCATGTCCTTTAGCCACCTAATATATTTTACACCTTGAAACATAACTTGTCACATCTCTCTTCAGCGTTGGCCAAAAATACTTTTCCTCCAACAAAGCTATTATCTTCATCTTACCAAAATGTCTAGCCAAACCACCACTATATAATTTTCTTATTATATTGTCTTGTAGATACCCAAATAGAATTCATAATTGTTTCCCTTTGAAGAGATAACCCTCTTATATAAGATAATCATCATGAATAACATCTATCCCACCTATTAATGGTCTCATGCACTACTCAACTATCTTACAAAAATATGGATCAGTATTATATAATTCTTTAATAGCTTCAAATCCAACTACTTCACTCATCATAGTAGGTAATAATGCTACCCTCTTACTCTATGCATTAACTATCTGATTCAATTTTTTCGATTTATGCTTCAACACAAAAGTATACACCTGCAAGAAAGAAACCTACTTTACATGCCTACTTTTCAACTTCTTTTGTGTATTCAAATACTTCAAAGCCTCATGATCTGTAAATAGTATGAACTCCTTAGACACCACGTAATGCCTCCAATATCTTAATTATTATAAAATTTCATAATATTAAACATCATAATTTTATAAGGACTATAAAATTAAGTGTCCTTTCTATGGTATTATGTGTTGGATTTTGAAATACAATTGTAACATAAGAGGGGTGAAAGTGGATCATGATAAAACCAAAACATAAAAAAACTAGAGATTTTTCGATGATTTTTTATGAGAATGATATGATGTCCAATATCCCAAAAGGTGCGGCCAAACAACACAAGATATTATTTTTCATAGTTTCTACACTGATATACTGATGCAGGAGCATCACTTGAAGAATTAAATTGCTTTGTTTTCCCTCCTTTTTACTTTTGCATTTTGAAAATTTATTTTATTCTTAATATTGTTTTAAGCCTGTAGTTTAGTTAGAATCTCCTTATCTTGGGAGTTTGTTTTAGTGCAGTTTGGGCAGATTGTTGCGCCCAACCTAGGTTTGAACAACTTGCTATGTTAAGTTTTAAAAAAAACTTTTTGTATGCATTCGGATGTTTTTGGGGTTGTGTTAAAAAAAAAAAAAAAAAAAAGAAGAGGATTCTTGTAAAAAAAAATAGGGGAAGTTGAAGCAGAAGAGAACAGGGGCATAGAACAGAGATTGGTGACCAGGTGTGTTTAACTTGATTTATTAATCCATTGAGTTTTTGTTATTAAAAAAAAAAATCCGGTTTTCTGAGAAAGGCGTTGCTGGAAGCCACTAAGCGCAGCCATATGACTTCTGGTCATGGTTTTTTTTTTTTTTTTTTTTTTAAAGTATTGTGTTTATTATAATTCTATTGAGTCAATTGTTTAAAACTCCAAACCGTTTGCAACACATATATAAACCTGTTCGAACATTCAAGGTATTAAGACAAGAACACTGGGCCGTATCAAGTCTGTTTTGAGCGCTTAATGCGTTTAACAGGAAAGCTGGGCGGTATTTGGTTTAAATTATATTGTTTGAAAAGTCTTTATTGTAATGCTGGGTGCATTGGGCCGCCCCAACAAATCAAATACACTTCAGCCTTTAGAAATGCATGTTGGACGTTGCTAAATAAAATATATATATATATATATATATATATATATATATATATATATATATATATATATATATATATTATTAAATGGGTGTTTTATGCCTGCCATAAAAGGCTTTCTGCTTATAAATTGAAAATTTGAAAAAGAAACTTTGAGTGTAGCTTGTGTGTTGCAAGATAAATTCATCAATTTTGGTATCAGAGCCTGTGATCCAGGCAAAAGAGAAGCAGAACCAGATTTGTGGACAGAAAACAAAGATGGCCATGAGAATCAGAAACAGAGGTAGAGCTGGAGGAAGGAGGCCTGGAGGATAGGTTGCATTGGCAGAAGAGATTAGGAACCTGACAGCTAGGCTGCAAGACCTGGAGATGGCTCAAAGAAGGGGCACTAACATGGGTGAAGTCAGTGATGGAGAAGAGGAACCACTAGAAGATGAATTGGTGGTGGAAGAAGAAACAACTGAGGAGAGGTTGATCAAAGCCATTATGAAGGTGAACACCAAGCCAAAAATGGAGGTTCCAATGTATGAAGATAATTTGAATGTTGAAGAATTAATTGATTGGATTAATGCATTAGATAAATATTTTGAGTATGAAGGGATTGAAGAAGATGAAAAGAAAGTCAAATATGCCATGACAAGGCTAAAGAAACATGCATCCCTGTGGTGGGATGGAGTGTAAGAAGAAAGGAGAAAGAAAGGGAAGCCAAAGATCAGAAGCTGGGACAGAATGGTAGCAAAAATGAAAGGTAAGTTTATGCCTAAAGATTATCAAGCAAATCTTTTTAAGCAATTACAAAATTTGAAGAAAAAAGAATTGTCTGTGAAAGAATACACTAAAGAATTTTATAGGTTGACTATAAGATCAGGTCACATTGAGGATGACACAAAAAAGGTAGCCAGATACACCAATGGCTTGAAATTTGCCATTCAAGATGAAATTAGTCTTCTCATTCATAAGACAGTTGAGAAGGCCTATCAATTTGCCTTGAAAGCTGAGGAGAAGATTGCAAGGAAACAAACATCCTTCTCAAGAGGAAGGGGCAGGTTCAACAGAGGTAGAGGATTTCAAGGAGGTAGAAGACAGCTGCAAACATCTCATGAAGAGGCCAGTAGCTCACAAAATTCAAGATGCAGCTATACACCAAGAGGAAGAAGACCATACCAAGGATATCAGAGAGGAAGAGGAAGATTCATGGGCAAATGCTTTAAATGCAACAAGTATGCAGGGCATAGGGCATATGAGTGTACAGAGAACCCTTCTACCAGCCATGAGAGAAGTGTACATGTGATTGAAGGTGAAAAACAAAATGCAGAAGTTACAGCAGCTTATGAAGATACTCCAGAAGAAGGTGAGTCTCTTTTGATGAAAAGAATTTTATTAAAGCCAAATAAAGAAGTTGTAGAACCACCTCAAAGAAAAACTTTATTTAGAACCACATGTAAGAGTAAGGGGAAATGCTATAAGGTCATTATTGACAGTGGAAGTACTGACAATCTTGTGTCAACTGAGATGGTGGAGAAACTAGGCTTGAAGAAGGAGGTACATCCTACACCTTATCAAGTCTCTTGGCTACAAAAAGGACACAAACTTCTGGTAAGTGAACAATACAAAGTAGATATTCAGATAGGAACATATAAGGATCAGATTTTATGTGATGTCATGCCCATGGATGTATGTCATATCTTGCTTGGAAGACCTTGGCAATTTGACAGGAAGGCCATACATGATGGAAGGAAGAATACATACATGTTTGAAAAGGATGGGATCAAGCATACACTTACACCATTGAAAGAAGAGGCTGCTGCTGTTGTTGGACAGAATTCTAAAGTTTTGATAGTAAGTGGCAAAGAGTTTCTACATCAAATGAAGAAAGAAGAGGTAAACTTTGCTGTAATTGGTAAGCCAAGGAGTGTAGTCACTAGTACTAAGTTGATTGAGTTGCCACTAGAGATTCAAGATATGTTGAATGAATACATTGACATTGTGGTAGATGATTTACCTGATGAGTTACCACCATTGAGAAGTATTAGTCATCACATAGACTTGATTCCAGGAGCAAATCTACCAAACAAGGCTGCCTACAGGTTGACACCAAAGGAAAATGAAGAAATCAAACATCAAGTTCAAGAATTATTAGACAAAGGATTGGTAAGAGAGAGTTTAAGTCCTTGTGCTGTCCCTACAGTGTTGAGTCCTAAGAAAGATGGGAGTTGGAGAATGTGTACCGACTCCAGAGCAATCAACAAGATTACTATCAGGTATAGATTTCCATTGCCACGAATTGATGATTTACTTGATTGTTTAAGTGGAGCTACATATTTCTCTAAGATAGATTTGAAAAGTGGTTACCATCAGATTAGGATAAGAGAAGGGGATGAATGGAAAACAGCCGTCAAGACTAATGATGGACTCTATGAGTGGTTAGTTATGCCATTTGGACTAACCAATGCACCAAGCACCTTCATGAGGCTGATGAATGAAGTGCTGAAGGAGTTCACTGGTAAGTTTGTGATAGTATATTTGGATGATATTTTGGTGTTTAGTCAAACTAAATAAGATCATTTGAAACATTTGAGAATGGTGTTGAGTAAACTACATGAGGAGAAGTTGCTAATCAATGTCAAAAAGTGCAGTTTTCTGAAAACAGAATTGATATATTTGAGATTTGTGATTTCTAAAGAAGGATTGAAGATGGATAAAGAAAAGATTAAAGCCATACTTGAGTGGCCTACACCCAGGAGCACATATGAGGTAAGAAGCTTTCACGGTTTGGCTAGCTTCTATAGGAAATTCATAAGAAATTTTAGTGGAATTGTTGCTCCAATGATGAATACAATCAAGGGTGATAAAAGAAGTTTTTGTTCGACTGAGGCTGCTGATAAGAGTTTCAGATTGTTGAAAAAGAAGGTAACTGAAGAGCCAATCTTGACCTTGCCTGATTTTAATAAGCTTTTTCAAGTAGAAAGTGATGCTAGTGGAATTGCAATAGGTGCTGTTTTAAGTCAAGATGGGAAGCCTATAGCATACTTTAGTGAGAAGTTAAGTGATGCTAAGAAGAAATATTCAGCTTATGATCAAGAATTCTATGCTCTTGTACAAGCTTTGAAGAAGTGGAGGCACTATCTTTTGCCTAAATAATTTGTTTTGTTCACTGACAATTATGCTTTACAGTTCATTAGCAATCAGGATAAGTTGAATCAAAAGCATGTCAAATGGATTGAATTTTTACAAAGTTTCACATTCACTATTAAGCATAAGAAAGGACAATCTAACAAGGTTGCAGATGCCTTAAGCAGGAGAAATCTGATCATACAAGAGTCTCAAGTAAGTATTATGGGATTTGAAGATTTGAAGAAACTATATAAGGAAGATCCAGACTTTAAGGAACCATATGAAGCTTGCATGAATCCGGTAAGAGTTGAAAGAAGTCCCTGGATAGATTTCATGGTCCAAGAGGGTCTGCTGTTCAGAGGCAGCCAACTTTGCATTCCTAAGAGTTCTATGAGGGAAAATTTGTTGAAGGAAAAACATAGTGGCAGCTTATCAGGACATTTTGGGCAGAACAAGACATTAGCACAATTGAGTGCTCACTACTATTGGCCGGGTATGAGTAATGATGTTAAGAAATTTGTTGAAAGATGTAAAATATGCCAATATGCCAAGGGAAGCAGTCAAAACACAGGTTTGTACCAGCCACTACCCATTCCAAATAGGCCTTGGGATTCAATAAGCATGGATTTTCTACTTGGTTTGCCAAGAACTCAAAAAGGCCATGATTCCATATTTGTTGTGGTAGATAGGTTTTCAAAGATGGCTCACTTTATTCCATGTTTCAAAACAAGTGATGCTACTCACATAGCTAATCTATTCTTCCAGGATATTGTTAGATTGCATGGATTGCCTAGAAGTATTATTTCTGACAGGGACACCAAATTTGTTGGACATTTTTGGAGAACCTTATGGAAGAAATTGGGAACACAGCTAGGTTTCAGTTCAGCCTATCATCCTCAAACGGATGGCCAAACAGAGGTTGTCAATAGAAGCTTGGGCAACATCTTGAGAAGCCTAGTAAGTATGCATCCAAAACAATGGGATCTTGCACTTGCACAAGCTGAATTTGCCTATAATGATTCTCCTAACAGAAGTACAGGATTGAGCCCATTTCAAATCATGTATGGAATGCATCCAAGAGGCGTGTATGAGTTAAGAAATTTAAGCAATATGGAGACAAGGAGTGCTGATGCGGAAGAATTTGCCAATGCCATGTAAAATTTGCATGAATAGGTAAAGAAGAAACTTGAAGAAAATACCATCAAGTATAAGCTAAGGGCAGATCAAAAGAGAAGAGAGGTCAGTTTCAATATTGGAGACCTTGTTCTTGCTCATCTCAGAAAAGAGAGGTTTCCAAAGAAAGAATATAACAAACTGAAGGTAAAGAAAATAGGACCATGCAAGGTAATAAGGAAATTTTCAAATAATGCATATGAAATAGAACTGCCAAAGGGGATTGGAATCTCTCCAATTTTTAATATTGCAGATTTATATCCATACAAGGATGAAGAACAACCAGACCAAGAAACTGAAACAGAAGTGGATAAAGTTATCCAATGGGAACAGCAACTACCAAAGGAAGTGCCAAAAGAAATTGAGAGCATTTTAGAGAAGAAAATAGTTAAAAAGACAAGAAACAAAGAATACTTCCAGTATCTCACTAAGTGGAAGAATCTACTAGCTAAAGATGCAACATGGTTGACTGCAGATGATATCCTTAAGATGGGCACAAGTATAGACGAAGTGATGCAGAAGAACAACAAGTGAAGAACACCTCTTCTGCTGGTTGGAAGAATGATGCAGGAGCATCACTTGAAGAATTAAATTGCTTTGTTTTCCCTCCTTTTTACTTTTGCATTTTGAAAATTTATTTTATTCTTAATATTGTTTTAAGCCTGTAGTTTAGTTAGAATCTCCTTATCTTGGGAGTTTGTTTTAGTGCAGTTTGGGCAGATTGTTGCGCCCAGCCCAGGTTTGAACAACTTGCTATGTTAAGTTTAAAAAAAAACTTTTTGTATGCATTCGGATGTTTTTGGGGTTGTGTTAAAAAAAAAAGAAAGAAGAGGATTCTTGTGAAAAAAAACAGGGGAAGGTGAAGCAGAAGAGAACAGGGGCGTAGAACAGAGATTGGTGACCAGGTGTGTTTAACTTGATTTATTAATCCATTGAGTTTTTGTTATTAAAAAAAAAAAAATCCGGTTTTCTGAGAAAGGCGTTGCTGCAAGCCACTAAGCGCAGCCATATGACTTCTGGTCATGGTTTTTTTTTTTTCAAAAAGTATTGTGTTTATTATAATTCTATTGAGTCAGTTGTTTAAAACTCCAAACCGTTTGCAACACATATATAAACCTGTTCGAACATTCAAGGTATTAAGACAAGAACACTGGGCCGTATCAAGTCTGTTTTGAGCGCTTAATGCGTTTAACAGGAAAGCTGGGCGGTATTTGGTTTAAATTATATTGTTTGAAAAGTCTTTATTGTAATGCTGGGTGCATTGGGCCGCCCCAACAAATCAAATACACTTCAGCCTTTAGAAATGCATGCTGGACGTTGCTAAATATATATATATATATATATATATATATATATATATATATATATATATATATTATTAAATGGGTGTTTTATGCCTGCCATAAAAGGCTTTCTGCTTATAAATTGAAAATTTGAAAAAGAAACTTTGATTGTAGCCTGTGTGTTGCAAGATAAATTCATCATATACCTAATGAAATATAGGGCATAATGTAAAATCAGGTCACACCAATTAAAGGTAGTGGAAAATTAATAGGCAGCAAAATGTAAAAGCAGGTTGTGAGAATTAAAGGTAGTGCCAAATTCGAAAAATAGAGAAACAGGTCTTCTGAACATATTTTCTTTTGATAGCTTTCCCGCCCTCTGCCAGTACAAAAAAAGCAGTTGATGCAGGGAATAAAAGCAATTTGAAAACATGTGAATAAATCGTTTGAGACAATAATTTCTTCAGACCATAAAAATTAAGAATAGAACTTCTAAACTCAAAATATCAAAACTATGTAAATCAAGGAAGTAAAGGACAAAGTGCATTATCTACTGATGTCTGCGATATGATCTACAATTGACAAATGTATATAGCATGAAATTAATGATCCGTGTTAGGGAGAGTGCATATCTTACATAGATTTACTTCCTTTAATATCGAGTTGCTATCGAATGTTTACCTGGTAAGTGGGTTCCATGCTTCAGTCTTTGGTGCACGTCTAAAATGACGCAGTAGCTTTTTAAACATTAACGACCCTTTTAAAAAACCAAAAAGATTGTAAAAATAGTAAATAGAATGCATGCAACATACATAAATAGTAAAAAGGGGATTATATTTATTGAGAGGTAGGACAAAAAAGTGAAACAAATATTTATAAGCCATTAGGATCAGTTCAAGTAAATGGTGAAGCCATGATGGATAGTGTCGTGACCCCTACAATCAGCTCATAGCGACCTAGCCCATAATGCCATTAATTCGATACCAACTCAGATGGAAGGGGTGAAGTGTTGATGGGAAGAGAAACATACCATGACGGTATGGGTAACTGCGGCCACCAACACAGAACAGGGCAGCAAAAAATTTCACCCGCATATTTTACAGTGTTAAGTGCAGCGAAATTACAGTATATGGCAGATCACGTGTTGGGATCTGCTCTCACCTATGGATCTATATATATATATATATATATATACAAGCGCATATATATAAATATATGTGTGTTTTTGTATATATATATATGATTGAATGATTGAACAAATTTATAAACGATATGTATTTATTGTGATTTATATATTTATAAATATAGTGTCTTCTCCTTTATATGGTGTTTCCATATTATTGATGCTTATGTTTTATTTTCATATACTCAAATACATCAACTTTACCATTCGATCGATAGTTTAAATATTTCATGTACTCCAATTTATAAAAATATGTATTATTAGAAGTATATTGTTGTATTGTTTTTAAAATGGATACTACTCACGTATATTACCGTAATGATGCACAATTTTATAGCATTTATATGACAGATTTAATATTTATTAAAGTCACACTCTTTACTTCATTTCCAATTTATTATTCCCAGCTATATTTTGGCAGCAAGAGAACTAGGAACCAAAACGTTCAAACGCACCAAAAAAAAATTCCCGCATGGTCTCTAAGTATCAGACAAATACAATATGAACCAAAAAAAAATTAAGAGAAATCGAGTAGTGATTCATATATTTCACCATAGAATGTTGTGTCTTCCTACAGCACATATAAAGAAGAATGTATTGGAATATTTTGTTATGGGAAACCCTCTTGTAGCTTTCATAACGTACATCAGCTGTAAAAATATATAATCACGATGGTTCAATCTTATTTATGATACAGTTGAGGATGTTGTAATGTATGAGCCTGGCCATCTTTTAAAATGAAATGGGATCATTGTTCTCAACCCAAAACCCAAATCATAATGCTGAAGTAGAGCAAAGAAAATATACAACTTTAAACATTTTGTATCGAATTAATTTGCATTGATATTCAAATCTATGTTATGATATAAAAATATTAGTTGTTGTTTCTTTCTTTTTTAAAAAAAAAAAAAAATGATTCTTTATGCACCTACATAAAATAGATCTACATTGTACACATGAATTGCTATATCACATCGAGTATAGAATTTTATATAATACTCTGAATTCCACACAAATATAACATATATAGTAATTTTTTTCTCACTAAATTCTAGCATTGTTCACATGCAATCTACAATATATTCCTATCAAAACAAGCTCTTAAATCATTCATTTACTATATTAATTATTTCGGCATTAAAAAAAATGCATATGCCTTTGATGAAAGTATTGTTATAACCAAAATATTCAACCTTGTAGAAGGTTATTGAGACATCTTCAAATTTGGGTAACATGGGATTACCTCTAGACCCGTGGGTTATCGATAATAAGGGTAAACCTATAGACTATGGACTAGCTCCTATGATCTATCTTTTAGGCTCACACACTACACTAGACTAATCACTATTGGGGGTGAAAAGGGTAGAAGGAAAATGAAAGTAACTTATACTAATGGAGGTGATATGTCAAAGATATATCCACAAACATACTTGCATTTGTATTAAGAAAGAAGACTGATAAAACTAATCTCAGATCAATGTTTATCTAACATGGAGGTAGATTTCCATGCAATTCCAAAGGTGGGTGACTAGGAGGTCTAATCTTAGATACTGCTAATCTCTCTCACACTTCAAAACAAACCTAACAAACATATACACTTCATGATACCTATTAGAAGAAATTTCAATCACATAATGCATACAAGAGTAGAATGGAAGTAAGGAGAAACATTTATCATGACTTTTTAGCCAAATGGACAACTTGACATACCTAGGAAAGAGTTTCAAATTTTAAACTAGCGTGAGAGAGCTTTATGCAAAGGCAAAACAAGATGTGAAACTAGTAGGGCTTCACCATACCAATAATGGATCCTTTACAATGCGAAAATGACATCAATATATAGAGCATAGGAGAGGAGAGAGAAGAAGTGACGTTGAAGAGTCATCATGTCAAGTTTTAAGTCTTGAAAACAATTTACCATGTAAGAGAAATTTTTTGAAAATAGCTCATGAAGTTCCCTTGGACAAGCTTCCATCAAAAACATAACATCTTCATTAAGTTGGCAAAGGGACACTCCATTACCCTTCTTGAAACTACTCTTCTTAATGAGCAGTCTAATAACTTGTCTTGAATTGTCTTGGAAGTCATTCACAAATACCATATAACTTGAAACAGTGAAAACATGATTGTGAATGTCATAATCTACTCCATAGCTGATAGCCTTCACTTTATCACTTGTCACTTACCTTTTTGCAGTCACTCATTATCCCTCTAGACCTAGTTCTCACACTTGTCATTATTGTGACCTACATATGGTCAAGGAGATTTTTTTTAGAAGTGTGAGACAACTCATAAATACCTTCTTTGTCCATTGGTCTATCATGTATACTTCAAAGGATTGAAAACCACACTTCTCATCTCTAACTTTGGTTATCATTTTCTTTCTCATTATCTAATCTAAGACTACCTACAACAAAGAGATTGGAAGAGGAGTTTCCATGAACAAAATGTGTGAAAATAAGGTTTTATTAGTTGAAATACATCCCCATACACCTTTCACAATGTCTCTCACCTATCAATTCCCTTCTAAACCTTCAAATCACCTCAAATCTTATAGAAAACATAAAATTAGGCTTGTTCACACAAGTGATGTTACATAAAAACTAAGTGATGCGGAGCCTAAGAGATTGTCAAGTACATCCAAATCATTTCTTATCCAATTGACCCCTTTTGGATGAATTTATCACCATATCTTTCTCATCAAGTTCTTGAGAGGGTTTTAGGTCATTCAAGATCTTAACCCTCAAACTAATCCCACTGAGTTTGAGATCAATACATCCCTCAATTATCCTTAAGTTATTGAGATAAAATGCATGTTGTTCATACATATATGATTTAAATAAGTTTGCTTCTTGATTAGCTATTTGCATTCTGGATAGCCTTGAGACAAATTTAGGCCAAAATGATCAATTCTAGATTGTATTCTACAAACCACAGAGTCTCAGGGACTTTCCACTCTCCCATGAAGGCTCTCAACTTTCTTTGAAGGATTATATGATCATATGAGTTAATTTTGAATCCATGAGGGTTCACACCTAGTTTTAGGCCTAATAAGGATAGACTGTGTTTTGAGTATATTACCACTTTTAAGTGTTTTTAGTGAATTTATATGTTCTTCAACACTTGCTTTCATCTAATTAAAACCTTTACATCATCACTTAGTGTTTCAAGTCTCTTAATTCCATTCATTTACAATAATTTTCATGAGGTCTACAGACTGTCTTGACTATGGAGTGCCTCTGGTTAGAGACAAAACAAAGGATAATCCCACTATTAGTCTAGCCTAACTGAGACTATGGAAATCTTGGTCAAGTGATGTTGACATTCTGTATCAAGTTTTAAAGTGTAACAATACATCAAGGTCCCACAACAGTTTAAATTATTTAGACTAGCTTCTTGAAACTTTGACTGTGTGCAGGATTTTTTAAACTATGTTTGAGGCTTTGAACTAGTTTGCTTAATCTATTTTATATTTATTTTCTCTCTAAAAATCACATGAAGTGTGATATTATCATTGTGAGAATTATTTATACGTGACCATCTTCAACTTATACTTTTATCTATAAACCAAACATACATTCTCTATTAGGTTATGCTAGTCTGCAATAATTGTCAAATTATAAGTGGCAATTATATAAGCCAAGAGGTTATTTTAGGTGTTTATTCATGTTTGATTACTATGTTTCAAACCCTGTGGTTCTTCTTAAGATCGCTAGAGCCATATCACATGTGACTATATCCATTTTACCTTTAGACCATACACTCATTCCACTATCATCAATAAATTATATGCCACTTACAAGTTATAGGTTCATTTGGGCTTAACAACACTGTAGTTTTCTTAGTAATCTCATTATAAACTTGACTAAGTTGATAGCCATTAAACCATTAGTCTTTTGACCTAATCAACCTCTTATTGAATTTGCATGTTACTTATAGGCGTAGGCTATAATAAGGAAGCCATTATTCTAACATAGAACTTATGGACCTTCATCATGAGATGACCCTATATAAGGCATGATCCCTTTTTAGAGAATTTAAGGTAAAACTTATCATTAAGTAACTTTAGTCAACTCTCCAACTCTTCTTCTAAGTTTCATTGTATGTAATGATCTCAACACTTACACTATGATTTTCTTATGATCAATGAATTGGTTCTGAGATGCAAAAGTGAGTTTAGATATTTCCAAACATGTTTTGATCTCCCTTTTGGGATTAAACATGACTAGTTTTCATGTAGCAACTTATAAAGGCCTGTGTAGGGTTCCTTGACTGTATCATGTATCCAAAACCTTACATTCCATCAATGATTCTCTTGCAACCAAACCTTTATTGGATAATATGATCAACCATGCTCTATTAAGTTGAAAAAATTATGTTATCCTTAACCTAAATCCCTTCATAAGAAGACAAAACACTACAACTGATAAAACATTGTTCTATAGACCTTAATGGTGTTTAGTCCTAGTACAATGAGATAATTTTGCCTATTAATTCATATCCAAAATTTATAAATCAACTAAATTCAAAATTAAAAGGATTAACATGCTATACAATTCCATGTATACCACTTGGTTCATGTAGAACGATCTAAAAATATGAGAAAATTGACCCATTAGGAATGCACATGCATTTTGGAGGTGTTAGAAAACATAGTGAATGTTCATACAAAAACACCACTAATATTACAAATATGGCCATAAAATGGAAGTACATAGAGACCCCTAACATCCAACAAGTGCATTCACTTCAACTCTTCTTATCTTATCCATACCAACAAAATAATATTGACCCTTGTTCACCTGTCCAAGGGAGTAATAGGTGAAAGAACCCAATTTTTTGGAAATTTTAAAACTATTGAAGCCATATAATCCTATACATGACCTTTGAGGATCTCTAAACACCTTCTTGAATACTCACATGTGTGAGTTTAGTCACCTCAATGTGTACAACTATCTAAAACTAACCTTTTCGAGATGATCTTCCTCTTTCTTACATTTAACCTACCACATTTTAGTTTCAAATTATCCTCTAACATTCCTTGACATATGGTACTTTATAATAGTTATTGACACCTTTTTCCTTTTGTGGAAAACCATACCTTTCACTTAAAATGACAAAAAGTTGCAACAAAAAT
This sequence comes from Torreya grandis, assembly GCA_037957365.1. NCBI lineage: Eukaryota > Viridiplantae > Streptophyta > Pinopsida > Cupressales > Taxaceae > Torreya > Torreya grandis. The sequence continues at coordinate 463,483 of JARHVA010001825.1, forward strand.
GTTATTAAGATAAGTGTACAAATATGACAAAGATAAAACTTAACATGTGACCTCATTTAGGACCATGGTGAACATTTCAAACCTAGAAGGACCCTATGAAATTTTTTAATATCTAGGGGGTTGACCTAATTTTACCTAGGGTGAAATTTGGCCAACAAGTACATTTTCCCATTCGCATGTGCTTTATTTGTTTCATTTATTTACTTTCATTGCCAAAATAAAAGGATTGTGTTTTAGCTACTTATTCTGATTTTTATATAACTATCTACCCAAATTCCATATAAGAATGCCCAAAATATCCACATAAATATAAAAAAACCATTTTAGTAATGAAAAATTATCAAAAAAATAATAATGTTACTAGACGTCAACATCCATACCTAAAAGAGAAAGCATAGGCATAATGTCATACATTTAAATTATAGATTTACATCCTTAAAAGCCTACTATATTACAGATGAGAGCATATATAAAAAGGATAATATTTATAATTACTCAACTTTCAATGGTCTAGCATAGTTTTTAGCTTTAAAATCATTTAGAATGAGGGTGATGACATAATTGTTACTTCCATTGGTGAGGTTTCACTTCATTTTTTAGACTAGGTTCATGTTGGGTTCAAGTTGGGAAGATATACTCTATTTCAAAATAATCTTTGAAATATGTAAACAAACAATACAACCATAATAAGAGTCGATGAGAGATCTTGTTTATTATAGCATCAGTTGTCAAACACTGTTATGAGGAAGACCCCACTATTCCATTATTAAAATTTGATTTAAAAAACTGAAGGACATACAATATGTAATCAAAATCGCAAATAGCAATACCATAGGTCTTGGTTTTCTATTACTACCACTACCAGTTTCATATGACTCAATTGGACTTTGAGTATGAGGACTTTACTACTAAAAGACAACTCTGATTATGATATTAAGGTATACCTATGGGTGATATTTGTGAAGAAGAAGTAAAGCTTCTACAAGAAATGTGTGATGAATCCAAACAACCTCCTCAAATTCTTGAATTTAGAAAAGTCAAGGTTCAAAGATATAATATAAAAATAATTGAAACCAACTCAAACACACAATTCTTCATTAATCCAAATATACTTTAAACACATTAACTATGATGATGGTTTGAGGACAATAGCCCAAAAATTCCATCCTCATAACTAAGTAGGAGGACTATTGAAAAGAAAACAATTATAGAAATACATAAATAAGACATTCTTAGGAAATTGAATAAATTCATATTAACTGCTATAGTCATTCACATTAAAATGTCTAATTTATACTATCCTTTTTGTGTATCTCTTCTAAATAATAGAAAATGTAAAAAGAAATTAGTTCAAAAAGATAATAGAATACGGCATTCTCAAAAGTGCAACCTTGAGATACATGATTATGAGTACAAGTACGCTTTAAACATAATATTAGAAGACATGACTAGACCCATATTGACAAATAAAATTGATGATGTCACTGATGCAATCATAGGTATCGTATCCTATAACTTATAACATCTATCAACATCCCTCGATGATACCCGGGAGGTTGCCAAAAAAGTTATCTTTTGCAAGCATAATTGTATTATGTCTACATGACTAGAATTGTATAATGACAAGGAGTAAATGCACTCTACATTTATAGGTGCAAGCAAATATGAATCTGCACAACCATATCCTAGTTTTCTTATTGTGGAAATAATGTGCAGGCGCCAGGTCTATAATTATTTATTAGTTCTAAAATTTCATAGATATGTGTATTTATTAATTATTATTTTAAATAAAATTTCAATTGTATATTTTGTGGTGTTTGTGTGTTTTTTTTTTTAACATATTTTTTCTCTTTTTTTAATTCATGTATTTATATTCTTTCTAGAATTATATAGTGTGCTTATGAAGTTTAGAAATATAAAATTTACTTTTCACAAGAGTGTGTTATATAAGCTCGTCTAGTTGTACTCATGTCCCGTGTTCTCACTTTATTTTCTTTTTTTAATCTATTTAATGTGAGTTTGCATTTTAATATTGTCCTAATTTTATTTCTAATATGTTATAAATATATAGGCATATTAATATATTTAAGACAAATCAATAAATGGACTGACCTATCTCTATCTCTATCTCTATCTCTATCTCTATATCAAACACAATCTATATTTGATTTTAAAGATTTACCAAACACACTCTACACTACCTCTATCATATCCCTTACTAACTTAGATGACCTTTCATCCTTATCCTCAATACCTACTCTTATTTTTATATTAAACACACTTTTATGGATAATAAATTCTAGTATCTAATCTTCTTTTTAGATACAATAATTAACCCTTCAATATCCTTACCTCTATCTTAGGTAAGAGAGGGTCTTTTACCTCCTCCTTTAGCAACATGCTTGTCAAACCACATAACAAGACAATTCTTATGTTGATCCCTGTCTTTGCTTACCCATAAAGTGCTTAGACTGTATATATATATGCATCCTTCTAAACATTCAATATGTTCTCTCATACATTATACATCTTTCTGTAAATTTTCAATAGCTTCCCATAAAAAATAGTTCAAGCATCAATGTGTAAGACATCACGTAAGACATTGTCCCGATATCTACTAATATTCAGATCTACATCACAACATTCCCTTAAAGTTTTATCTTTCCTCTCTAATAACTAAGACTGTCAACATGGCCTTGGGTCTGGTCTAAGCACAAAATTCAGCTTTCATACCATCTCAGTGGACACTAAATTATCTCAAATTCTATTACCAACTACAACATTGAAGCACTTACCCTTTGTTTTCCATTTATATCTTAAAATGTGTCCACTTTGGTATTTTCACTCCTAGTTCTCAACCTTCAAGATTCTCCTCCTTCCTAGTAAAATATATCTCTTTTTTTGTTCCTCTATACATTCAGGTGATGCTACAAGCTCCACATCCTCTTCAATGACATGCACACAATCCTCAATCCTTCTGTTCTCACCATTTCATTCAACAATAAGTCACTCAAAATAATGATTACCAAAGATCCTAGATTTTTAACTTACTCTATTGAATATTATTCCTCTTCCTTGTCTATACATGCCTCTTCATCATCGATTACTTCCACTTTCTCATCTTTGTGAATGAAACTTGCATTATCATTATTAATAATCTATTGATAATGGTTTGTATCAAAAGTTTTATATCACCCCTATGAAATTTTTAATTTATAGTGGATATGAAATTATTAACTCTAGAATCATTAATTAAAATAAACTAATATTCTAAATTTATATATGATGGGTTTGTGCCATCAGAACATAGATATTCTCTTTCTTTTGAAACATGTTTAAATTTGATAATGGTATAACGAAATATGTTCAAAGTGTTGTATACAAATTATAAGTAAATCCACCACAACCTACACCTATACATGCACAATGATTCAATTCTTTAACTACATGGATATTTTTTGCATTGATATAAATCTAACTATAATTCCAATCAGTCATATAGAAATGGGTAAAATGTATCAATCATCTTTGAAATTGGTATTGATATTGACAATCCAAATATATTAGGGCTTGATACTTAATAAATTCCCTCTCTATGCTTCCATTGTTAACCATAACCTAGAATAAAATGTACATTTCAAATAAAAGCTTGTAAGAGAAAATGGAATAAAATATAATTTACAAAAACTATTTTATTTCAATATATTTTCACAGACAACTCATGGATATTTTAGAGTATAAATATGTTTTTTTATGCCTCTAAAACTGAATTTCAAGAAAGGAGTATGAAGTTAAACCATGAACAAAGAATTTCACTGACGAATTTTAAGGAGACAAACTCTATGTTGGAACATCTTCTTGATGATCAGAGTTGCACATATTTCATCTTCATAACAAATAAGACCCCATATAAATCCATGATTTCCTCTAAATAGGAAGTCCAATTGCCACGGACCTTATGATATACTATATAACTAAATACAAAAAATTATAGTTTGATTTAGATTCATTATTTAAAAAATTGTATGTATGCTAACCTCGTTGATTAAAGTGTTTTGACTCTATTCAATGATTATGAGAGCATACCTACAATTATCCAAAGAAAATCTAAAAATAAAATATATCCTAGCATACATGGTAGTAATATTATGTAGATCTTCTATTTGAATATAGTGCTCCAAGTAGTGTTCTAATTTTTTGGACCATGGTTTCGATCGTTCTCTCCAAATTAATTTTATTTAAGATTTTTAGATCTCATTATTTATGTTTCTATAAATATCTCTTTTGAACATGTGGGAAGTAGTGGTGGAAAAGGCATTAGGAGATAAATATCAGTACCAATTCCTTGTAGAAAAGAAGTTACCAAAATAAAAGCTTTGACCTATGTTGCTATATCATGTGTCAATTCATAACATTGAGTTAAGATTTGACCGTTTTTCACATATGTCTAATTTGAGAGATTCAAAATAAGAAAAGGAGTGAAGAAATAAAATAAGTAAAAGCAAACGCTGGTTTTTGGAAGAAAAATTTATACATAAATGAATATAAAAAAATATTTTTCTAATACAAATATGTTATATATATATTTTCATTTTTTTTTAATATTATATTGTTTTCTTCTTTTAATCGACAACCCTTTCTTTTTTGACATAGGTACTATCCCTCATTTGAATAATTCATTAAATTAAATTAAATTTATTATAAAACATAAATATAGTTTCATTGACATATTTTCATTTAAATATATTACATTGCATAAATTAATAAAATAAATTATTCTTTCTTAATAAATATTAAATTATTAACTTTTACTTTATGCAACCATAAATATTACTATTTCAGATATTTTAGATCAAAAGCTTAAATTTCAAGAGATTACATCAACTTTGAAAAACCTAAACAATATAAACAAATCTAATATTTTATATATAATTTGTCTTTCCAAATTAATTAATTGATTTACTTAAAATACCTTAAATACACATATTAAATTAATCAAGTACAATCAGACACTATGATATTATCAATTGGTATTTAAAATACATTATAGACGTAAGGAAACACAAGTTAACTTCGTTTAAAAAGAGTAGCAGCAACAAACTATTTAACATCCTTATTTATTTATTCCATATTTGCTCAAGATTTTGAGCATTGATAGAGACGGATGGTATATGCATAGATAAGGGTCTTATGGATTGGCTGAGGTGAGGTTTTCTCCAGAGAGACTGTAGCTAGTAAGTGCACTGACAGAAGGCGGGCATTGAGCAATGCAGTTGCCCTTGCCACACTATTGTCCACCGGAACCGCACCAGTTGAACTTGCTGCAGCATCGTCCATCGTTGCAAAAGAAGTTTCCAGCGGGACTGCATGTAGGATCCGCCATCACCATCCCCATCACCGTAAGCATTAACATTACTAGCACTGTCACGCTTAACTTGTACAGAGCCATCTTCTGCACTAACAAAGAACAGTTTTTATTATTAAAAGTTTTAGTTATACTTGCAATCAAACTGAAACAAAACTAAAAATCCTAATCAAATATTAAAACTCATATACCATACCAAATCCTCTAAACTTATTCACAGCGCTGCGATTAGCCAATGCCCATGAGCTATATTTACAGTAACTAAGAGTTGGTCGGTGTAATATTTTCACAATAATCTTATAAGATTTTCGTAATTTAATTGCATTTAGCAAGTAAACTGCCTGTTAACCTGTCGATAGTCGCCCTTGTTTTCAAAGGCAGTCATTCTTCTCTGCCTCTCCATTATGAAGAAAGCCCCACCCAACCCCCAAGTAGCCTAACAAGTCACGACTCACCTATCATGATTCCCACCATGTAGTCATAATTTTTAACAGGACTGTATTTGCTTTGTATTATCCAGCGTGACACATCTACATCGTTGTACGTTTATTTAATCTGTCACAGAAAAGTGTAAGTCTTCACTTTTGGGAAATAAATTTGTGAAATCAATGTTTTCCTATCTATTGTTTACCATATTCATGACATATCAAATTTTTGCTGTTAAAAATGCGGAGTTTATGGTTCTTACAGGTGCTCATGTCGACATGAGGTATATAACTTCTCACTATTTTTTCAATTAAAAAAATATGATTATATTGTCAAATTGTGACACCTATTCCGATATTGGGAAAAATGAAGATACTTCTTTAAACTCTAGATTTTCCATTTATTAATTTGAAATTGAAATAGTAGTTAAAAATGATTTTGATTTTTTACATCTGATTAAATGCTTAATTAAAGGGACATGAGTACATATAGTTCATTAATGTGAAACTATTACAACCAATGATTAGATAACCATCACTGATGTTATGATTAGGAGACTAACATAAAACATTCAAGAAGATATTGTCAAATAAGACCCGAAACCATCATCTCTTATTGAAAACTCTTGATGATACTAATGAAATTATACCAGTACCATCTACTTATATTGATCTTACACATTTATATGTGTCATCCTTAGTGAAACATTGATTTTCAATGTTTCGATGGCGGGTGACATCTCTATCCAAGAGAAAATATATGGTTCTCCTATAATAGGTGTTGTTTGTATACACCCAATATTTTAAAACTTTATCAATTATTGATGTTTGTGTTTTTGCAGAAATCTATTCAGTCACAACTTTCCAAGTGGACACCTTAAAGAGTACATGGATAAAGAGGTAGACAGACCATTGGTGTTTTGTAAGATTGTTTTTCCCTATAGCATCACTTAAAACCACTGCCAATCCCTAATATATGTTTCCCTAAGCTTTGATAACTCTCTTACACACTTTTCCAAGCAATTCACTGCCTCAAATGGCCCCTAGTTAAGCAAAATCTCATTTTTACCATGCTCAAAACGTAGTCGAATGGGCTAGCCATGTTCTAAGAAATGAGCACTTTAATGAACCAAGTCGACTCAGTTGACTTGGTATGGGACCTAACTACTTTTTTTTTCTAAACAACTAGGTCAATTGGACTGACTATGTTGGCCAAAACATTGGTAGGGTTTAGGGTTAGATCCAAATATATATACACATCATTCATCCCATTTTCGAAGAGAGATAGATAGAGAATCATTCCTCTATGGATATGCTTATCCACCATTCTACAAGTTAAGGAGTCGTTGATTAGGGTTTCATGCTTATTTTGGAGGGAAGAATCATGTCTAGTGAGAAAAGTTCTTTTGATGGATAGGATAATCCTTGTAGCCTAGAGCTGACCTATCTTTGTTATCCTTAAGAACCACAATAACCTCTTTTAAAGCACCATTCACCAAGGGAGATATTGAGGATCAATGGGTTTGTCGTCAAGCTAACTATTCATAACTCTTGCTCCTCTTTTATTATTAGATAGAATTGCATGTATTAGTTATTGAAAATATTTATCTCTCCATGCTTAGGATTACCTCTACATTGACTTGAGTAGACTTCTTCATTGCATGTTTACTTTTATGTTTATTATCCATTTGTGCTACAAGATTTGGTGAGTACTAGATTAGATTTGACATTACATTGTTAGAAACTATAGGACCTAACTAGGGTTATTGTATGGTATTACTCAATTAGAGGCTTGAGAACCCTCTCTATTGATATTTTGTGATAAGAGACCCTTTTGTTAGGTCCAATGAATCCATATTGGTCTTGACTTTGATTGTCTATGTTTATTAAAAAGCAAAAGCGCTAGTTTTATTTATCTTCTCCAAACTAGGATTGATTTGTAGATCAAATTCACTTTCCCTTATATGCATTAAATGGACAACTCGACATGAAATAATCCTTATAGGTTTTCCTTCACACTTTCATTTATTATTTATTTTATCTTTACATCACTCGATCAAATCTATCAACTTAGTCTAATATTAGTTTCATAGGTTTAATGTACATAATCAATCTAATCAACCTTTTTTTGGCATTGTAAGATCATTTCAAAGTACATGTAAGTATATTGATTCCCTCCACATAGTTCTCTTCATTGCATATAGGTTTTCAAACTCAGTCAATTGAGTCAACTATATTAATAGGTTAAAAATCTTCATCTTGACAACACAACATAAAAATAGAAAATTTAGCATCACTAAAATCATCATATTCATTCTCACCAACTTAGTCATTTATCTTTCCTTCATTTCATTCCTATTTTTAATAGTTTTAAGTCTATAAATCTATAACCTTATAGTCAACTAAGTCAATTAGCTAAACATAATTCTATAGTTTCTTCTTGCCTAGGAGATTAACTTGACTAGTTTGACTATGCTTCTTTGTCCTTATTTTTAATAGATAGAATCAACCTAGTTTATTCTATTATGTATCATTTTTATACTCGATCGACCCAATCGATCATGTACTCTTCAAGAAGATGAATTAACTCACATCAACTCTAGTAACTAATTCATCTTTAATTTTTTTCTTGTTCACTTAGAGTAGCACACATAATCAAATTTGGAAGGTTCAATTTATCAATTTAGTCACATTACTTTTTATTTTATTCACACACATCTAAACCATAAAATATCATATAGTATTAAACAATTCTCTAGAATGTGTACATACTTGCATTTTATCACTAAGGTGGAAGCTAACTCAGTTTTTGTGTCAAGCATAAATGTGTGATCAATGGTATATATTGGCAAAGAAATTGACACCCTTATCACCATGATATTTTTATGTAAGGGGTAGTCCCCAATACCAAGCTAGTATTGTCAGCAATATTGATCCCTTTCATCCTTAATAACTTAAAACCATCTTTAGCTTACCTTTCTAGTTCCTTTCTAAAGCTAAATGCCTTATCACATTTGTTTTTAAAATTATAATTTAAAACATTTAAGAATGACCACATAGATTAGTATTTCTATTTTTCATTCTTGATTGATCTTTATCAATTGTATGGTGTATTACAGAACATTTATTGGCCAATATTGGTAGATGTTTTTTATTGTGTGTTGTAACTAGATCTATTAGGTAGATGTAGTTACTCTCATGTTTATTTAAAATTTTATACTAATTAACACTATATTGTCCAAATTTACAACCGTCAAAACCTATCTCTACCATCTGGACACAAAAGACCCACTCGATTGTGTCTCCTACAATTTCCCCATCTTATAAAACACAGTGGTTCTATTCAACCAAGTCTATCATAGGATGATGTTTTTACATTGCTACAAGACATAATTGTCCTATCTAAGCTAGTCTCTCATAGGATGGTAAGTTTTCCTTTATACAAAACACATTATGTCTATCTGACCTAGTTTATCTTAGGATGGTATTTTTTCCTTTCTAAAGAACAAAATCTGCCTATTCAACTATGTCTTCTACAGTGATTCTTGCTTATTTTCTTATAGAATAGTGGCTACTGGTTTGACCTAATATCATAAATTTTTTTTAAACAAGTGTTTATCTTCCTTCATCATGATTTTTTTATTTTATGATAATACATATTTAAATTAAACAAACATGATGATTTTCACCAATCCTAATGGGTTTTCTAAAATGCACTTTATGGCACCTAACATAGATCAAAGCAATATCCATGTTACCACCTGCACTACCAACTATAGGATGCCTTATTCTTCATTACCACTTAACCCCTAGTTTTTGCTATAAGAGGAATGTGATATTGATTACACTATTGAAATGATCACTTTCATCAACAAAAATACTCAACATCGAGGTAAGGATCCTACATAGATATATAAACTCATGATAGAACCTCATATAGGAAAAACTCATTCACCTTCACCTAGATTTTTTGAAATATTTGGCGCAATTCACCTTTCTCATCTACAAATTTACTATCTATCATGTCTCTTTCTCACACTATGATATCATCTTTTATGTCTTCTTCCACCTCCATGCCAAGTATTTCCACTGATATGTTGATCTCAAACTTTAGTGGGGATATTCAAAATACCCACACCCATACCCATGTTACTAGTGCATCTCATGCCACAAATTCCTTTTATGCTACTAGTGTATCTCATGTTACTAATGCTTCTAATGCCACTATTTCATCTTAGATTATTATTTTTTCTCATTCCACTAGTGTGATGTATGCTACTACCTCATCTCATGCACATAGTGTATATCGAGCTCTTAATACATCGTATAACACTAATACATCAAATGTTAGTTCTACTATCCAAAGCAATGCTCAAACCAATCAAATTTTATTACAAACTCTTAACCAAATGCATACATTCTAAAATAATAATGTATATCAAATGATGTGAGTGCAAAATCACATTTTACATCTCTTAAACCAACCCTACCATGTTCAATGGGGATCATAAAATACTAATTCCCCTAGCCCCCTTAGGAATTCATGTGGTAACCTCATACCACAACCTCCACTTATCAAAAAAATGATCAAACATTTAAAAAATGAACATCTATTACCTAAAATTCTCAACATTAACATAGGAGGCATCTCTCCCACCATCACTTATAACATATCGACATAGCCTATTGTACACATAAAACATTTGGAAACCTTTACAAAGATTAGGTTAATCTTAATAATTTCATTGTGACTAAAATCTTAGCTAAAATTATTTAATGAGATGCTTTAGATTGGTACAATCAACTTAAAACCCACTCCATTACTACCTTAATATACTTCATCAATCACTAGTTTAAGAATTCAAAAATAGCGATCTTACTAAAAATAACTTAGCTTATTTCATCGATTTTAAAATATGAGAAATTTAAATGGCACAAGCTCTCATAAAACGATGCAAATCTTTGTTTAACAATCCTGAACATAATATGGTAGATGAGAGCACAATCCACCTATTTATTAATTATTTCCACCCTAAATTGAAATATTGAGTTAAGACCCCTTTTCCAAATAATTTTGAAGAAGTTTTTGACCAATCCAAATACAAAAGTTTCCTCATACATCAATTTGAACCTTCCCAACCTATAATGAGAATTCAAATGCGTATCAAAAAATAAAAACATGCAACCAATTATGGTATTATATACACTTATGACACCATACACACCATCTAATCCATTGATCCAAATAATACAATGGTGCATGTTCCTCCACCTAACAAAAATTGTCATCATAATCCCACATTTCCTCAAAACAATCATACTAATGTGCACAAATAGTTATCATTATAAAAAATTCAAAAACTTCCCCCAAGACCTTTACCATGATATCATGACCCCACTCATCCTATGAAAACGTGGTATGATCCCAATAAATTTTGTGGGTTTCATGCATGTTGGGGCCATTATCACGAAACTTGTAGACTATTAAGATATATTTCTATGAATTTTCTCTTTGGTCCCAACTTTGACCACAAATCCCTTATACACAAACGTCATCAACCTTATGACATAGAACTTAAAGTGCATGAGATTCAAACTAAAAATCAAGATTTAGACAAATCTAATACTCATTTAGATATCTATAAGGATCCCCTTCCTAATCACTAAAACTACATGGATCAACCTATCCCTACTACCACCAACATTTAAATTTATATAGACCTTAACAACAATGATGAGAGTGTGGTTAACATGACTAATATGAGGAGAGTAGTTGCATTTATTTATTCAAAGTCAGAAAATAATTATCACACCTCTTCAACACTTCACATTATTCAAGACACTTCCCCATCCCATCTCATAGGATTGGGGCATGAGGAAGCAATACACATACAAACATCACCTTTAACAACACAAATTGGCCATAGTTCATGTCTGTACTATAGACTTACATACACCCAATTATATTTATGATTGTTATTTAAATGACACATTTTTATCTAAATTCATTGAAGTTTAAAATGTCAATGTTCTTAGATATCATTCTTTATTTCCATATTCTAGTTTTGTTTCTTTCATTCCTTCACTTATAGTACCTAATATTAATTTTTCATCTACTATTAGTGGGTCAGAGATGGAAAACACATGTATTATGCCTAAAATCAAATTAAAACCTATTAAGAGTATGTTCATGGACCACGCCATGATAGGACCATACCATTTTTCCAAATATCATGATCCTTCTAGTTTGCTTCCTTCACTGATGTTAGCCACTATGCTTAGATGTGATGCAAAACTAGCCATATAAGGACGAGCCTAGTCCAATTTCCACTATAATTTATCCCTTCCTTAGTAATAGTATTATACAATTACTTAAGCTTGATCTATTACCCAGATAATAAAAAAAATAGCCTTATTACGATATTCATAGATTGTATGGTCAATGGACCAAGGATTGTCATTTACATCAACATATGTAGGCTTCTTCCTCTACAACTTTAGCTAGTAAATGCTCATCGTATAATAATAGATATATTTGTTTCTTCCATGGTATAAATAACCATTCCTCTACTCATTGCTGAAAGCTTATGAAATACATTGATACATTGAGACCAACCATTACCCATCCTAAAGACAAGAGTACATCCCTAAAAATAGGGAAGTCTATTATCTTTGGCATTAGTGTTTTACCCATCATACTAATAGGTGCCAACTACTTCATCAACATCTCTGATATTTCCCATAGTCTACCATGGTACTATTTATTCCTCCTACTACAAGTCACTTATGAATGAAGGCTCCTCCTTCCCCTTTAGTTGAACCATGACATAGATGCATAAACACCATTCATATTGAGATACTTATTATGCACATAGAGTGTCATAAACACAATGTACCACATGAGCATCACTCTTCTTCTAATACACCTATAGTTTGCATATAGATGATGTAGAAGCAGTATTTTCACAACATTATGTGAAGATTGATGAGAATCTAACTAACATCAGAATTTATCTATATACGGATGTGTAAGATGCTATGGATGACATTTTTGGTCAGATAAAAGGGTATTTGTGAACAAATCATGTTTTTTTATCACACTATTTATCATTCTATTATATGATTTGGATTGGATTTTTGATTCATTTATATATCTTATATTTTTTATCTATTCGTCCAACATGATTTCACTTATCTTTTTTGCATGAACCATTATATTATACTTTGTGTACTTTACATTGTTTCATTCTCTTTTATCTTTATATTAAGGCTTATTCTTGTTTTTCATGTGGATTAAAACTTATGCTTATGGTTTGAATTCATATAGATGGATTACTTTATTTTCTCTTTGATGATTGTTTGATAATTTCAAACTCAAACAAATATAGTTATTATTGTGATTTTTTGTACAACCCTCATTCCCTTATTATTTTATCTTTACCATATGACAAGTTAGAAAACATTAATTTTCATTATGCTATTTATATACATCAATCTCTTTGATCCGTGTATTTATGTTGTCTATTTTTGACATACTAAGCATTCATATGGTTGAAACTTGAGATTACATGTCGGTTCATAGGTATGCCTATGTTGTGTAGTCAACCATATCTTTGGTTACTTAATATCCTATAATTAAAGTATATAATCTCATTCATGTTTATCAATTTTATCACTCATGTTATATATAATAATTCCATATGGAGGAATCATAAAATCCATTAAAGAATTTAAAATCCAAATCATTTAAACAACAAAAAATGATATAAATGGAAAAAATAGAAAAGTATAATCAAACCAAAAGATGTGATTTCTAATATTTAGGATATCTCCTTCACTAATTGAATTTCAATTTAAATCTAGCCTCACGATATAGCCAAGATCCATTAGGGTGCAATAGGATAGTAGATTGGGATATGAGAATTATAAAATTCTATAGTGCTGCCTAATTTCTCACATAAGTACTGAATCTTCATAGTAGACTAATAGCTCTATAGGAGATTATAAGGTCTAGGGAATATGTTGTGGTAAGGCACATATATTTGAATTTATTTATTTATATAACTTTCATGAGTTGATCATATTATTCCCCTTATTTATCTATACATATTTATGCTTATTGTAATCAAGTATCGATTATATTTTGATGGTCACTAGCGTCTTAGTGCTTTCTTTCTTATTTAGTATGCCTCTTGTACACTAAGGTTTTCTTATAAATTCCCATGTCA
>JARHVA010001825.1:482500-547500 GCA_037957365.1 Torreya grandis
TATATTCTCCCTGATCTTGCAACAACCTGCATATCAACTTGATCTTACACACCATGGAAGAACCCTTGTGATTCCACCATCGAAAGAACTCTTTTGGTTCTACACTTTACAGTACAGCCCCATGAGTCTATTATATAGATCCCATGCAAATAATAATTAGACAAGCGGCTCAAGACTAAAATTAGTCTTTACATGCAAACAACCAGTTTAACAATCTAACTGTTCATGCAACAAATAGTTCTAGAATCGTACAGGTGACCGATGTCAGTCCCTGTCTGTTTGGAGGTGACCGATGTCAGTCGACTCCTGACCGATGTCAGTTGCTACCTATTCACCATTGACCGACGTCGGTCAGCCTAACCAATGCCATTGACTGTGACACTCAGTAACCTCCATGTTTGTATCTGGGTGAAGCTTTTATCTCCACAACCTAACAATCTCCCACTTGGAGATAAAAAACTACACCTGTACTTGTACCTATACCTATACATCATCTAATTTATTTCCTGGCTTGTATCCCTCTTCAAGCTCAATCTTGAAGATCAACCACCACACATCCTATGGTGCAACACCTATCATCCAAGTAACCTGCCACATTCGAATCTACATTCCCATGTAGAGAAGTCCTTGACCCTGCATAGCATGAATTCCTGTTGTTGGTCCCTCTTAGATACCTGAGAATCCACTGAACTACTCTCCAGTGCTTCTTTCTTGAATTGGCTATGAACTTGCTGACAACACCCGCTACTGGAGAAAAAATAGGTCTAGTACACATGTACTTAACCTCATCATGTGAATTAGGACACTGTTCTGTGAACTATCGATTCATAGGTGTGCTAACTGGTTCTGCATCCTGCATGATGAACCATGCCACTACCTTATTCACACAATCATCTTGAGACAACATCAACTGGTGATCTTCCTTGTCTCTAGGAATACTCATGCCAAAGAATTTCGCTCCTCCTAAATACTTCATGGCATACCACTGAACTAATTTTACCCTTAGTTCAGCAAATCCTTGCATGTATGAACCTGCAACAAGCACATCATCCACATACAGTAACAACATAATGTCGCGACCATTATCCACCTGGTAAAAACAAACACAGTGATTACAATGACATTGACTAAAGCCATGCTTTGTCATAAACCTGTCAAACTTGTACCACTATCCTGGAGCATACTCAAGACCATATACCCTAGACTTTCATCTCACGTGTCCATTCTCTCTCTTCTTTAACCTGGGAATCCGTTCATCTCTCAGTGCTTTCTCTTCAGCTGAAAACTCTACCAAATCTCCCATTTGGTTCTCATTCAAGGAATCAAATTCTTCATTCATGCCATGCTCCCACTATTTGCTGGATCCTACCTGCTCTGCTTCTTTAAAAATTCTTGGTTCTTGACCATCAGTGAGCAACAAGTAGTCTAAAAAAGGGGAATAATGAATGTGAGGCTTACTTACACTTTTAGTCCTCCATATGGGCATTTGAGACTCCTTGACAACTTGTTGTCTGCCCAAAATCCATTTTAGTGATCGATGTCAGTCACCACCGAGTCTGCATCTGATCGACGTCGGTTCCATGCGACTGACCTACCTATCGATGCTGGTTCTCTGACTGACATTGGTGTCCACCTGGTCACCGACGCTAGTTCTCTAATCGACGTTGATTGCCACCTGCCCAACACCACCAAATTTGCCTGTCTACACATGACTGACGTCGGTGCCTGCCTGTTTGACATCAGTTCTTCCTGATTGATGTCAATAATTGTGTTCTCTTGTGAGTGATGACTTTTTACCCACGACCTCTCTTTGGATCAAAACCCTATCCAAACTACCCTGCTCAAAGTTATTCATCCTTCTACACTGATCTCTATCCATCATCTCCTCCATGAACACCAAGGCTTTCCAGTTCTTCAGTTTGTCAAAGACATTTGACTTCCTCTTAAGAACATGCATCTCCTTCTTGCTCATGTGATCAATCTTACAAAGCCACGTCTTTGTAACAGAAGAAGAATCAGTAATATAAGTAGATAGATAAAGAGTACCAACTTTCTTACCACCTGCTAATTCAAGTGCATCCACTGTGAGAGTTACTGTGCATCTCTCATCACCCAACTTTCTTGAAGAAATTAGCCTCATCTTTAGAACTGGGACCTGCATGACATCCTTCAACACCCATGTGTTGGCCATCTACAATTTTAGTCGCACTTCCCCTTTGCCAACACTTTGACAAGGCTCACCAACCCCTAAATAAATCTTTCCAAAGTCTCCATGGACCTTAACATGGAAAAATACTCTATTTGGGTCTGCATGGAAAGATGCAATAGAATCTATAAACCAAGATTCTACTTTATCCAAGGAACATAAAAGAGCAACTAGTGTAATAATACCTGCAACACATGCTTCTTTATTTCCTTCATGCTGATCTTCAACCAACCAACAATCTTTCTCTACCTGTTCTTTCTTTCCATACCACCGTAATTGATCATTCTTGCTTTTGAATTCCTCCATACTTTCTTTTGCCATTGCTATACTTCCACTCAATCAAAAACCCCTGAGAGTACCCTATAATCAACAAACACTTAACAAGCTCTGACCACCTGTTAGTTAATCATAGCTCTGATACTAACTGATAGGAACTGGGTTCACAAAGCTCTTACACCACTTGTCAGAATTTAGAGCACATATGATTACCTTTGTATAAGCAACTAAACATGAAATTTAACCAGAAGTAAAATGTAACTAGAATTCAGAAATAACAAAGAATATGAGAGGCAACACACAATTGTATTCAACTCATCTAGAAGGAAATTACAATAAAGAGATCACACTCTTTCATCCACTTCATGGGCATACCAGTAATCTTCCCTCAAGAGTTCTCTCTCTCAATACAGGTCACAACAAATAACTCAAACACAGAGTTGTTGTTCACCTCAACCAATCAGTAACAATACTACCAGTACACAAGTATGCAATGTACTCCATGTAGATCTCACCTGATCTTGCTCGTTGTTGTGTTGCAGATCCCACCTGATCATGCTACCCCATATATCTCCTTTGACCTTGCACACACACACACACACCTATAGATCAACCGACCTTACTTACCCATGTAGATCTTCTCCCTGATCTTGCAACAACTTGCAGATCAACCTGATCTTACACACCATGGAAGAACCCTTGTGATTCCACCATCGAAAGAACTCTTCTGGTTCTACACTTTACAATATAGCCCCATGAGTCTATTATATAGATCCCATGCAAACAATAATTAGACAAGCGGTTCAAGACTAAAATTAGTCTTTACATGCAAACAATCAGTTCAATAAACTAACTATTTGTGCAACAAACAGTTCTGGAACTGCATAGGCAACTGACGTCGATCCTTGTTTGTCTGGAGGTGACCGATGTCGGCTGACTCTTGACCGATGTCGGTTACTACCTGTTCACCATTGATTGATGTCAATCGGCCTAACCAACGCTGGTGACTGTGACACTTAGTAACCTCCATGTTTGCATATGGGTGAAGCTTTTAGCTCCATAACCTAACAGTCAAGATGCAATGGTGCATGTTTATCAAAAAGAACTTGGGTCTAGGCTAGATTGATGATCTGTGTTTAATCGTACCATTGATCCATTGAAATGCACTTGACTGAAAATAAAGTGGGCCCAATGAGATATATGGTGCACATGAGCTCATACATGTTGATCTGATGGTGCAAGATCAAGTCAACATGTCAAAGGGATCTTCACAACAAAAAATCAATGGACTGCATGCATTTATACATCTAAATCTAACGATGCATAAAAAGTCAAGTAGCTAATACTAGAATCTATGAGACCAATAATATTGAAGATAATTGGGCATGATGTAAAGGGTCTGAGTTGACAATCAGCAACCAATTAAAAAAAACAAAATCCAAAGAGCTTCTATTGAAGGTCGATGAACCAATTCTTTGATCTAGAGGCATAAAAATCTTTATCAACTTTATAAAATCAAATAGAATTTAAAGTATTAGGTTTGAATGTAAAAAAATCAAAATACATTCTTAAAATTCTTTAACCACAAAACATTAACTACATTATCAACCTGTTCTTCCTATTTTTCTCTTTTTCATCCTTTTCCTAAATAGTCATAAAATTCAATACTAAATTGGCCCTTTCCCATATTTTGCATACCAAATCAACCCTTTACTATTAATTTTCCCCCATTTAAAAAACTATATTATCTGATTTCTACATCTTGTATCATCCATCATAAACTAAGTTAGTGTTAACATGTTTTCACACTGAGTTAGCCCTCTACTACACAGTCGACCAGTGCCAACAATACTAAGTCAACATTATTTTATGTATATGGTCTCATTTTTACCTTTTACCTTTTATAATTAAGTTTTTAGGGTTGAATCTATTCAAAATTAGTGGTTACTTTTCAACTATTTCCCGTAACGCCTTAGGCATTTATTGGTTTGACTCTTTCCTACCCAATATCCCACTTTACTTCTAGTTTACCTAAAAATCTCCTAGTATTAGGTTTGAATGTAAAAAAATCAAAATACATTCTTAAAATTCTTTAACCACAAAACATTAACTACATTATCAACCTATTCTTCCTATTTTTCTCTTTTTCAGCCTTTTCCTAAATAGTCATAAAATTCAATACTAAATTGGCCCTTTCCCATATTTTGCATACCAAATCAACACTTTACTATTAATTTTCCCCCATTTAAAAAACTATATTATCTGATTTCTACATCTTGTATCATCCATCATAAACTAAATTAGTGTTAACATGTTTTCACACTGAGTTAGCCCTCTACTACGTAGTCGACCAGTGTCAACAATACTAAGTCAACATTATTTTATGTATATGGTCTCACTTTTACCTTTTACCTTTTATAACTAAGTTTTTAGGGTTGAATCTATTCAAAATTAGTGGTTACTTTTCAACTATTTCCCATAAATGCCTTAGGCATTTATTGGTTTGACTCTTTCTTACCCAATATCCCACTTTACTTCTAGTTTACCTAAAAATCTCCTAGGGCAATTTTCTATACCTACATTTTCCATATTATTTATTTTTATTTCCCGATATTAATTTTTTTAAAAATTACCTAAGAATTGAAATTAATGCACCACCTACCTAAGCTACACTAGTTATGGCCGCTAGGTGTCCTCCACATTGTAGTTATTGTATACCCATCATGGTCACTTTTTGTGCTCAACTAGGTCACTCAAAGCTTTAACTTCTTAGAATAGTAAAAATTAAAAATGAATTAACTTTTAACTTACTTATATTTACTATTAAAAAAATATTTACCTATCAATTATTTGTGCACACATTATATTTTTTCACTCATAACTTTGTTCTTACTACCTCTTGCTTTGAATCAAAAGTTGTTTCTAAATTCTAGCATCATAGAGAAATTTTATACATATTGCATGTATAATTTGAAAAAAAAATTGAATTTTCAATTATTTTATAGGATCGACTAAGGTTACTTACTTTGGAAACCTTTGCATCTCTCTCACTTTAGTTCTACTCTACAACACTAAGGTAAGTAAATGTAAGTTTTTTCAATTCTATCCTTTCATTTATCTTGTTCACTTTTTATTAAAATTTATTTATCAAAACATTGTGTGTTATTTTGTTCTCTTCTTGAAGCACCATCCCTCATTATAATTACATGACATGTGATTAGATTAGAGTGGGGCATGTGTATACATATAATATTTTTTAACTTTATCAATCATTGATTCTTTCTCTCTTAATAGAATCTATCAAGTCTCAATCTCTCTGATTACATGCCTTAAAGGGTGTAATTACAAAAGTGTGTGCACACCATTAGTTCTTTTCAATATTTTTCTTTACTATACCACCACTTAAAACTAACACAAGTCCCTCTCATACATTTCCCAAAGATTTGACACCTCCCTTACACACTCTTCCAATTGATTCACTACCTCAAATAGCCCCTACCTAATCTCAAAACCTGTTTTTACCATCCTCCAAACACAATAAAATGGGTCAACCCTATTTTGATAAATGAACATGTTATGAGACTAAGTCGGTCCATCCAACTTTATCAAAGACCTAATTAATTTATTTTATAAACAACTCAATTAACTAGGCCAACTATGTTGGATGAAACATTAGAAGTGTTTAAGGTTATATCCAACTATATAGACAAATCTTTGACCACATTTTCAAATACAAATAGATAAAGATTCATTTATTTACACATATGCTTATCAATGATTCTACATGAGGATTCAATGCTTAAGGTTTCATTTTTCCTTTGTAGAGAATAATATTGTCTTGTGGGAAAAGTATTATGGATGCATAGGAGAGGTATTTTATCCTAGATCTGAATTATCTTTTTATCCTTATGAAACACAACAACCTCTTGAAAAAGCCCATCATCAAAGGAAGAAATTGATTTTCGACAGTTTCATCTTCAAGGTAAGCATTCTTAACTCTAGCTCATATTTTATTAGTAGATAGATTTACATATGTTAGCTTATGAATGTATTTATCTCTTTGTGCTCAAGATTATCTTTATATTAACTTGAGTATAGTTATTATTTGTATTTTTAGTTGTATTCTTATTATCCCCCATTTATGCCATAAGCTTTGGTGAACACTAGATTAGATTTGACTTTGTATTATTAGAAACCATTGGACCTAGCTAGGGTTATTGTATGGTATTACTCGATTAGAGGATTTTTAACCCTCTTTATTGATATTATGTTTTATGATACCCCTTAAATAGGTCTATCAAATCTATATTGGTCATGACCATGATGTCTAAATGTACTAACAAGAAGAAGGATTAGTTTGATTTATCTTCTCTAAGCTAGGATTGATTTGTAGAATAGCTTCACTTTTTCTTGTATAAATTTTCCACCATTATATTTTTCTTAGGTCCTAGGGTGACCTATTTATGTGTTTACAGTAAATAATTATCATCTAGCATATGATTTGGAAGGTCATAGGTCTTAGCCACACCAAAGTGTCCATAGGATGAAACATGTAGGAGTTTCCATATTCTTAGCTCATTTGCCCATTCTTCATATATAAATCTATACAAATATTGATAAATGTGTGAGAGTATGTAAATATATTAATAATGTATTATCTTCCTCATATCTATTTCTTTGATAACCTATGTAAATATATATGTACTATCCAAAATATAAGGGTATAATGAAATACAACATTGTCAATGCATATTTCAACTGAAATACATACACAAAATGTGAGACTAGATGTAAAACTTGGATTTTTTGATATTACTTGACGAAGTGAAAAATATCATGCATACAAAATACACAAGCACTCTCATTACAATAATAACACAAGAGAGGAATATTACAAACAATACCACCTTCACTAAACACTTCTCTCTAATCCTCTAATCTTATTCTTGAGTCAATTACACCCATTAGAACATGAACTCCAACTTCAATTTTTCTACTTCAAAAACTTTGCATTCCTTTTGTGCCTCTTTGATTGAATTTTGAAAGCCCCATAAAACTTGAAAATGCTCTAAATGGGCACTTGAACATCTATGGGCCATGATAGAGGGTGTGTCACTGATTTGGGAGAAACCATTTATTATTGGAGAGTTATATTTACATAATCATCATGGTCGCTGCATAACTTATGATTTGCATAAATTTATATCAACCAATACTTTCATCTTGAGATGTAAACAATCTTTTCTCACTGATTATATATAATTTTATATTTTCCAAAACATAAATAAAGTTTTTAATATCTATGTATGTCATCTCCAATTTTAATGTGAACCCATAAGTATACATAAAATGAACATATCTTTTTAGGTGATATAGTATCACTTGATTTCTGATATGATCCTTCATCGACTGCATAGGGTCAAACTTTGTGATATTAGTTCTAAATTTTTTTAGGTATATGTTATAACCATCATTTTACATTAGTGGTAAAACCACATCACACTATTCTAACATGTGAGGTATTTCCATGTCTTCTACTTTTGAACAAGGAATACAATAGAGGGGAGGTTAGTCTTGTGTTAGTTTAGTACAATAAATCAAAATAACACACTAAAATCCTAACACCTCTAACCTAGACAATAGGTAGAGCATAGGTAACAAAGATACAAATGTAAGCACAATGAAAACATAAAATAAATCACTATTTTACCTTCCTAGGAGCTCCAAATAGCTTTTTGAAATTACTTACTTGGTTTGTACATCAAGAAATCTTCATCAATGGAGCCTTTTGTCTTCACATTTCCTAGGCACCTTGGCTTGGTTGCTTAACTTTTAATTTCAAAGCTTGTCTCTCTCCACATTAGCACTATAAATTTATCATATGAGATCCTATAAATGAATAGGCATGGCATTGTATTTATATCCTCAAGAATTAACTCTCACCCAAAGTGAGTTAAGGTTGAGTTTAAACATGGAATGGATTAAAAATAACCCTAGGTTTGTTGAGACTAACTCTAATTGAGTTAAAAATTTTCATGTAATTATGATTTTAAATTACTGAGCATAGTTATTGAATTAGATATTTTAATATATTTTGAAAGAAATTGACAACTCATAAAGGCAATGATGAAAATGCTTGATATTTTGAATTTTGGAATTTCTATTTTTAGATATTCATTAATTGCAAATGGGTAATTAAACTAAGAATTTAATCTTTTTTAATTAGTTAATTTAATTTTATTATCATTTTTTCTCTTTTAAGAATTGATCAAGTGCCCAACTTAGTGGGTCCATAAGGCAACTTAATAGTTGTTAGGTCACAAGGTGATTGAAGATGAATTTTATGATGGGTTATTGTTGCATATGAGTTAGTATCCTAAATAAGGATACATTAACATGATTTTGAGCATTGATGAATAATGTGTGGCTAAAATTGGGACATTCAGTGATTTCTAGGATTAACTTGCAATGATTGGTAGGAATTGGTCTAAAGTCTAGTGGGAAGCCAGTTGTGACTAGAATTAGATGTCTACAATTTGCCCCTATTTGGGAAATATTTGAAATCTATGGGCATAGTAATGTATTCTAAAATAATAAAAAGGTATTATATGACTAGTACTCCAATAGGTGATGGATGAGCTCTAGATGCACCTTCGAGGGACCGATCAAAAAATAAGGTCAGTGATCAGTCCCTTGAAAGAAGGAAATGATGGGACCAAAAGGTTAAAAGAGGTGGAAAAGATTAATTTCCCACATGTGGTTATAATTAGTGGCATAGTGAGATGCCCCATTTCGGTAGATAAAAATTATAATTTTCGCAAATGATGTTAATCTAGTACATCCAACCTCAACTATGTTTATCAATGATAGAGGGTGTAAATATTATCTCCTAGCACATAGTGGTGATAGAGCCAACATTGACAATACATTCATGTTCTCAATATGGCATGTAAATGTAGATTACAAACCAATTATTTATTAGACCATAATGTGCACATATATTTATAGGAAAGTATGTAGTTAATGCTAAAAACAAATCTGAAAGCTACCACCATATGCTTACTAGAATCTCATCTACTAATGCAATAGAGAACCCAAAATTGAGTGCATACATCATTTTTTTCTTTGAAACATCAGTTGATCGAGACATATGTTCCCAAAAACCATATCACATGTGTTAAAAACTAAATTTAAAAGTTTGTATTAAAACATTGTTTACCTTGTCCATTTGCAAACAAACCTTCAATAAGGTCTTTTGTAATATACCAATAGAGGAAAGCTTGACATCTTTCATTCATGCATATGTATCTTGTCTGGTGTTCTTTGAGACCATCCCACTCATTGAAGCAACACAAAGTTGGTATTACAATAGTAAGATAAAAATTAATGAATGGATACAAAGAGCTACTTGATATTATTTGAATATTTCGTTGATTCTATTATAAACCTATAGTTGGTTCCCACTCATTTGAGATTTTTTGTTGGGTAGATCTCTTACTTTATAAACCATTCCATAATTTTATGAAAGGCAATGGCTGTAATAGGGAACAAATAGTATCAAATGAGGATCAACTCAAAAACACTTATGATCCATGTCATATTAAATAAACATGTGTACATGCCAACATCACCCTTGACTCCACTAGTTATGTCATTAATAGTGACAAGTATTTAGTAATTGCTGATAGGGCAATGAGTGAGTGGGAAGTCATCTCTTGAATGCACCCTTTAAGGAATAATGACATGTAAGAAATTATAATGCTTATCCACTGTGACTTTGAAAATAAACACAATTGGACTCATTCTGATGTACCGCTTAGCCTACACATATTTACACTACATTTTATAGATTGGTAACGCACATCTACAACAGACACAAATAATGGTTTATTGAGAGACCCATCAATGCATTGGTTTTAGATATGAAACAACATACATTCCACATAATTGAGAAGCATGCTAAAAAAACATGTTAACTGTTTCCCTCATCATGATTATATAAGGAACCACATGTATAGGTATATCATTTCTTATAAGCAACATCAGATGTTGCTAGGATTCTATTGCATCTATAGGTAAATATCCCCTACTTCTACAAGCTCCAACTGGTGTTACATTTTATAGATTGGTAATGCACATCTGTAGTAGACGCAAATAATGGTTCCTTGAAAGACCCATCAATGTATTGTTTTTCAGCTATAAAACAACATGCTTTCAACATAATTGAGAAGCATGCTAAAAAAACATGTTAATTATATCCCTCATCATGATTATATATGGAACCACATGTATAGGTATATCATTCCTTATAAGCAACATCAAATGTTGCTTGGATTCTATTGCATATATAGATAAATATCCCCTACTTCTAGAAGCTCCAACTAGTGTTCCATCATTTAACATTAGTGCATCAATGATACATTCATCCTTCCACATTCCTACATGATAAATACAACTACTTGATGGGAATGCATTAACAATTTTTCAAGAGGAAATGAGATATATTAAATATGTCCTCATAGATTAAATGAGATTAATAGGCCCAAAGATGCTTGGTAATATAAATAGTCAATTTTGTGAAGCATTTCCCCATTATAACAACAAAAATTCTGATAGTTGTTCAATGATATTTTTTGGGTACTTATAACAACTTCCACTAGTAAATCGCATTCCAATGTATGTAAATAGGCCTTTTGGTCATATGTTATGGCACACATTTGATACGTTTATGACATAATAAATAATATTTTGTCAACAAGATTGTAGAATACAACTAGAATTTATAAATTTTCTATCAAATATTAGAGATGCAAACCCTAAATAAAAGATTGATTTACTCTCATGTCAAGGACATCACCATTAATGCTTACATAAAAACATCATTTTAATGTCTCAACCCACTTATATGCAACTAACATATTGGAAACAATGTATAATAAATAAATGCTAAATCCTAAGATGCTATAGTTACACTTGATAAAGTTGAATCGAGTTGGGCTATGAGACATGTCACTAAGATGATAGTCGACTTTAATCAACTGTGATTCTATGTAAGGGATTGAAAATCATGCCAATAATAAATCTATTGGTGAAAGCAAGATTTATTTAATAGAGAAATTGGAGAAGTTATTCACATTGTATATAGTCTAGACTCAAATCCACTATCATTACCAATGTACATTGTTATTTCATTCAAAAAATACTTCTATCCACCATGAGACAATAATAATATTTTTAATTTTCTAGTTTCTTCTATTACTCAAGGCAAATAGTATACAAATACCTATCAACATGTCATCGAGCCTAACCATACATAAATCATAAAGAAAGACTCTTGAAAACTTAACAATCAATATTGGCAACATAGATCGTCAAGGCTTGATCTTCACTAATTTATTGAGAATACGCTCCCTTAATGAAATATATATCTCCCCTGCTTTAAGATTGGAACATTTTTCAAAATTGAAGGATTCTCAATATATAAATTTAAGAAAATTAAAAGAATAAAGGATAAAAGAATTTCTGTTTACATCTCATTTGTATCAGATCTAATTATAATATACCATTCTATACATTTACTGAATGGAATTAACAAACAAAATGACTCTAATCGTCTTCTTTTATAAGCTCTTATATGGTTTTGTATATCCTATTTTGAAAAATACAATGTGTACAAAGGCAAATAGTTTTCTCATGATACACTAACATTATGTTTGCATATTAAGCTATTCAAATGTTTATAGGTGAAAACCCAATGTAAAATGTGATTCCAAGAACCAATGGATAAGTTCGACTAATGTATGGGTGCCATGTGGTGAAAACAAGAATTCAAAATAGAGCCTAGGTGGTATGTGCCAAAGCTCATCCAAGTTCAGGTCAATTATGGTGAAGTGAAGGAGAACTCAAGGTAGTTTCAAGCAATTAAAAAAGAGCCTAAAAAAAACATAGACAAAAATCATGGGGCACCCTAATAGCTCCGCCATGAAAAATCACAAATATGCATTTATGCCTCATGACTCTAGGTAACAAATGAACGCCTCTATATTAGATGATTCACCTCCTAGTGTCATTCCCAGTGATTCAAAATGGGACTACCACCCAAAAACACATCATAATCGCAATAGTCATCATCATTGTCGATCCATGTGTATACCATATCTTAACCAAATTAGATGGTTATTGCCAACCCTGCCCAACAAGGATTGACATCAAACCATATAATAACACATATCAATGATAATGTCTTTGATTTTTTCTAGTGTTCCTTGCACCCTTGGGGCAATTTCTAGTATTGTATATGTTAATATTAACACACACACACACACACACATGTGCACGCATGCACGTGTGCATGTAGATGTCTACTCCACGGTTTATATATTTTTATTGTTCGTGTTTTAGATATGAATAATTGTTCAAAGTGGATTGTCACTACACCTCATCATCATTGCTCAACTCATTTTCATAATATTTACCTCTTTCATGCTCTCAATGGCTTTGTTCTTCCCCATTAATTTGCCATTGTTCATGTTTATTATGAAACAAAATATCGTCTAAATAAAACACATTATCACGATATATTAAAGAACATACCACCTTATTTTACAATATCACTTCCACTTGAAATATTTAATTATTGTTACTTAATATTTTACACATAAAACATGAGATTAAACCAAAATTCATAAATTTTAAGTCGATTAAATTCATTAATTTTTAAAAAATCCCATTTTACTACAAACAAAGAATTTCATCGCTTCCAACTTAAATTGCACCTTTAATGTTTAATTGTATTTAAAATCTAATTCATTATTTCAAAAGTCTTTCGCATCATTCTTGCTGTCTCACACGTCATTTTCATAATTTAATTTCATTTAATATCTTATGGCCATTGATGGATTTAGTTTGTGTAATTTTTTATTTTATTTTTTTACAAATTTTTTCTCTCTTTTTTATTCATGTATTTATAGTCTTTCTAGAATTGTATATTGTGTTTATGGAGTTTAGAAATATAAAATTTAATTGTTATAAGAGTGTGTTATATAAGTTTGTTTAGTTGCACTCATGTCTCATGTTCCCACTTTATGCTTTTTTTAAAATCTAGTTGATGTCAGTTTGAATTTTAATATTGTCCTAATTTCATTTCCAATATATTTATAAATACATAGGCACATTAGTATATTTAAGACAAATCAATAAATGCACTAACATATCTCTATCTCTATCTTTATCTCTATCTCTATCTCAAACACAATGTATATTTGATTTTAAAGATTTCCCAAACACACTCTATGCTATCTCTATCATAGCCATTACTAACTTAGATGACCTTTCATCCTTATCCTCACTACCCACTACTCTTTTTTATATTAAACACACTTTTATGGATAATAAATTCGAGTATCTAATCTTTTTTTTAGATACAATAATTAGCCCTTCAATATCCTTGCCTCTATCTTAGGTAAGAGAGGGTCTTTTACCTCCTCCTTTACCAACATGCTTATCAAACCACATAACAAGACAATTGTTATGTTGATCCTTGTCTTTCCTTACCCATAAGGCACTTAGAGTGTATCTATATGCATCCTTCTTAACATTCAATATGTTCTCTCTTACATTATACATCTCTCTGTAAATATTCAATGGCTTCCCAGAAAAATATGTCAAGCATCAATGGGTAAGACATCACATAAGACATTGTCCCGATATCTACCAATATTCAGATCTACTTCACTACATTCCTTCAAAGTTTTATCTTTCCTCTCTCACAACGAAGACTCTCCATATGGCCTTGGGTGTGGTCTAAGCACAAAATTCAGCTTTCATACCATCTCAGTGGACACTAAATTATCTCAAATTCTATTACCACCTACAACATTGTAGCACTTTCCCTTTGTTTTCTATTTATATCTTAGAATGTGTCCCCTCTGGGATTTTCACTCCTAGTTCTCAACCTTCAAGACTGTCCTCCTTCCTAGTAAAATATTTCTTTATTCTTGTTCCTCTATATGTTCAAATGATGCTACAAGATCTGCATCCTCTTCAGTGACATGCCCACAATCCCCAATCCTTCTCCTTTCACCATTTCATTCAACATTAAGTCACTCAAAATAATGGTGACCAAAGATCCTATATTTTTAACTTACTTTATTGAATATTATTCCTCTTCATTGTTTATATATGCCTCTTCCTCATCTATTACTTGTACTTCCTAATCTTTGTGAAAGAAACTTGTATCATCATTATTAATAATCTATCGATAATGGTTTGTATCAAAAGGTTTATAACACCCCTTTTATATTTGTAATTTATAATGGATATTAAACTATTAACTTTAGAATCATTAATTAAAATAAACTAACATTTTGAATTTATATATAATGGGTTTGTGCCATCAACAATTACATATTATCCTTCTTTCTTCTAAAACACGTATAAATTTGATAATGGTGTACCAAAAGATGTTCAATGTGATGTACATAATTTATAACTAGAAAGACCACAACCTACAATTATATATGCATAATGATTCAATTCTTTAACTACATGAGTATTTTTTGCATTGATATAAATAAAACTATAATTCCAGTCAGTCATATACTAATGGGTAAAATGTATCAATTATTTTTGAAATCGGTATTGAGATTTGTTGGTTGAATATTTTGTCGATCAGTGTACTGATAAACAAAATAGGTCTGATCTGCCAAAGTAGGAAGATTAGTCGTCCAAATGTGTAGATTTACCACATCAGAAGGGGACTGATCTCTCCTCTCATCAAGGAAAGGTTCCCTATATATATATATATATATATATATATATATATATATATATAAACAAAAAATAATACTCAAGTGTAGGACGAACCATCCATCTCTCTTTCTTCAGAGATGATGTATGCAGATCACAGGAGAAACTCAAAGAAAATGACAAAAAGCACTCCTCTTCTTTCAGAAGTACTATTCAGCAAGCCACAAGAATACTCCAAGTAGTAACATCAAAATGTAGCAAAAGATGTAATAACCAGCAAATCGAGATGCAACACAAAGTCTCCACTTGAATCACTCAAGAGTAAGATATGAAGGACAATGAGGGCATAAAGTCTTCCAAAAGTCCTTTACACAAAAATGAAAAGAAAACACACTGAAAGGCAATTATGGGGGCATAAAGTCTCTCCACAGTTGACTCTTCAGGACACTTTTCTGACTAATTTCACTAATCCTGCTTGTTGAATTAAAGGAACAGAAAATAAATCAAGGAAAAAGACATACGAACAGTTTCCTCGATAACAAAGATATCATAGCACAAATTATGAAAAGTCACTTGCTTTCTTATTCTAGTAACAAAATATGATCAACAAACTAAGCTCAAAGTCTCAGAAGTGCCATTCAATTTGGGCAGAGTTTCGTTTTGATTGTCAAAAAAGAAATCCATTTACAATAGAAGAGAGTCCCTTATATAGCCACTTTAAGAAGGACTCGTGAATAGTAACACATCATGCTGTGTTGGAATATGTTAAGAAGACATGTTGGAACTTAGGGGGCATTTTGCCCATTTGATTATATCAATGCAGGGAAACAAGTCACGCTTATTGAAAGTTTGAAACTTTCAATGTTCACCTGGCAATCTGATCTTACCTTCATTGTTCCTCCTTTTTTGGTTAATTTAATTGGGTCTTGGATTCAATTTATTTTTCTGTTCCTTCCTTGCTTTCTGTTGGTCTTGGCCTTGAAATCTGTGAATGCATTTTGGTCTATAGGTTCAAAGGATCAATGACAATTTTTTTGTCTTGAATTTGACATGTTTGAGCATGTCACCCCTTTATCTTCTTTTGGATTTTCTGTTTGGCACTTTCCCATATTAAACTTGCCCTTTTGGGTCTTTAGAAATGACCTATTTTAGGTTGAGAAGAACTCACCACAAGCTATCTGCCCTTTGGGCAGTCTTTGAATGGCCTTCGGGCTTTTTGTTTTACATCTTCCCGAAGGGAAGGTGACCCTTTGGCTTCGAGGAAGTATCCTTCAAGTTGGCAGCCGAGAGTCCCCCACAAGGGCACTTGCCCTTCGGGGTCCTTCGGTGGCCTTTTTCTTTATAGTCTTCGCAGGCTTTCCTCGGGCTTTCTCTGTGGACAAATTCTCATGGACAAAAAGTCCGCGATATTTCCATTTGCCTTGGTTATTATCCTTCAAGTTTTTTTCTGCCTGCGACCGCTTCTTGAAGTCTTTCAGACTTTTTATTCGAAGGAATTACTTTGGATAATAGTCTGAAAGAATTATAACTGTCTGTCTTAAAATTTTTTTTTGAAGGAATTTACCTTTGTGGCCTTCTTAAAAAATGACCCTTTCGAAGGGTGTTTTTATCGATCAAGTGCCCTTCGAAAGGGCAATTGTCCTTCGGGAGGATTCTTTGAACTAAGTCGATGATCCCTTTGATTGAATGAAATGTTGAACCATTCCATTGAACCAAGCTGATGAACCAAATGTTGAACCATGTTTTGGTTCAATCGGATGAACTGAGCATTGAAACACTTCGTTGAACCAGTCTTTGAACCAATTCATTAAACCAAGGCTTTGAACCAAAATTGTTCAAGCTGATGAACCAAGCCTTTGAAATATTTGCATTTGGAATTGCTCCTTTAAACCAAGTTGTTGAACTATTTGATTTAACCAAACATTGAACCAAGGCTTTGAACCATTTGTTGAACCATTTGATTGAACCGCTTGGTTGAACCAAACATTGAACCACTTCATTGAACTAAAATGGTTCAAGCCGATGAACCCTTTGTTTAAACCAACCATTGAACCTCTTCATTGAACCAATATGGTTCAAGCCGATGATTCAATTAAATGAACCAAAGCGATGAACTAACTGTTGAAGAAAAAGACGATGAACCAACCATTGAACCATGTTTTGGTTCAATGGTTCAAACAAAGCCTTGAACCAACTAATGAACCATTTGATTGAACCAAAGGATGAATCAAAGCATTTGAAACAAAGCGGATGAACTAAATGAGTGAAACAAAGCGTTGAACCGCTTGATTGAACCTGCCTTTGAACCATTTGACGTTGAACTAAAGGATGAACCAAACGTTGAACCTGTTATTGATGCTTGCCAATGGATATTTTTGTTTGAACCAAAGCACTGAACCAATCCCAAAAATGACCATTTGTTAGAAACTAATTCTTTTGGTTGAACCCACCTATAGAAGCCTTTGAACCTGTAGAAATGAACCTACCTACAGAGTTCGTAGAAACCAAGTCCGTAGTTTTCTCTAACCTTGAAAGAGTCCATAGATTTCAACTTGTAAAGCCCATTGAACTTGACCTGCAAACTCTATAGATTTACTCTTCCTACTGAGTCCATAGATTTCCTCTTCCTGCTGAGTCTGTAGATTTAAGCCTGTAGAATCCGTAGATTTAAGCTTGCAGAGTCCGTAGATTTCTGAGAAGCTTGTAAAATGAGGAATTTGATTGCCCAGGACAAATTTTAAAAGCAAAAAGATAATTTTGGTCTGTAGGACCAAAATGGTTCAAATGTTGTCCCAAAAATGAGTGATATTTTTGGGGGACAACAGCGGGCTCCAGTTGGGGAGCTTTTGTCAATTGCAAAAAGAATTAAAAGGAGTAGAATCTAGAATCTCCAGTGTCTTCATGTGTACCATTGGGTTATGGAGTCATGCTACCCAAAAATGAAAGGCATCAAAAATGGAAACAAACAAAACAAAATAGAATTAAAAACTATACAAATGTACATATATATAGATGGAATGATCTGACACTTCAAGATTTGTAATGTTTTAGATGCTGCCCATTATGGGGCAGAGAAAAGAGTGTCCCATATTGATATTTCAATAGAAAGCTATTTTCACCAATGTGCTGATGAATTATAAATGGGCCTCTCCAAAGGGAGTCAAACTTTCCATGCATCCCCTTTGGTTCTCTCCTTTTGTCCCACAGCAGGACTTGATCCCCAATTTGGAAATCATGATTTTTGGTCTTCTAGTCAAAGAGTTTCATTACCAAACTTTGATGAGTAGAAATTATGTCCACCACCATGGTTCTCTATTCCTCCAACTCAGCCAGACACATGATTATTTTGTCAAGAGAACTTTCATATGTCTGATCTTCAATTGCCTTTGCCAATTTCAAGGCTGGTAATTCTAAGGTGATTGGTATCTCAACATTGATACCATAAAGAAGTTGAAAAGGAGACATACCAATTTCTCTCTTTGGTGTGATTCTGTCTGCCCACAGAGCATCAACCAATGCTTTATGCCATGTTCTTTGATTGTCATCTACTAGCTTCTTGATAATAGTTACTAGATTCTTATTGTTGGATTCAACTTGTCCATTCCCTTATGGAAAATAATCAGAAGAGAGAGAGAGTGTAATTCCATAATGGAAACAGAATTATGTAATCTGCTGATAGGTGAAACAAGTTGCATTATCAGTAACAATTTTGATGGGAACTCCAAAGCTAGAAATGATTTCTCTTTGAGGAAGTTGCATACAACTTCTCAAGTAGCATGCTTAGTTGGGATTGCTTCTACCCACTTGGTGAAATAGTCAATTGCTGTAAGAACATAATCATGTCCAACACTTGAAGATGGGTTTATAGTCCAAATAAAATCAAGTCCCCATTGCTGGAAAGGTTATTCTATGATGACTAGCTTGAGAGGCATAGCAACTAACTTGGGTCTTCCAACAAATTGCTAGCAGAGTTCACAATTTCTCACCCACTTATGTGCATCTTGGAAAAGAGTTGACTAGTAATACCTGGCTCATAGAATCTTGTGAGCAGTCACAGGATTGAAAAAATGTCTTCCACAGGCTAGATTGTGGAAAGATATCAAAAGTTGGCTTTGTTGCTCTTTGTCTACATAGTGAAGGAATACTCCATCTATGCTTCTCTTATACAGGCCATTATCCCAAAGGACAAAATTGGCAGCTTTCAACTTGATAGTATTTTTTTCCTTGTAATACAAATGAGTAGGACATTCACCATAAGTAAGGAAATGAGCGATACCTGAATACCACTTATTGGTAGTGGAGACAAAAAGGACTATTGGTGTCTCTTCCACTTCAGTTTTTTTATGCTGTGTGTCTTTTGGTTTATTGTCATTAATTAATTGGCATAAACCTTTACCCCTGACCAGCTTTGTTGGCTTGATGTCTAGATCAAACTCTTAGATTTTTGTAATCCAATTACCTCTTTTCATGCCAAACTCTTGCTGAGTTAATATAGACTTGACTGTAGGGTCAAGCATTAGGGCAGTAGTATGTGAATTCAGAATATAGAAATGGAAATATTTGATTGCTTTCACCAAGGCATAAGCATGCTTCTCTATATTTGAATATTTCACCTCATGAGTTTTGAGAGGGAAACTCATGAAAGAGATAAGAGATTCCATACCTTCCTTGTCCTGTTGAACAAGAATTGTTGAAAGAGTGTGTTCAGATGCATAGATGTATATGATGAAATCTTTGTTTTAATCTAGGCAAACCAAGGTAGGGGCATGAGCAATGGTGATCTTGATATCTTGAAATGTTGCCTTCCCTTAATTAGTCTAGCTGAAGATAGTCTTCCCTTTCATCATATTCGCAATGTGTCTAGTTTTCTCAACAAATTCAGAGATAAATCTCTGTAAGAAATTTACCTTTTTGAAGAAAGAATCAACAACATTCTTACTTGTAGGCAAATTAAGTTCTTGAATAGACTTGACTCTGTCTGAGTCAATCTTTATACCTTCTTTGGACACAATGTGTCGAAGGAGTTTCCCCTCTGTTACTCTAAAAATAGACTTTTTAGGATTTAAAGAAATACCATTTTGGCGACAGTGCTCCAACACTTGTTATAAATAGCGTACATGATCAGATCGACGTTTTGAAAAGACAGTTAAGTCATCAAGGTATAGCACTATGAATTTACCAATCTCATCTTTGAAAGCCAAATCCATGGCTCTCTGAAAGGTAGCACCAACATTTATTAAACCAAAAGGCATTTTTCTATATGCAAATGTACCCCAAGGTGTGGTGAATGCAGTTTTGTGTTGGTCTGCTTCACCAACTTCAACTTGATTATATCTTGAGAATCTATCTGGCATTGATAATATCTCTGAACCTATCACTGTTTGAAGCACTTGATCCATAATTGGCAAAGGATAATTATCCTTCAAAGATGCTTGATTCAGATTTCTGAAATCTACACAAATGCAAATTTCACCATTTTTCTTTCTTACAAGCACTATGTTTGCAATCCATGTGGAATGATGGATTGGAAAGATGATTCTAGCATTTAACATTTTTTGTATCTCAGACAGAATAGTACCTAATAATTTCAAATTATACTGTCTGGATTTTTGCTTTTATGGCATTGAGTCGGCCTTGAGAGGAATGTTATGGCAGATTTCATCTATTCTGAGAGACTTCAAGTCTTCATAAGAATATGCTAAGGCATCCATGTATTGATGGAGTAAAGAGATGAACTTGAATCTTTCTTTAAGGGTGCAACGCTTACCAATATTGATCATCTTGAGATTTTTTTTAGTAGTCAGATTCACTTGATCGAATCTCTGAGAGAAACTCGAGTCTGTTTGCTGTTGTTTGATGAATCTATCATATTTCTCAAACAACTTTTCAAGAGAAACTAGGCCTTTGAGAATTTTATTTCCTTTCAACTGTAAGAGTTCTTCATTTATATATGAGCTGGATTCAGACACAGATTCATTCTTCTGAGATTCACTGCCTTCAAAACATAATTGTTCAAAATTATCTTTTCATTCTAGGAAGGCAATGATTTGATGATCATCATTAAATACTTGCAAATGATCAGCATTGTCAAGAACATTTGGTCTATAGACCAGCTTAATGGTATACCTATCTTCTTTAAAGTCTAAATAAAGAACTAAGAGAGTTCTTGAAATAACAAGTGCATCAGCTCTGTCATTAGACTCTCTAGGTATGGCAGAAATATTGAAAGCATCAAAGCTTTCGATTTGGTCCCAAACCAAGTTATGATAGTGGCATAATCTTTCATTCTTGGTTTGGTATAAGTTCCTCACTTGACAAACTACTAATTCAACATCCCCTTTGGCATGAAGAAACTTAATGCCTTTTTCTTGAGCATCCCTCATGACAAGCAATAGAGATTCATATTCAGTTGTATTGTTAGTGTTGCTAAATAGTAATTTTTAAGATGAAGGGAACATATCTCTTTGAGGAGATATCAAAACAATCCCAGCTCCTGAACCGGTAGAGGAACAACTATCATCAAATTCTAAAGTCCATATCTCATTTGATACTAAATTTTCTTTAGACTTTTCTTCATCAGAGATAGAGGACCCTTCTTGGTCTGTACTGTAGCCTACTATTTTTTTGTTGTTCTTATTGAACTGATTTCTGAGTTGACCCTTTTAGGAGTTTCATGAATTTCATATATAGACAAAAAATAGCTACCCATACCTACAGACTCAAAAAGGATTTGAGCTTTAGGGGCTGATGTCTAAGTGACCACATATTTTACTTCTTTTTCAGGGAGCAACCTCTTCATTACGCCTTGGACAGGGATCTTTACCTTAGACAGATCCATGCTTAGTTCTCCTCCCACATCTTTACAAAAAAATTGTCCAAGCAAAATGCCATATGATGCTGGGATGTCAGCCACCAAGACAATCATCTTGATTCTCGTGTTTGGAAAGGCTGCAAATGCAAATTGGGCATCTTTGATTTGCCCTAGCAATGGTACTTGCTTATTCTCTATGGAGAAACATCTTCCAAATGTCTTGATCAGTTTGAGACCAAGAGACTTAGCTATTTTATTAATCATGACATTATCATATGTGCATGAGTCTATAGTACAGTTACTTAGCTTGTGGCCATTAATTAACAAAAAAACATAGAAAGGTTCTATTTTTTCAAGAGTAGCTAGAGGAGTAATGACCAGATTATTTAGAATAGGCGTGTTCTTTGAAGAATCAAGAGTTACCTTTTTAGCCTTTTGTCCTGTAGGAACGGTTTAGTTTTTGACATATTGAGCTAGCTTATTAAATTGATCAGAATTAGACTGTAAATATTTAAACTTAGACATTTGTATTTTTGTCTTTTTGACATGATCAATTATGTCAAATGGCTGAATTGAGCTAGGTATAGAGAAAGGTACTTCAACTTTTTGAGTTTTAGGAGGGATGGGAGGTGGGTTGGTTTGTGAATTTGAATTAGAAAGGGAAGGCGAGATTGATGTATTTGCCTTTTGGGTGATTATCGGGTCCTTTGACTGAAAAGGTAGAATGGTTCAACGCTTAGCAATCATGTTGTCTGCAGTTGCTCTTATGTCTTCTCTTTATCAGCTTGCTGGACTAATTGGTTTTTGGACTTGGTAAACACTGCATATGATCCATCAAAATCTTTTCCTTTGCTTTCGGGTTCATCCTGGTAGTTCAGAAAACTAATATGGGAGTCACCAGCTGATTCTTCTTGATTGTCTTCAAGGAGATCAACGTCATTTTCTTGATTCAATTCAGGCTAGAAAGAGAATTATGATTCTACTTCAAGATATCCCATTGCTAAATTAGTTGGAGGAGCTTCTAGGGCAAGTTTCCCTTGTGGAGGAGGAAGGAGATTATATTGCCCTTGATTCCTAGCAGTGTTGCCCTGATATGACTGATTTGGGAATGTCCTTCTGTATGAAGGAGCAGAAGACATTCCTTGAGCCATTTACTTTTTAAAAGCAAGCAACTCATTTGCTAATTTTTGCACCATTAGATATATGGTGCCTGTAGATGCATATTTAGAAGATGATGAAGATCTATTTCTATTTGGATCTCTTCTTATCTTCCCTACTAAGATGAGATCATCTTCTACTTTAGTGGCCAAAAGTTGAGCTGCACCAAGATCTATTTGACCAGCACATCTCAAGAGAAAACTTACTTCAGGTAGCTGAGAATTAATGAAAAAGCATTTGAGATTCTCAACTGTAGGTCTAGCAATTACAAGGATTTTGTTTCTTAGTTTTTCAAATTTGGCTATGAAATCTCTCATAGGCTCATGAGGCTCTTTCTTCATCTGTGTAAGTTGAGCCAGAAGTGTATGTGCATTTTTTGTAGGTTTGAATCTGGCTTCAAACTTAGCTTTGAGAGTATTCCAATTAGTCACTGACCGAGCCTATAAATGATAAAACCAATCTGCACCAGCACCTTGTAATGTCTCTATAAAAAGCCTGACTACTACATTTTCAAATTCTACTATGATTATTCCACAAGCTATGCTGAAAGCTGTAATGTGCTCATCAGGATGAACTTTCCCATCACCATAAAACTTGGGAAAGTTCTTCCTTGAACTGTGTGGAAGCTCATGTAGAGGTGGAGTAAGATTAAGAGGACCAAAAGCATTACCCCAGGGGCCATGAACTGCCATTGTAGGATTAAGAAAAGGAGGAATAAAAAATCACAGAGGGGTAACTATTGGCAAAGCTTTATCAACAGAAGAAGTAGATACTTCGTCTAGCAATAGAGATCTGACTTTAGTAGGAGCAAAACTCTTGGTTCATTGGAGATGAGATGGTGAAGGAAATAGATCATAATCACTTTGTTGTACCAACTAGAATATAGGGTCAATGATACCTTTAGCCCTTTGGCTTCGTGTATACCTTGAATCTGTTAGATTGTTAAACAAAAATGGAAAAGAATTGACCTTGCTTTAGTTAAAGCTTGAGGCTTTAAACTGTGCATTCTTTCCCAGTTAGTGTGGAGGTGAATGGATATATTATAAATGGATAATGGATATTATATCCCCAACAGAGTTGCCAAAAATTGTTGGTTGAATATTTTGTTGATCAGCGTACTGATAAACAAAATAGGTCTGATCAGCCAAAGTAGAAAGATTAGTCATCCAAATGTGTACATTTACCACATCAGAAGGGGACTGATCTCTCCTCTCATCAAGGGGAGGTTCCCTATATATATATATATATATATATATATATATATATATATATATATATATATATATATATATATATATATATATATATATATATATATATATAATACTCAAGAGTAGGACGAACCATCCATCTCTCTTTCTTTAGAGATGATGTATGCAGATCACAGGAGAAACTCAAAGAAAATGATAGAAAGCACTCCTCTTCTTTCAAAAGTACTATTCAGTAAGCCACAAGAATACTCCAGGTAGTAACAGCAAAATGTAGCAAAAGATGTAATAACTAGCAAATCGAGATGCAGCACAAAGTCTCCACTTGAATCACTCAAGAGTAAGATATGAAGGACAATGAGGGCACAAAGTCTTCCCAAAGTCCTTTACACAAAAATGAAAAGAAAACACACTGAAAGGCAATTATGGGGGCACAAAGTCTCTCCATAGTTGACTCTTTAGGACACCTTTTTGACTAATTTCACTAATCCTGCTTGTTGAATTAAAGGAACATAAAATAAATCAAGGAAAAAGACATAGGAACAGTTTCATCAACAACAAAGATATCACAACACAAAGTCTGAAAAGTCAATTGCTTTCTTATTCTAGTAACAAAATATGATCAACAAACTGAGCTCAAAGTATCAGAAGTGCCTTTCAATTTGGGCAGAGTTTCATTCTGATTGTCAAAAAAGAGATCCACTTACAATAGAAGAGAGTCCCTTATATAGCCACTTCAAGAAGGACTCGGGAATAGTAACACATCATGTTGCGTTGGAATTTGTTAAGAAGACAGGCTGAAACTTAAGGGCATTTTACCCATTTGATTTTATCAATGCAGGGAAACAAGTCACGCTTATTGAAAGCTTTCAACTTTCAATGTCCACGTAGTGATCTGATCTTACCTTCATCGTTCCTCTTTTTTTGGTTAATTGAATCGGGTCTTGGATTTAGTTTACTTTTTTGTTCCTTCCTTGCTTTATGTTGGTCTTGGCCTTGAAATTTGTGAATGCATTCTAGTCTGTAGGTTCAAAGGATCAACAACTATTTTATTGTCTTGAATTTGACGTCTTCGGGTGCGTCACCCCTTTGTCTTCTTTTAATTTTTCTGTTTGGCACTTTACCAATGTGAACTTGCCCTTTTGGGTCTTAAGAAATGACCTGTTTTGGGTCGAGAAGAACTCCTCGCAAGCTATCTGCCCTTTGTGTAGTCTTTGAATGGCCTTCGAGCTTTTTGTTTTACATCTTCCCGAAGGGAAGGTGACCCTTCAGCTTCGGGGAAGTATCCTTCAAGTTGGCAGCTAAGAGTCCCTCGCAAGGGCATTTGCCCTTTGGGGTCCTTAAGCAGCCTTTTTCTTTATAGTCTTCGTAGGCTTTCCTTGGGCTTTCTCTGTGGATAAATTCCCGTGGACAAAAAGTCTGTGGAAATTTCCCATGGACAAAAAGTCCACAGAATTTCCATTTGCCTTGGTTATTATCCTTTGGGTTTTTTTCCGCCCGTGATCACTTCTTGTATTCTTTTAGACTTTTTATTCAAAGGAATTCCTTCAGACAAAGGTCTGAAAGAATTATAACTGTTTGCCTTAAACAAAATTTTCAAAGGAATTTACCTTTGCGGCCTTCTTAAAAAATGACCCTTTCGAAGGGTGTTTTTATCGATCAAGTGCCCTCCGCAAGGGCACTTGTCCTTCAGGAGGCTTCTTTGAACTAAGTCGATGATCCCTTTGATTGAACCAAATGTTGAACCAATCCGATGAACCGCTTGGTTGAACCAAACGTTGAACCATGTTTTGGTTCAATCGGATGAACTGAGCATTGAAACACTTCATTGAACCAGTCTTTGAACTAATTCGTTGAACCAAGGCTTTGAACCAAAATGGTTCAAGCCGATGAACCAAGCCTTTGAGCTATTTGCATTTTGAACTGCTCCTTTGAACCATGTTGTTGAACTGTTTGATTGAACCAAACGTTGAACCAAGGCTTTGAACCATCTGTTGAACTGTTTGATTAAACCGCTTGGTTGAACCAAATGTTGAACCACTTCATTGAACCAAAATGGTTCAAGCCGACGAACCCTTTGTTTGAACCAACTGTTGAACCTCTTCGTTGAACCAATCGATTGAACCTCTTCATTGAACCAATATGGTTCAAGCTGATGATTCAATTGAATGAACCAAAGTGATGAACTAACCGTTGAACCAAAAGACGACGAACCAACCATTGAACCATGTTTTGGTTCAATGGTTGAAACAAATCCTTGAACCGACTGATGAACCGTTTGATTGAACCAAAGGATGAATCAATGTGTTTGAAACAAAGCGGATGAACCAAATGAGTGGAACAAAGCGTTGAACCGCTTGATTGAACTCGCCTTTGAACCATTTGACGTTGAACCAAAGGATGAACCAAACGTTGAACCTGTTGTTGATGCTTGCCAATGGAGATTTTTGTTTGAACCAAAGCACTGAACCAATCCCGAAAATGACCAAGTGTTAGAAACTGATTCTTTTGGTTGAACCCGCTTGCAGAAGCCTTTGAACCTGTAGAAATGAACCTGCCTGCAGAGTCCGTAGGAACCAAGTCCATAGTTTTCTCTAACCTTGAAAGAGTCCATAGATTTCAACCTGTAAAGCCCATTGAACTTGACCTGCAAAGTCCATAGATTTCCTCTTCCTGTTAAGTCCGTAGATTTCCTCTTCCTGCTGAGTCCATAGATTTAAGCCTACAGAGTCCGTAAATTTAAGCCTGTAGAGTCCATAAATTTCTAAGAAGCTTGAAAACTGAGGAATTCGAATGCCCAGGACAAATTTTAAAAAGGGAAGAGACAATTTTGGTTTGTAGGACCAAAATGGTTCAAATGTTGTCCCAAAAATGAGTGATATTTTTGGGGGACAACAAGATTGACAATCCACATATATTAGGCCCTGATACTTAATAAATTCCCTCTCTATGTTTCCATTAGTAACCATAACAAATTAGTAAGACTAGAATAAAATGTACATTTCAAATAAAAACTTGTATGAGAAAAATGGAGTAAAATATAATGCACAAAAACTATTTTGTTTCAAGATATTTCTCCAAACAACTCAAGGACATTTTAGAGTAGAAATATGTTTTTTGACGCCTCTAAAACTAAAGTTAAAGAAAGAAGTAGGAAATTGAACCATGAAACAAAGAATTTCATTGACAAATTTTAAGGAGTCAAAATCGATGTTCGGACATCTTCTTGATGATTAGAGCTACACATATTTCATCTTTATAATAAATAAGACCCCATATAAATCCAAGATTTCCTTTAAATAAGAAGTCCAACTACCATGAACCTTATGATGCACTAGATAACTAAATACAAAAAATATACTTTAACTTAAATTCATTATGGAAAAAATTGTATATATGCTAACCTCGTTGATTAAAGTGTTTTGACTCTATTCAATGATTATGAGAGCAATGGTGGAAAAGGCATTAGGAGATAAATATCAATATATTTCTATAAATATCTCTTTTGAACATGTGAAAAGCAATGGTGAAAAAGACATTAAGAGAGAAATATCAGTACCAATTCCTTGTAAAAAGAAAGTTACCAAAACAAAATCTTTGACCTATGTTGCTATATCGCGTGCTAATTCATTATGTTGATTTAGGATCTCATCGCTTTTCACATTATGTTGATTTAGGATCTCATCACCATCCCCATCACCGTAAGCATCAACATTCCTAGCACTGCCACGCTTAACTTGCACAGAGCCATCTTCTGCACTAACAAAGAACAGTCTTTATTATTAAAAGTTCTAGTTATACTTGCATTCAAACTGAAATAAAACTGAAAATCCTAATCAAAAATATTAAAACTCATATACCATACCAAATCGTCTAAACTTATTCACAGCGCTGATTGCTCGTGGCTTGAATGCTGGATTTGCCAATGCCCATGAACTATATTTTCACAAAAATCTTATAAGATTTTCGTAATTTAATTGCATTTAGCAGGTAAACTTCCTGTTGACCTGTTGATAATCGCCCTTGTTTTCGAAGGCAATTATTCTTCTCTGCCTCTCCATTATGAAGAAAGCCCCACCCAACGACCACCCACCCAACATTCCAAAAGGCCATCTTAAATATGATTGTGATTGATAGTTAAGTAGCCTAAAAAGTTACGACTCACCTGTCATGATTCCCACCATGTAGTAATAATTTTTGCGAGGACTGTATTTGCTTTGTATTATCCACCGTGACACATCGACATCTTTGTACATTTATTTAATCTTTGTCAGTGAAGAATGTAAGTCGTCACTTTTGGGAAATAAATTTGTGAAATCAATCTTTTCCTCTCTATCGTTTATAAAATTTTAGCTGTAAAATATGTGGAATTTACGGTTCTTAAAGGTGCTCAGGTCGACATGAGATTTTTAAGTTCTCACTATTTTTTCAATAAACAAAAATGATTATATTGTCAAATTGTGACACCTATTCCGATATTGGAAAAAATTAAGATACTTCTCTAAACTTTAAATTTTTCATTTATTGATTGGCAAATGAAATAGCAGTTAGGAATGATTTTGATTTTTTCCATCTGATTAAATGCTTAATTAAAGGGATATGGGTACATGTAGTTCATTAATATGAGACAATGACTAGATAACCATGACATCAATCATGATAACCAAAAAAATTCAAGAAGATATTGTCAAATAAAACCTTGCACCATCATCACCTATTGAAATTTTTTGATGATATTAATGAATTTATACTAGTAACACTTGTTTATATTGATCTTACACGTTTATATGTGGCATCCTCACTAAAA
Organism: Torreya grandis; assembly: GCA_037957365.1. Taxonomy (NCBI): domain Eukaryota; kingdom Viridiplantae; phylum Streptophyta; class Pinopsida; order Cupressales; family Taxaceae; genus Torreya; species Torreya grandis. Next base: position 511,714 of record JARHVA010001825.1, read on the forward strand.
CATTGATGTTCAGTGTTTGGATGTCGGGTGACATCTCTATTCAATTGGAAATATATGGCTCTCCTCTAGTAGGTGTTGTCAATGTACATGTAATATTTTAAGATTTTATCAATTATTAATGCTTGTTTTCTTGTAGGTACTTGTCGAATCTCAATCTTTTTGAATGCACACTTTAAAGGGTACACTAGGAAAGAGGTGGATAGACTATTGGTGCTTTGTAATATTGTTATTCTATATACCACAACTTAAAACCATGAAAAATCTCTCACATATATTTTCCGAAGATTTGATACCTCTCTTACACACTACTCCAAGCAATTCACTACCTCAAATAGCTTCTACCTAAGCAAAATATTATTTTTACCATCCTTCAAACATAGTTGAATGTGCCAACCATGTTCTAGGAAATAAGCATGATAAAGGAGTAAATTGATCTAGTCAATTTCGTATGGGACCTAACTACTTTATTTTCTAAACAACTAGGTTAGTTGGGCTGACTATGTTGGCTAAAACTTCAATAGGGTTTAGGGTTATATCTAGATATATATACACATCCTTCATCCCATTTATGAAGAGAGATAGATAGAGAATCATTCATTTATGCATATGCTTATCCACCATTCTACAAATTGAGGAGTGATTATTTAGGGTTTCATACTTTCTTTAAAGGAATAATCTTGTCTTGTGGGAAAAGTCCTTTTACTGCATAGAAGAATTCTTATAGCCTAGAACTGACCTATATCTGTTATCCTTATGAACCAAAATAACTTATTTTAACAAACCATTTGCGGAGGGAGAGATTGAGGCTTGATGGGTTCGTCTTCAAGCTAAATATTCTTAACTCTTGCTCTACTTTTACTAGTAGATAGATTTACATGTATTAGCTATTAGATATATTTATCTCTCCATGCTTAGGGTTACCTCTACATTGACATGAGTAGAGTTTTTCAAAGCATGTTTACTTTTATGTTTATTATCCATTTGTTCCACAAGATTTGGTGAGCACTAGATTAGATTTGACTTGACTTTGTTAGAAACTATAGGACCTAGCTAGGGTTATTGTATGCTATTGCTCAATTAAATGTTTTGGAACCCTCGCTAGTGATATTTTATGGTAATAGACCACTTTTTTAGGTCTAATGGATCCATATTGGTCATGACACTGATTGTCTATGGGTACCAACAAGTAGAAGGTCTAGTTTTATTTATCTTTTTCAAGCTAGGATTGATTTTTAGATCAAATTCACTTTCTCTTATATACATTAAATGGTGAAACCAACACGAGATAACTTCACACTTTTATTTATTATCATTTATTATTTATTTCCTCTTTACATCACTCGATCAAATCTATCAACTCAGGCTAATGTTCTATTCACAGGTTTAACATAGTCATTCTAATTGACTTGATTTGGCATTATGAAGGTTATATTAAACTATAACTACAAGGATTTATTCACTCCACTTAGTTTTCTTTATTACATTAAAGGTTTCAAACTCAGTTGGCTCGTTAGACTATGCTAGTAGGTTAAAAATCTTCATCTAGATAACATAATATAAAAATAGAAAATTTAGCATCACTAAAATCATTATATTCATTCTCACCAACTTAGTCATTTATATTTCCTTCATTTCATTCACATTTTTCACAGTTTGAAATCTAAAAAATTGTAACCTTATAGTCAATTAAGTTGACTAGACCATCTTAGTTCTATAGTTGCTTCTTTCCTAGAAGATTAAGTCAACCAGTTCGTTTATGATTCTTTATCCTTGTCTTCAATAGATAGAATCGATCGAGTCAATTCTATTATGTACTATTTATATACTCAATCGACCCAATTGATCTTTCCTATTCAAGCAAATGAACTAACTCACATCAATGCTATAAATTAATTAATGTTTCCTTTTATTACTTGCTTGCTTAGATTAGCACACATAATCTAATTAGGAAGGTTCAATTTATCGATAAAGTCACAATAGAGGCCATGGCTAGACCGTTGAGCCCTTGGCTACACAGAGAGTCAAAACATGACACTGAGCATGTCTCCATCCATACATCCCTAGGGGACTAATGGTCAGACCTCTAGGCCCTCGAACACATAGAGGCACATGAAATAATAAAATCCATGTTTGTGTTTATGTGTTCCCAAAAGACCCTCGGCTAGACCATTAGTCCTCACCTAATGTATGTGTACACAAAGATTAAGGTGTTTAAGGGGGAGGAAAAGTGGGTTTATATACTCATTCTTTGATTCTCTTCCCTCATTATTGCCCTACCCTTAAACCCCACAATAGTGAAACTCTACCAATTTTTTTCTAGAAACATTGTAATATTTTTCTCATCAATAAATCCCTCTTCTCGATCTTGTTTTTAGAATACATTTTCCTAAAATTCAAAATTACGATATGTCTACTACCCTAGAATTATTTTAACCAATCTAACATTATTTTCCTTCTTATCCACTGGATATCCTAACATTTGCCTTTAACAAAGTTATCAACCAATCTAGAGCCATCAAGATGAAATTCAAATACATGGGATATGAACCTTTATTCATGCTAGACTATGACAAATGCAATATTTTTAATTCTAAAATTTGGTACATAGACCTAGTTGACTTACACAAAAGATTAAATTCTAAAAGTCTAACAATGTTAATCAAACACCTAGTAGAGAGTGGCCTTACACATGAAATTGCATTTCCCACTTTGGTTCAATGTTTAGACTTAGTATACGCTTGTGCCAAATACTATAACTCAAAAACCAAGGAAATTAGGGTAAAATATAGATAACTCATGGAAAAGATAGATGGAATGGCAATAAGCATGAAATTTAAACCCCCCCTCCATGAAGAGTTACTATGTATCAACATAAGTGAAGGAGAGGCATGCTGGAAGAAAAACCCTACCAATTTACTGACTAGTATAATAAATTATTGGTTGAAACACAAAATGTTTAAAATCTATATGGTTCCTAAGAAGTCATACATAGTAGATTTCAACAATGTACTCTCAAATATAATTACCCTACTGAATTAGACAGTAAGTAATGAAGACACCAGACTTTTTCACCATTGGATGTTCCTCCCAATGCAAATAATTTTTCATGAAAATTAATTTATGGATTGGGTTGAATTGATTAGTGATTACCTACATGATTAGTTGTTGAATGTGAAAACATCAGGGCAATTCTTCATGACATCCTATTTGGTATAGTCTTTGGCCTCGCAGATGGTATGCCTGGGGCTATCTTAACATGGAACTATCACTCAATTGAAAAAATTATCTAAGTGTTTTCCACACCTCATCCTATAGTAGAATAACAAACACTATATACCAAGGTCAATGATGTGTTCAGAATGAGAGTAGTGCAGTTACTTAAATGAGACTGGGGAATGAGTATATCTGCAAAAGTAGCCAAATTATTTAAAAAATATGGCACCTACTATACTTTTATATAGAAAATTACATATATCAGAGATGGAGGTTATAATGGGAATCCCTTAATACTTATTGTTGACCAAATTTGACTTTTAGGTTAGCACCCCTAGGTAAAAACATAGTTTTAGGTGTTTTAGGTGGTATAACATTTGTTCATAAGGTGTATTATATGTAAATTTATGTCTCTTAATGTCATATTGTCCTTGGTCCTTAGTTTTTTAGTCCCTTTAGTCATTTTGAGTCAGTTTAGGAGTCAAAATTGAGCCTTTAATGACTTGTATTCTTGGGAAGCATAAAGGTTAAAAAATATGATATCATGTAATATGTGTCCTTAGGTCTTAATTAACTAACAAAACTAGAAATTTGTAGATTCATTTGAAGAAAAGGCAGTTTTCATGAGAAAAGAGAAGAGTTTGGCACTTGTACAACTTCTTTAGGAAGTGTGGCACATGGCAAAGGTGTAAATGTGCATATTTAGATTACCTGTACTTAGTTCCATATTTTTTTTGCTATATAAGTGTCATTTCTGAGCTAAAACCATTTTGCTCCTTTTTCACCTTTCTTTGCAAATAAAAATGTCTTGCAAGTTTTTACTTGGTATGATCAACACAAAAGGTTTCATGAAAAAAGCTATTAGGGTTATATTATAAACTCAATTAGGTTCAAAAAGATGTATTTTTGTAGAGTAATGGTGGTCTTAGCTTTATGAACCATTCCTAATAAGTTGACTTTCCCAATTTGATTGCTAATCTAGCACCTTATATGTTTTTGCTTGGTTTGGAGAAGTCCATGAAATCTAACTATTGAGATTGGTTCCAAATGATGTTTAATCTCTTACATTCTTATTTTAATTTTTTTCAAGGATCTCATGGGCTTTTTTGTTTTGATTTGCAAGTTAATGTACCAAGTGTGATGGCAATCATTTTCACTACTTGTGGAAGGTAGTATTATCTGTAGGGAACTCATATGAATGGAAACTAGTGTTTTACATGTTTAAATTCCATAGGTTTCACTCCTTACATGTTTTTGTCTCATAGATACATACATTGATCACACACCCAGTCTTGTTACACTCGCAACCAACTTTCTACCTACTCTCAATTTCAATCATGATGTTTGAGCTCTAGTCATGTTTATATAAGATAAATAAATGGAGATTATAAAAGTTTTTTTTCATTTTCTGTTTAATCATAATTTATATTGGACACCCCAAGTAGCATAAAAGGACCCTAAGGATAGTCAATGATGCATACACTTACAATCAACCATCGATAGCCACCTACAAGTGCTTGGAAGATATTTTCATGTTGAATAGGATGTGTTTACACTTTATAAAAATCTTTTATAGTGTTGAGAGTTCATTTTAAACCTTTTAAGTAGGTTACAACTTATTAAGAGGTCATGATGAGAATATGACATGAACGTTAGGATAATTAATAAATTATACTTAAAAACTTAAAATAAGGTTTATAATAACGTTTCAAAGGTCCAAAATGATAAAAAATTTACCTACAAGCATACCCCAAAGAGCAAGAAATACAGTCCAAAAGGGGAACCCAATCTTGTCCCAATCAGGGTGTGAAGTGGGAACATGGAGGTTAAAATCAGTTTCATGAGATAAAGGATTATTAATTATGGTCATAAAAACTTCATGATACTCTTACAGTTGTGTATCAATCAAATAAGTGACTCAAATAGTGTACTCACAGTCCTTATGGAAACCCTGTGCATGTAGTCCTTTGCCTAGAAGTCTGTTTTGAGTTTCTAGTGTTTTTGATAGGTCACACCACCAAACAAAGAGCTGGATTTTTGTATGGGACATAATTTTAAATTGAGGAGGATGCTTAAATTTTAATAATTTTCTAGGTAATTAGGGGATTCCCCTTTGGTTTGTCTCAGGTATAGGGCACACCCCTCATATACAAACTTTACAATTTTAGGGAGTTGGAGCCAAAAGATGGACCAGAAGATAAATAGAATATTAAATAAGGTTTTTAAATTTTAATATAACCTATAAAATAATATAAAACCAATCATATGATAGAAAAACTAAACATTGTTTTCTGTGCTCTCAATGTTGCAGACATGTCTAGTGGACATGGTGAGGCCTAGTGCCCAAATGAAAGGTCACTTATACTTATATCCCTAATCATGGTTTATAAATTATTATAAAATGTTAATGAGATCATAATATAAGTTCATAAGAAATTTTTAATCAAGGAAAACTATCAAAGGCCATGTTGAGCTCTAGGTTGCAGTCAAGCTTAGGAGTAGGGTTTTGGCATTGACACCAAATGGATGGTCACCTTCACTTTCAACATGGAATGAGAATTTTAACCTATTTTAGAATGTTAATTAGGTCTCAAAATATGTGTTAAATACTCCATAAATTCAAAATAAATTGTGGAGAATCCATTTTTGGCTCAGAAACCCATCAGTCCTATTAGAATAAAAGAAACAAGCTCGATAACCTAGTTTTAGATGCTCATATATTTCAAAATACATTGCATGGTTACCCAAGGAGTTTATAGGTGTTATCAAGGTCCCTAAATATCATGATTGTGCTATTTTTTGTAGGTTGAACATCATATCTTTATGAAGAAAGCTTAAGAGTCAAAACTGCTCAAAAACCCTTGTTAAGCCCTTACAAGGATGCGATGGAGAAAATGGAGTTGGATATCTAATATGATGGGATATTTTACTAATGAAACATATTAGACATTTTATAATACTCACTTAGACTCCATCAAATGTAAATTATCTATACGGACTTGTATGGATGGGGTAAGAAATAGGCGCTATTTTTTTCTATTTTTTGTGATATGTAGTCTACATGAAGACTTTGAAGATGAAATATTTCAGAGGAAATATTTAGACTTTTTATAAATCCATATGGTAATTTAATTCCTTTTATAAACTTTTAAGTGTCCAAACTAGGTGCTTGAACTTAGCCAATTAAAATTGACCTAGTGTACAACCTACTGAAAAGGGTGGAAAGCTTCATGTGTGCAAATTTTAAAGCATGCCCGATGCCTATAATGACATGTAGGGTATTAAAAATTATCATACATTACCTCTGATGTATTTTCATGAGTGATTTATGCCTTTTTTGGAGCCAATTTTGTAGGGTGCATGAAAAGAGAGTTTTATGGACAACAGAGGATGATTTCTCACTTATAGATGTTTCCAGAGGATTAGGCCTGAAATAAATGCATGGAGAGGCATTTATAATGTCCTTAAAATTCAACTCAATCATTATAATTGGTATCAATTAATTATGAGATATTCAAATAGGGTCAATCATGAAGGCAATTTTGTTGAGCCAAAATGATGAGTTTTATGCCATTTTCAAGAGTTTGATGACTTATATGGACACATAGGCTTCCTAAATTTTCATGGTTCATCCCATATACTATTATCATACACAATTAACAAATCCTCATAGCTTAACAAGTTTCCTTGTGACCCTGGGACTTCTCTCTCTCTCTCTCTCTCTCTCTCTCTCTCTCTCTCTCTCTCTCTCTCTCTCTCTCTCTCTCTCTCTCTCTCTCTTTCTCTCTCTATTTTTTAAGAACTAGTCATTTTGGCCATTGTGTTCTATGTTCCACCTGAGTATGGTGAAGACCTACTCATTTGGATACTTTTAGATAAATAATAATATTTAATTTTACTTCATTCATGACTATTATTAGTGTGTTCATTTAGAATGTTTGATTTTGTATAAGAGAAGACTATGGATTCATTAGCATGTTGTTTCATTCTTTCATCCTATTTTTAGTTCAAAATCTTCTTATTGCAAGGAATGTGAAGTGTTTTAGTAAATTTAAATGATTGAGTGAGTTAGTATTTTAATTATTTCCCTCATATGCCTCATGTCTAGTCCTCCTAACTTTGCACATTCATCCATAACCTCACAATGTAACATTGATGTAAGAAGATGAAGATTGGAGAAGTGTATGTTCAGTTTGTCCCTTGATTTTAAGTGTAACATGAATATTTTTGGAATTCATAAATCTATTTGGTGTATCATCTTTATTACGTTAGTTTTATACTAATTATATCTCTCCCTTTTCACCCCCAAAAGTTAAGTGTAGTTGTAGTCCAGAGTGGTACATCAAGGGAGCTAGCCTTATCTATAGATTTACCTCATTCCTTAGGTTACCCAAAAGCCTAGAGGTTTTTCCATTATATCACTTGGATTATGACATCCTTTCCATCTCCTCAAAGTTTTAAAATCCAAGTGATAATAATTTTTCACATACCTAGTGGGACTCTTGGTTCAAGGGGTTGAGATATTTTTGGTGTTATCTCTCAATAATCAGTGTTTGGAGGCATCTATCAGAGCATCAATAGCTAATAAGGAATCCCAAGTTTCATTTTGAATATTTTTGGTGATATATTTATTTGTGTTCTTTAATTCATGAGGTTTTATCACTAAATTTGAAATTGGGTTTTGTTCTTTACAAGTTGGTGAGACATTGAAAGTTTGTGTCATTTCTTAAAAACAAGAAAAAATCCTTAAAAATACCTTTCATGCAGTGTAACAGCCCCAATACGGTTATTTTCATCCCTAGTATGATCATATTCAACCTTGTCATTAGTTCTCTAAGCCCTATAGCCAGCCTCCTGAATATTTTGCTTCTCCTAGTCAACCTAGCCACTCCTCAACTCTATCCATTTCCATCTTCAAGTAAACACTTTTGGGTTATGAGAGGTACATTTTGGAGCTTGATAAATCAAGAGGATGTAGTCAAGAGGTCCCTATACATTCCATTCACAAGGTAATCTATTCCTTATATTTGGTCAAAAGAGAATGGGAATCTATTGAGAGAGATAATTGGCAAAGTCTTACAAATGAGATGCTAGATGTGAGTGGTTTGATGGCATCCTTGGAGGATAAGCTAAGAATTAATGAGAGGTAGAATTACCAAGTCTATTAGCCTTAATATACACATACCCAATTTTTTTTCATCCATATTTTATCACTACTCATTATCCTAATCAAGTATATAAAAGTCATCCTTTTTCCCCATCAATTGGAAGAGAAAGTTGAGAAGAAAAACCTTGTTTTTGAAGATAATCTTGATAGGAAAATTGAGCTGGAAAATATGAATATGAATCAGATAATAATATCATCAATAGAAGTGGATTTCAATATCTCATTTACCTCTCACATTTCATCCCCACAACCTCAAAAAGAGACTCATGATCCTAGTATCCTACGCTAGAACAAGATAGTGGAGTCATGGGGAAAGAAAGAGGAGAAAAGTCTTGACAAAGATTGTAAAGTTGAGAATACTCTTGATCCTATACAAAATAATCCTACCATTCCTTAATAAGAGATTTGTAATATAAACATCCTAAGCTGGAGTAAGATAGTGGAGTCATGGGGAAAGATAGAAGATAGATGTTTGGTTGATAAAGAGTGTGAATTCGTGAATGAAGTTGATGCTTTGCAAGTCCCTTCCCCCCTTCCTCAAGAAACAATTTTTCCTCCATATGAATCACGTTTTATTACTCATCCTCATGATGATGAATATGAAATTAAATAAATACTTTTCCTATAGAACCTAGCCAATCAAATTGATGAGTTAAATTCAAACATGAGATTGTTGAGTCAAGTTGTGATGGAAGGTTTAAACCCCAATGAAAATCTTATCCCTAAACAAAACCCATCCACCCTTCCTCAAGAGTGTCCTCGAGATAAATCAGACGTGAATGAGTTTTTTTTCAATTGGAATGAATTAAATAAAGTGGTTTTATCCCAAGGTCTACCTCCCCTTCCTCATGATCTTCCAAAAGAACAACTTACATTCCTTCCCAATTTGATTTTGAGTTCTATGTGCCACCTCCACCAACTATTGCATCTTGTTCTCAACCCATAACCCTTTGGCTTGATGGACATGTGGTATGGGAAATGAAAGAGGAGAAGTTGGTTGATAAGGAAAGAGAACTTTTTCTTGAATAAAAAATACATCCTTGGTAGCCTCATTGAGCTAGGTCACATGATTTCAAGATGCCTAGTCTTGGCATCACCATGAATGAGAAAGAGATGGAATGTCTTGTTGCCCTTGAATAAGACTATAAATATGATCAAAAGGTTTTATATTATCACCTCCAACATGAATATGAATGTGATATTAGGGATGGAGACTACTTTCAAGTCATCCCCAAAGACGTGGCAGTCATATGAGAATCTCTTGAGACCAATCTGGGAGTTGTTGCTCTTAAGGATGATCCAATTACTTAATTTGATCTTGAATCACCATCAAATTCATTGGAAATTGAATAAAATCAGATTAATGACATCACACATCAAGAATATAATATTAAAGAGGTAGTGGTTCTAGAGGATGAAGAGGACAAAGATGATTGGAATATGAAAATGAAGCTATTTCAAGAGATTGAAGAGCTTTGCCAAGTTGAGGGCCAAGAACAAGAGAAGGTGAAGAAGGAATATTCAATGGAGGATAATGATCAATATTGGATAGAGCATTAAAATCTCCTTGATGATTTAGAAGAGCTTGAAGCTAAGAATAAATCCAATCTTATTGAGACCCCTAGGGAAATTAAGGATAAGGTTACAATTAAAGATCCATATGAGAAGGTTGGGGATATTTGGATGCAATAAGAGTTCATTTATATGGTGAACATTTATTAATCTACCTATTTTTCAATGAGAGTCATGCCAATGGTGTTGGATAACATCATAAGAAAGTTGTAGGCATCAATGCCAAGGATTAAAAGGCTGCATGTCTCACTAAATCCTTCAGGTTATGAAGCAAGAAGAGTTTCAAACTTTCTACATTATTAAGGAGGAATTTATCATCTCAGGTTAGTTATTTTTTTATTTATTTTTTTCATTTTAGTATGTGTATTCCATAAGTTCTCATGAAGCACATGTTTGTTTGACTTTTTTTGTGTGTGTCCTTTTCCTTGTATAGTTGAGGTAGTTACTGGTTTTGTCCTTATGGTCAATGTTGAAAGGTTTACTTATTTTTATCAAAATTAATATGAATCCTTAAGCCCAATGGAAGATAATGCTACTGGTCTCATTAGTATAACATGCATACTACCCCTATGAGTCACCAATTTTTTGACCAAATTTCCCCTTTAGGTCAAAGTGGGGCACCCGTAGGTAAAAATTTTTCTTTTGGGTGTTTTATAGGGTATAAAATTTAGTAATTATGTGTATTTTATGTAAATTGATGTCTCTTAATGTTATGTTGGCCTTGGTCCTTAGTTTTTTAATCCGTTTAGTCATTTTAGGATTCGAAATTTAGCATTTAATGACTTATATGGATTTGTTTGGAAGATTAAAGGTTCCAAGACATGATTTCATGTCCCATGTGTCATTATGGTCTTAATTAACTAAGAAAATTGAAAATTGAAATGTTCATTTGAAGAAAAGGTAATTTTCTTGGGAAAGGAGAAGAGGTTGGCACTTGTATGGCCTCCTTGGGAAGTGTGCCATATGGAAAAGGTGTAAATGTGACTCTCTAGATTCACCATGCTCATTTACATACTTGTATTTGTTTTTAAGTGTTATTTATGAGCTAAAACCATTTTATTCTTTTTTCACCTTTCTTTGCAAGCAAAGGTGACTTACATGTTTTTAGTTGGTATGATCAGCATAAAGGGTTTTAGTGAAAATTATCTTAGGGGTATGTTATACACTCAATTATATTCAATTTTATGTTTATTTTTTATAGTAATGGTGGTATGATATTTATGATTCATTCCTAATAAGTTGACTTTACAAATTTACTTGTTAATCTATGCACCCTATAGGTTTTCCCTTAGTTTGGAGAAGTTCATACATTGTAGATAATGATATTGGTTTTAGATGACATTTAATCCTTATTATCATGCTTTTCATGCCTTTTTTATGTTTGGAAAATATCTCATTGGATTTTTTGGTTTAGTTTGTAAGTGGATGAACTAAATGTGATGGTACTCATTTTCACTACTTGCAGAAGGTTGTATTCTCTATAGGGAATTCATATAAATGGGTAATGGTTTTTTCCATGTTTAAATTCCATAGGTTTCATATCCTTCCATTCTTTGGTCTCATATCTCCATACTTTGATCAAACACATAGTCTTATCACATTCACAACCAACTTTCTACCTACTCTCAGTTTTAGTCCTGATGTTTGAGCTCTAGTCATGTTTATAGAAAATAAATGTATATTATAAAAGGTATTTTTCATGTTTTATTTCATGAGAATTCATGATGGATACCCCAAGTAGCATAAAATGACCCTGAGGATAGTCAATGATGCATACATTGCAGTCAGCCATGGAAAACCACTTATAGGTACTTTGAAAATATTTTCATGTTGAATAGGATGTGTTTACACTTGTTGAAAATTTTTAGTGTGCAGAGTTCATTTTAAATATTTAAATTAGGTTACCACTCATTAAGAGGTCAAGGTCGCAATGCCACTGCTCATACATTTCACATACTGCCTCCAAGTTTTCCAAAGTGCACATATAGTTCATCATGATGATGTCATGCTAAGATATAACCTTGATGGTGGTATCAATAATTTTTAAGTGTGAGGAGGTAATTTTAAGGCATAAATGTATAATTTTTATCCACTAGTATCAAATTTTATGCCCACTACTAGTTCTCTTACATTACTTCTTATGTATGACAGTGGTAACCTATAAGAAACTTTGATAAAGAGCTAAAGACTCCTTGTGAAGTGTGAAACAAGTAATGAAACTATCATCAAATTACTAGTGCATTGAATTTCATCATTAAATACCTAATTTAAATTTCTTATGGATAGATGGAAGTATGCATTACTTTCAAAACACAAGAAGACTTATACAAGGACACAGTCCCTAAGAAGTGAAAATAGAGGTCCTAAGGGTTATTATAGGCCTCTTACAACATGTCTGCCAAGGGTCTTAAGGCATTTAAGTTTGTAAATACGATATCCCATACATATAAATAATTCATTCCAGGGATTAATTCAATATTTTTTATGGAGGGTGATGGTTTGAGGGCTCAAAGGTTTTTGAAAAGACACTACATACAGGTAGTATTATCCATAGGCCTGAGTTTTAAAGAGACCCAAAGTTATAATTTAACCTTGCCATGATGGATTAATGTTTATATGTGATTTTAGGTAGTGATTTTGGCTTAATATATCATTTTATAATTTCATGGACTATGTCTTAGACCCACCTACCCACCTATAGTTTTTATATATGGCTTAGGTTTAGTCACCTACAACCAATCTCCAAAACCTAAATTCAACACTATGTACCAAAAGAAAAGAAAAATTATAAGTTATGGCTAAAATAATTATTATATATATCATAAAATAGATATTAAATGTGTTTTATCCTCATTTTACAGACCTATAGGGGTCACTAAACAATTCAAACATAGTTAGCATAGATATGTAGACAATAATTCAAAGCATAGTGTCTAAGTAGAAGTTTGGGTCAATCATTGTGAAGGTATAGGTACAAACCATATGGAATGAATTTAAATTTTTATGGAATGATAATTTAAATGTTTTTCCAAAATTCAACAAGTCTAATATACATGCAGACAAGGTCAAATTGTAAGTTGTCTCAGTCATCAGGCAGTGAGTGGAAAGGAGTGTGTTCTTGATGAGAAGATGACATGAACATGAGGAGAATTGTATAAATTATCCATAAAACATTAAAAGTAGGGATATAATAATGTTTTATATGTCTAAAATTATATTAAATATGCCTATAGGAATACCCCAGAGAGCAAGAAACACAATAAAAAAGGCTAATCCAGTCTTGTCCTAGTCAGGGTGTGAAGTGGGAACATGGAGGTTAAAGTGAGTTTAAAGAGATAAAAGTTTATTAATCATAGTCATAAAAAATTAATGATAATATAAAAGTGGTATATCAATCAAAGAAGTGGCTCAGACAATTTACTCACAATGCTTATGGAAACCTTGTGTACGCAGTCCTTTGCCTCGAAGTATGTTTTGAGTTTCCAGTGCTTTTGAGAGGTCAAATCATCAAACCAAGAGCTAGGTTTTTTTTATAGGACATCCATGTCACTTGAGGAGGATGTTTAAATATTCATACTTATCTATGAAATTATGGTATTGCCCCCTATTTTGTCTCAAATAGAGGGCACTCCCTTCATACACAAACCTTATAGTTTTGGAGAGTTGGAGTCAAAAGATGGACCAAAAGATAAAAAGACTATTAAAAAAGGTTTTAAAGTTTTAGAACACCTATAAAATCAAATAAAACTAAAAACATGATAAAAAAACTAAATAGGGTATTTTATGCTCTCAAAGATGCATACATGCCTAGTGGACATGGTGAGGACTAGTGCCCAAATGAAGGTTCACTTACACTTGTAGACAAAATCATGGTCTATACCTTCTTGTAAAATGTTTATGAGATCATAATATAACTCCCTGATCCATTAATAACCAGGGATAACCATCAAAGGTCATGTTGAGCTCTAGGTTGTAGTCAGGCTTAGGAATATGGTTTTGGTATTGACCCCAAATGGATGATCACATTCACTTTCAACATGGAATGAGAATATATAACTATTTGAAAATTTTAATTAGGTCTCAAAATATGTTTTAAAGCTTCCAACATGTAAAATAAACCTTGGAGAAGCCATTTTTGGCTCTGAAACCCATCAGGCATATTGGAATAAGGGAAACAAGTTTGATATCCTAGTTTTAGATGCTCATATATTTCAAAAGGCCTTACATGGTTTCCTAAATATTTTAGAGGTGTTATTAGGGTCCCTAAAGATCATACTTTTAGAATTTTTTATAGATTGAATGTTGAAGCTTAAGAGTCAAAACTGCTCAAAAACTCTTGTTAAACCCTTACAAGCACCTGATGGAGAAAATAGAGTTGGATAGCTGATCTGATGGCACAATTTAATCAAGAAACATATTTTACCTTATATAGGACTTAGTTAGGCTCATTCCAATGCATATTAGATGTATGGACTTGTATGGATGGGGTGAGAAATAGGTTATTTTGACCATTTTCTTTGTTGTGCAGGCTAAAAGAAGATTTTGAAGATGAAATAAAGTTTTGATAAAATATTTAGACATTTTATAACTACCTATGGTATTTTAATTCCTTAAATAAACTTATAAGTGTCCAAACTAGGTGCTTCAACTTAGCCAGTCAAAACTGGCCTAGTGGACAAGCTAGTGAGAAGGGTGGAAAGCTTCATGTGAGCTGATTTTAAAGAATTAAAGATACCTCTAAGGAAATATAGTGTATTTAATCTTGTCATTAAATTCATCCCATGTATTTTTAAGATCAACTGATGCTTCTTTGGAGCCGAGTGTGTAGGGTGCATGAGAAGATAGTTTTCTAGATAATATAAGATGATTTCCTACTTAGAGATGCTTAAAAAGGACCAAACCTACAAAAAATGAATGGAGAGGAATGTATTATGTTATAAAACTTCACCAAAATCATAATACCTAATCCCAGTAAGTTATGATTCATTCAAACAAGGCCAATCATGAATGCAAATTTTCTGAGCTAAAATGAGGAGATTTATTCCACTTTACAAGAGTTTGATGACTTGTATGGAAATTTGGGATTCCTAAATTTTCATGGTTTATACCATATCCTCTTCAGATTCACAATTAAATTTTTACCAAAGATTGACAAGTGTCCTTGTGAACCTTTGACTTCTCTCTTCTTCTCTCTTTCTCAAGTTCTATAAGAACTAGCCATTTTGACCAATGTATTCTATGCTCCACCTGAGTATGGAAAAGACTTGATAATTTTTATACATTTTGATTGATAATAATATTAATTTTTACCTTCTACAATATTTTTTTTAGTGTGTTCATTTGGAGTATTTGATTTTGAATAAGTGAAGACTATGGATTCCTTAGCATGTTGTTTCATTTTTTCATCCTATTTATAGTTGGAAAACTCCTTTTTATAGGTCATGTGAAGTGTTCTATGAAAATTCAAGGATTAATTGAGTTATTATATTCATTAGTTCCCTCATATTCCTCTTTTCTAGTCCTCTTATCTTTTCACATTTTTCCATAACCTCATAATGTAACATTGATGTAAGAAGATGATGATTGGAGAAGTGTGTGTTTAATTTGTCTCTTGATTTCAAGTCTAACATGCATATGGTTCGAATTCATAAATATATTTGGTGTATCACCTCCCTTTATTTTATTATATATCTCCATTTTCACCCCCAAAAGTTAAGTTTAGTTGTAGTCTAAAGTGGTACATTAAGGGAGATAGCCCTATCTAGAGATTCACCTCATTCTTTAAAATACATGCAAGCCTAGAGGTGTTTCCATTTTGACACATGGATGAGGAGATCCTTGAAATATTGTTTCAAATTGTATCCCCACCACCTTGAAAAGAGACTCATGATCCCAATACCCTATGTTTTTGAACAATATAGCAGAGTCAAGGGTAAAGAAAGAGAAGAAAAGTTTTGACAAAGAGTGTGAAGTTGAGAAGAATATTTAACATATACAAACTCCTCCTACCATTCTAAAAGAAAAATATTATAATCCTAACATCCTAAACTATAATAAGATAATGACGTCATGGGGAAAGAAATAAGATATAAGTTTGTCTGATAAGGACTGTGAAGTTGTGAGTGAAGTTGATCCTTTGCAAGTCCCTACCCCTCTTGCTCAAGAAAATTTTTGTCCACCATATGAATCCCCTTTTATTCCTCATCATCATGATGATTTATATGAACTTAAATAAATAATTTTACAAGAGAACCTATCCAATCAAATTGAATAATTAGATTCAAAAATGAGATTATTAAGTCAAGGTGTGATGAAAGGTTTAGACCCAAAAGAAGATCATATGCCTAAACACACCCAATCCACCCTTCCTCAAGAGAGTCCTCAAGATAAATAGGATGTGAATGAGTTTTTTTTCAAGTGTAATGAAGAGAATCAAGTGGTTTTATCACAAGTTCTACCTACCTTTCCTCATGAGCTTCCAAAGGAACACCCTACATTTCGTTTCTACTATGATTTTGAGTTCTATGTGCCACCTACATCAACTAGTCCATCTTATCCTCATACCATCACCCTTTGAATTAATGGACCTATGGTATGGGAATATAAAGAGGATCAGTTGCTTGATAAATAACAAGAACATTTTCTTGAAGAAAACATACCTACTTGGCAGCCTGATTGGGCTAGGTCACATGATTTCAAGATGCCTAGTCTTGGCATCACTATAAAAGAGAAAGAGATGGAAGATCTTGTATCCCTTAAATAAGACTCTATATACGATCAGAATGTCTTATATGATCACCTCTAGCATGAAGATGAATGTGCCATTAAGGATGGATAATAGTTTCAAGTCATCCATAAAAAGGTGACAGTCTTAGGAGAATCTCTTGACACTAATGTGGGATTTGTTGCTCTTGAAGATGATCCATTACCTAAACCTGACATTGAATCACCATCATATGTTTTATATATTTAATAACATTATATTAATGACATCACACATAAAAAAGGTGAGATTAAAGAGGTAGTGGTTCTAGAGAATGTAAAGGACAAAGATTATTGGCATATAAAAGTGGAGCTCTTTTAAGAGCTTTGAAAAGTTGAGGGCCAAGTACATGAAAAGGTGAAGAAATAATATTCCATGGAGGAAAATGATCAAGATTAAATAGATCATGTAAATCAATTTTAAGATCTAGAAGAACTTGCAGTTGAGAAGAAATCCAATCTTATTGAGACGCCTATAGAAATCAAGGATGAGGCTGCAATTGAGGATCCACATGAGAAGGTTGTGGATATTTGTATGTAAAAGAGTTCATTTCTATGTCAAAAATGTTTTAATCTACCTATTTTTTAATGAACATCATGCCAATGGATTTGGCAAACATCATAAGAAAGTTGGAGGCATCACTGCCAAGGATTAAAAGGCTACATGTCTCACAAAATGCTTCAGGTCATGAAGCAAGAAGATTTTCAAACTTTCCCTTTGATCTAAGAGGAATTTTTCATCTTAGGTTAGTTAGTGTTTGATTTAGTATTTTCAGTTTAATCTGTGTGTTCCATAAGTTCTCATAAAGAACATGTTTGTTTGCCTTATTTTGTGTGTGTCCTTTGCATTGTATGGTTGAGGTAATTAGTGGTCTTGTCTTGAAGGTTAATGGTAAAAGGTTTCCTTGTTCTTACAAGATTTCATATGACTCCCTAAATCCAATAAAATGATAGGGATATTGGTCTAGTTAGTATAATAGGCATACTATCCAATTTGTTGATGCAATTTGACTTTTAGGTCAAATTGGGGAACCCCATGGTTAAAACATGGGTTTTAGGTGTTTTATGGAGTATAAAATTGGGTCATGAGGTGTACTATATGCAAATTTATGTGCCTTAACATTATATTTTCCTTGGTCATTAGTTTTTTAGTCTCTTTAGTAAATTTGAGTCATTTTAAGAGTCAAATTTGATATTTTAATGACTTCCATGGATTTATTGGGAAGAATAAAGGTTAAAAAATATGATTTCATTTCCCATCTACCCTTATAGGTCATAAGTAATTGAAAAAAATTAAAATTGGTAGGTTCATCTGAAGAAAAGGTAGTTTATTTTAGAAAGGAGAAGAGTTTGGCACTTGTACGACCTCTTTGGGAAGCATGACAAATAGAAAAGGTGGATGTGACTCTTAAGATTCACAATTATTATTTAAATACTTGGGTTAATTTGGAAGTGTCATTTCTGACCTAAAACCATTATTCTCCTTTTTCACCTTTCTTTGCAACCAAAAGTGACTTGTAGGTTTTTACATGGTACGATCATTATAAAGGGTTAAAGGAAAAATGATCTTAGGGTATATTTTAAAATCATTAATATTATATTTGATGTTAGGTTATAGAAGAATGGTGGTCTGAGCTTTATGAACCATTCCTAAGAAGTTGACTTTCTTAATTTACTTGGTAATCTATGTACCCTATAGGTTTTGCCTTGGTTTGGAGAAGTCCGTACATTATAAATAATGATATTGTTTATAGATGATGTCAACTCCATATTCTCATGCTTTCCATGACTTGATTAATGTTTGTCAAAGATATCATGGGATTTGTTGGTTTAGTTTGTAAGTGGATGAACCAAATGTGATGGTAGTCATTTTCACCACTTGCAGAAGGTTGTATTCTCTATAGGGGATTCATATTAATAGGGAATGGTGTTTTACATGTTTCAATGCCATATATTTCACCTCATTCTTTGTTTTGGTCTCATAGCTCCATATTTTGATCAAACACATATTCTTGTCACACTGACAACCAACTTTTTGCCTGCTCTCAGTTTCAGTGATGATGTTTGAGATCTAATCATCTTTATATAAGATCAGTGGAGATTATAATATGTGTTTGTCATGTTTTATTGAATGATAATTCATATTATACATCCCACGCATCACAAAGGGACCCTGTCGATAGTCAATTATTCATACACTTGCAGGTTGCCATAGATAGCCACCTATAGGTGCTTGGAAGAGATTTTCATGTTGAATAGGATGTGTTTATGATTTTTAAAAATATTTAGTATGTGGAGAGTTCATTTTAAATATTTATATTATGTTACCACTCATTAAGAGGTTAAGTTCATAATGCCAATAGTCATACATTTCACATATTGCCTCCTAGTTTTCCAACAAGCACATACAGTTCATCATGATGATGTCATCCTAAGATATAAGCCTTGATGGTGGTCTCAATCCTTTTTAAGTGTGAGGAGGTAATTTGAAGGTATCAATTTAGAATTAGTATCCATTAGTATCAAATGTTATGCCCACTTTCTATTCTATTACATTACTTCTTATGTATGACAGTGGTAACCTACAAGAAACATTGATAGGGAGCAAAGGACTCCTTGTGAGGTGTGAAACAAGCAATGAAACTATCCTCAATGTCCTAGTGAATTGGATTTCATCATTACATACCTAATTTATATGTCTTATGGATATATTGAATTATTCATTACTTTCAAAACACAAGAAGACTGATACAAGGACACGGTCCCTAAAAAGTGAAAACAAAGGTTTTAGGCATTGTTGTAGGCCTCTTACAACATATCTGCCAAGGTTTTTAAGACATATAAGTGGGTAAATATGATATACCCTATCATATGAATGATTCATGGCAAGGATGAATTCAATAATGTTGATGGAGGGTGGTGGTTTGAGGGCTCAATGTTTCTTGAAAAGACACTAAATACAGGGAATATTGTCTATAGGCATATGTCTTAAAGAGACCCAAAGTTGAAATTGAACCTTAACACAATGTATTAATCTTTATATATGATTATAGGGAGTTATTTTAGCATAAGAGATAATTTAATAAACTCAAAGGCTGTTTCTTAGACCTACCTACCCACCTACAATCCGTATAACTAGCTAAGGTTTAGTCACCTATAGCCAGTCTCTAAAACCTACATGAACACTACGTGCCAAAAGAAAAGTGACAAGATTAAAGAACATGTTTGAACCTTAATAAGTGATGATAAAACTAATAATTATATATATTATCAATTAGATATTGATTTTTTTTTATCCTCATGGTACACATCTATAGTGGTCACTAAAGAAGTCAAACACAGTCAACCTGGATATGCAGATAGTAATTCAAAACAGGGTGTCTAAGTAGAAGCTTGGGTTAGCTAGGTTGAAGGGATAGGTACAAATAATATTGAATAAACTTAAAGGCTTAGGTTAGGATCATTTAATTTTTTTAAAAACCTTCAGCAAGCCTAATATACCTATAGGTAGGGTCAAATTGCAAGGTGTCTCAGTCATCAAACAATGAGTGGAAAGGAGTGTGTTCTTGATGAGAATATGATATGAACATGAGGATAATTTATAAATTATCATTTAAACCTTCCAAGGAGGTCTATAATCATGTTCTAAAGTTCCAAAAGTCTCCAAAATGTACTTATAGGTATAACCTAAAGAGCAAGAAACACAGTAAAAAAGGGGAACCCAGTCTTGTCCCAATTAGGGTGTGAAATGGGAACATGGATGTTAAATTGAGTTTAAAGAGGTAAAATATAATTATTTATGGTCATGAAAACTTCCTGATACTATCATTATGGTATATCAATCAAATAAGTGGCTCAAATAATGTATTCACAATCTTTATGAAAACTTTGTGCACATAGTCCTTTGCCTAGACATCTATTTTGAGTTTCTAGTGATTTTGAGAGGTAAAATCACCAAAACAAGAGATTTTTTTATGTGAAATATTTTTAAATTTAGGAGGAATTTTTAATTTTCATACTTATCTAGGAAAACAAGGGAGTGCCCTCTATTTTGTCTCAAAAAGGGGGAGTTTTAGAGGGTTGGAGAAAAAAGGAAAAAAAGATAAAGAGACTCTTAAATAAGGTTTTTAAATTTTAATAAAACCTATAAAATCATATAAAAACAAGCACATGAGATAGAAACTAAATAAGGTGTTCTATGCTCTCAATGTTCCAGACAGGTCTAGTGGACATGGTGAGGGCTAGTGCCCAAATGATGGGTCACATACACTTATAGCCCTAACCATGTTTTATACATTTTTATAAAAAAATTACGAGATCATAATGGAATTGCTTGATCCATTGGTAATCAAGTAAAACAATCAAAGGTCATGTTGAGCTCTGGGTTATAGTCAGGCTTAGGAGTAGGGTTTTGGCATTGACCCCAAATGGATGGTCACCTTCACTTTCAACGTGGAATGAGAATTTAAAAATATTTTAGAATGTTAATAAAATTTTAAAATATATGTTCAATCTTTCAACATGTAAAATAAACCTTGGATAATCCATTTTTGGCTCAAGAAACCCATCAGGCCTATGGGAATAAGGGAAAAAAGCTCACTAGCCTAGTTTTAGATGCTCATATCTTGAAAAAATACTTGCATGGTTTCCCAAGGAGTTTATAGGTGTTATCAAGGTCCATATAGATCATCATTGTGGAATTTTTTTTCATTTTGAATGTCAAATCTTTATGAACGAAGCTTAAGATTCAAAACTACTTCGAAACCATTGCTACACCCTTACAAAGACTTGATGGAGAGAATGGAGTTAGATAGCTGATATAATGGCACTATTTGTTAATGAAACCTATTTTAACTTATATATGAATCACTCAATTTTCCTCCAATGTAAATTATCTATATAGACTTGTACATATGGGTGAGAAATAGGCTATTTTCGACCATTTTTGTGTTGTGAAGTCTAAAGGAAGATTGTAAAAATGAAATAAAGTTTGGATGGAATATCTATACTTGTCAAAACTCCAAATTTTCATTCCATGCCTTGATTAAACTTATAAGTGTCTAAACTAGGTGATTCAACTAATCTATTCAAAACTATCCTAGTGGACAAGCTAGTGAGAAGGGTGGAAAGCTTCATGTGAGCTAATGTTAAAGTATTCCTGATGCATTTAAGGACATGTATGGTATTTAAAATTTTTGTCCACTCCCCCCCATGGAATTACATGAGAAAATTATTCAATTTTTTATCCAAGTGTGTAGTGTGCATGAAAAGAGAGTTTTTTGAACAACAGATGATGATTTCAAAGTTATAGATGTTTCTAGAGGACTAGGCATAAAATAAATGCATATAAAGGCATTTATTATGTCCTTAAGTTTAATCCCAATCATTAGACCTAGTTCCAATTAGTTGTGAGGAATTCAAACAAGGCTAATCATGAAGGCAATTTTTCTAAGCTAGAATGAGGAGTTTTATGCCACTTTGTAAGAGTTTTATGACTTGTATCAAAATTTGGGCTTCCTAAATTTGCATGGTTAATACTATATCCTCTTTTCATGCATAATTAACTACTTCTCTTAGCTTGACAAGTGTCCTTGTGATCTTTGGTCTTCTCTCTTCTTCTCTCACTCTCAAGTTCTATAAGAACTAGCCATTTTGGCCATTGTATTATATGATCCACCTTAGTATGGTGAATCCATACTAATTTGGAGACATTTTTATCAATCATACAACTAATTTTTACCTCCTCTATGACTATTTTTAGTGCGTTCATTTGAAATGTTTGATTTTGCATAAGCGAAGACTATGGATTCCTTAGCATGTTCTTTCATTATTTCATCCTAATTGGAGTTGGAAAGCTTATTATTTTAGGTAATTTAAAATGTTATAGGAAATTTTAAGGATTTAATGTGTTAGTATTTTCATTAATACCATCAAGGCCTCTTGTCTAGTCCTCCTAGCTTTGCTCATTCATCCTTAACCTCACAATGTAACACTGATGTAAGAAGATGAAGATTTGAGAAGTGTATGTTTAGTTTGTCCCTTGATTTCGAGTAAAACATGAATATTGTTATAAATAATCAATATATTTAGTGTATCACCTCCCTTAGGTTAGTTTGCTTTCAGTTATCTCTCTCCCTTTTCACCCCTAAAACTTAAGTGTAGTTGTAGTCCAAAGTCGTACATCAAGGGAGCTAGCCCTATCAAGAGATTCACCTCATTCCTTAGAATACCCAAAATCCTATAGGTGTTTCTATTATGCCACTTAGATGAGGAGAGACTTTCCATCTCCTCAAAGGGTGCAAATTTAAGTGAAAACACTTACAAGGTTGGATAATTATAAGAGCATACTCATTCATCTCTGTAGGCACCTAATAGTCTTTCCTAAATGGTGGAGAGAGAAACATGTGCTTGACATTTCATTCCCCATAACATTGGGCCATTTCTTCTGTATGTCTAATAAAAATGATCATGACATATAACTAGCCATCTCTAAGTTCTTTCTCTAAACTTGTGCCAATAGAGACTCTATGTATATAAGGGTGTATGTGAAGTAAAATATGGGTACATGGTCTATATGTGAATGTAAAACACATCTTGAAGTCTACTAGGCTGATTATGTAGAAGAATTTTAGGTGATACAAATAAATTGGAGTTAAGAGACCATATATCAAATAAAGACATTCATAGACAAGTGTATTATTAAGAGGATAATAGATGAGAAATCAGATCTTTTCAATCCATAATATTCCAACACATTCATAAATGCACCTTTTACAAATATTAATTATTCAATCAAAAAACTAACTAAATTGAAATGGAGGATGCAAAGAGTAAGGACTTGCATGAATAAATGGTTAGATAACAAATTAACTAGAGTAACCATAGGTAGCTCAAACAGGGGAAATTTTTTAACTCCCTCAAAGTAAGGTTACCCATCAGTTCCCAAGAAAATTAATTCTAAGGTGGTTAAAATAATCCTTAGGATCATAGTGATGGTCGAGATGAGGATCCTAATCCAAAGAAGTAATTAAGAAATCAATGCAATAAAAATTTGGTATTACGGAAAAAGATGTACCTAAGAAATTAGTGAGACCATGGTCTTTAATTTAAACCTTAGGTGATCCAAAAATTCTCATCCTAAAAACCAAATAAAAAATTAAATCCTCATCTTTCAATATGGAATAACATAAATAGGTTGAATAAAATAACCAACATTCTCCATCTAGGTCCTCACAAGTTGTTCCTCCTCCAAATCAACCTACTCCTCCATTTTATGCTCAAGTAGTTTCCTTTAAAGATATTTCATTTTAGTGGAAGTAACCTATGATCTAGAAATAAAAAATGGTGGTTGAAGGTGAATTAATATATTTTGTTATAATAGCTGATCTTTTGAAGAGTTTGGCACCAAAAAAGTAATAACCACCTCCATGTTGGTATTAGATTCCTTAGGAGAAATTTTTTAGAGATTATTAAACCAAATGTTGTGAAATATATTAGTGAAATGATGGTCGGATATTATAATCTCAAAATGATATCACTCATAGAAGCAACAAGACAAGGTGACATTCATAATCTCCTAAAAACCACTCATAGGATCATCAAGAGGTATGAACAAGATGAGTTGACTCAATAACAACTCAAAGAATAGATCAAACAATTATAAGACAATGTTAATTATCTACTCCATATAGTAGAAGATCTTAAAGTACTGCCAGTTGATGCTTTGACAAAATTACCAAGAATAAACAAGGATGTTTTTTCCATGATCATCAAATAAAAAACTTATGGAAAAAATATTGAAGCATTGGTATATGAATTCTTTGCAACTAGAATTAATTACATTGAAGAAGTAATGAATCTATATGATCTTATCAATCATGAATTGTAGGATATTCATGTAAAAATCGTAGCCTAGACCTGGACCTTGAAGGTATGGAAAGACATGATTGGAGACATGAAATAAATGATCATGATGGAAGCCAATGTAATGGTAGGAATGTTCAAAAAAGAAGAGGATAACACATCTTGTAAATGGGCATAATAAATAATTTATAAAATGGAAATCTCAAACAAATCCATAGAAAAACTGGAGGAGAGTAGAGATATGGGTGATGATAAAATCAAACTATTTTCTAGTAATTTGGATGAGGTCCATTACCATTTATATAAAGAATATGGAATCCTAGCATATAGTATAGACAAATTAAAAGTTTAATTCTAAAAGGTAGTCAAAGAAGATATTTTAAATGAAGGCAAATTAAATAAAGATTCAATGAAAGTGCTGAGTGAAATTCATATTTCACTAAAAGAGTTAAACACCCAGATGGAAATTTTATTTAAGGCTTTGTGTTCCTTGACATTCATTTCCTAAATATGGTTTAGACATTTCCATCACGTTTTAATTCTATAAAGCAATGAAGTTATTGAAGCAATCAAGAGATTCCATAAATTCAAGGAAACATGTGTTAAAGATCAGGTCAAATAAGATTCAACAATAGTCAACCTATCTACCAATGTTACTCACTCATAAAATACTTCTTAGTGAAATTTGTTCTCTATCTCTCTTTCCTATTTTTGTCCAAATTCTATTTTAGGAAATTCAAATCTTTTGATTGTAAAAGTGAAAATTATGAAAAGTAGAATATGACAAGAAATAGAGTATGAAAGGTCATTTTGGAATGTGAAGGATCATCCCCTTCCCTTTGTTATAAGTACAATACATGACAATTGAAAAAGTTCTTTTTGATGGCCACTATTTATGAAACTTGAAGAGGAAGAAGAAAGAAACTTTGTGTTCAATATTTATCCAAGAATGAGGAGTTACTTGAACTTTGTGTTTGGGTATTTCCTTAATGAGCATACATTTTTCTTATGTTAATGTATTTATCATTATTCCAAACATGAATGGTGTTTGATATTTTAAATTAAAATTATATTTTTAATTTAAATATGTTACATAAGTGGGTAAAATCTATGTTTATTCACTCCCATGTGACTCTCTATTTTCTATTATATTTCCTTCATTTTTGGTTAGATTGAGTTTCTACCAAACCCTCTTTTATTTAACTTGTAAATTTTGTAATAATTAAGTTTTTTTCTATTGATTTGAATAAAGGGAACCTCCCCTAATAATAGAGGAGAGACATTAGTCTTGTAAACTATGGCAAATTCATGATTTTTAATCATTTACCAAATATTTCACGAAGAGGGTTGATGGAATAGGAAATGATTAAACTAGTTACATGAAGGTGAAAAGTAACTAAACATGTTTTATTCACCATGGTCCCAATATTTCCTCAACATTTGATCCTTTAGTGTGTTATTTCCTTTATTTTGTGATCAAAATAAAACTACAAATACTTGTTGAGATCATGAATCTTAATAGCTATGAAACTGATCATAAACTCCCCCACTATTAAGTTAGTTCATTATGCATTGATTCTTCAATAGTGGTTAAAATTTACAGACATAGACAAGGGCCAAACAATGTCACTTTTTAGGGTTAATATTGAGTCAATCCTTTATAAACTCATTTGACATATCCCAATCTTCAAATGAATAATTTTTTTTTTTGAAGATTCCAATCATTGCAAGCGATGTATAAAACAAAAAATTATTCCATATAGACATTATTTACTTTTACCCTTTCCAAATAGAATGGTTTCTAAGAGTGCATATACATAACATGTAAAACGTGAAACCTACCTCATTAAATGTTTCTGACACATCTGAAATCATGAAGCCTTGACTGTGGGAAGGATCCATGTTTCCTGCATGACTCAAATCAACATTACGATTCCATTTATATGGAGACAATATAATGAATATCCATACCATATATTGTAAAACATTTGTGTCTTTCCTTCAAATATTTTTTCTAGGAGGTAGGTGTCTAATTAGTAGAGTTGTGGGCTGGACATCGTGGTGATTGGAGGTGATAGAGTTGGTGCAAAACTCATTATCGTGCATGTATCTCTTGTGAAGCTAGGCAAGTCAACAGATGTATGAAAAGCATGACCTTTTTTTATGTTTTAGTTTGAAGGATATATGTGACCCTTTTCCTTTTTTTAATATGGTATTTCAATATATTATATATTTCACATTTACTATTATCTATAATCTAATATCTAATATTATAATTTATGATAATATACTATAATTAGATATTAAATATACATAATTATATTATTTAATATTTAAATACATCTATTATATATTAGCAAATGTCAACAAATAATGGTTTGAGATCTTATTTCTCCTAAATTCTTAGGTTTTTCCTCCTTATCACTCATTTGTCTTTAACAATTGGTGAATGCTCATGATTGGGAGGGGGCCTACTACCTATCTTCACATTGCAATCTGAAGGATTTTCAATATAGAAACATAATTAAATTCAAGGTAGGACTAAAGTCAATGAGAATTTCAAAACATGTGTATATGTATATGTATATGTATATGTATATATATATATATGTGTGTGTGTGTGTGTGTGTGTGTGTGTGTGTATGTATATGTATATGTATGTATATATATATATATATATATGTATGTATATATATATATATATATATATGTATGTATATATATATATATATATATATATATATATATATATATATATATATATATATATATATGTATATATGTATATATATATATATATATATATATATATATATAAGCACATGTCAAAAAAAAGAATAATTAAATTTAATATAATTAGTTTGCATACCCTATATTAGAACACATTTGTGTTTTTATTATGACCCCTTTCTTCTGAGATGTAGGTTTCTAATTAGTAGAGTTGTGAGGTGGACATCATGGTAACTGTTGGTGGTGGAGTTGGTATCAAATTCATCATTGTAGATGTATCTTTTGTGAAGCTAAGCATATGTGTTTATATATATATTAGAACATGTCAACAAAAAAAGAATAATTAAATATATATATAAGTAAGTATATATAAAAGAACATGTCAACAAAAAAAAGAATAATTACACACACACACACACACACACACACACACACACACACATACATATACATATAAATAAATAAGTATATATAAAAGCACATGTCAACAAAAAAAGAATAATTAAATTTAATATAATGAGTTTGCATACCCTATATTACAACATATTTGTGTCTTTCTTATGACCTTTTTCTTTTGAGATGTAGGTTTCTAATTAGTAGAATTGTGGGGTGGACATCATGGTAACTGGTGGTATCAGATGCATCATCGTACATGTATCTTTTGTGAAGCTAAGCAAATAAACAAATGCTATATGAAAAGCATGACATTTGTTTATATTCTATACATATTATCATGCAATATTTAAATATATCTATTATATATTAGCACGCATCAACCAAAAATTGGACACAAATGTGTTGTAATATAGGGTATGCAAACTCATTATATTAAATTTAATTATTCTTTTTTTGTTGACATGTGCTTATATATATACTTACTTCTTTACACACAAACACACACACACACACACACAAAAATAAGTAAGTATATATATAAGCACATGTCAAAAAAAAAAAGAATAATTAAATTTAATATATTGAGTTTGCATACCCTATATTAGAACACATATGTGTTTTTCTTATGACCATTTTCTTCTGAGATGTAGGTTATATATATATATATATATAGACACACACACACACAGATATATATATATATATATATATATACACACACATACACACATATATATGTATGTATGTGTGTGTATATATATATATGTATGTATGTATATATGTACATACATACATATATTGATGAGAAACCGCCTTTGCCTTAGACATAGCTTCAATTCATATCACTGCATGGTACTTCCCTGACTTTGCCACAGTTATTGCAGAAACTAAAGCTTCTTATCTTTAGGACAGTACTTTGTTCAACAAAAAAAAATGAACAATCCTGGCATTGCTCACGCAGATGATATGTCAAAACTGAAATCTTAAAACAGTTGATGTAAACCATTAAAAATCACATCAGTGTCTTCTAAAAGCATTGGTTTGGTTATAATATCATTGAAATGAACAATAACCACAGCAAAATGAAGGTCCTCTATTTTTGTAATGAATCTTGTCAGTAGGCGGACAACAGCAATCAATGTATTGGATTTTCTTTTTTTTTTTTTTTTACCACGGTTAGCATTGCTTACAGAGTATCCGACCCAGACGCAACACCACATGGATTAATCTTTGGTTGAGGCTTTGTCAGCACCTCAGATTTGGACTCAGCACTCCCAGGGCGGCTAGAACGTGAACTTGAAGGTCAATTCTCCTCCTAGACGGCTTCGGCCTTTCCACAGGCTCGCTCAAATCAACACATACGTGAGATGACTCTGCATTGGGATGTGTATGACTGCAATATCTTTCAGTTGCTCTAATTTTATTTTCAAATAACAAATGCCACCAATGACTTCAAAGAGGCCGGGTTCAAGTCTTGCACTTTCCCGATATTAAACCAATGCATTCAATAAGAGCTTCTCAATATTTCGGTGTATTTGCAAATACATGGTTATCACATACAGTCAAAGAATTTGCAGAATAAATACGCCATCTTCAAGCGGCTTAGTTCGTGTATTAAATGTCTCTGACCTGGCCCGACAGCTTTGTAAAATAATTGTAATGTTTAACACATTTAAAAAAAAACACGTCCAGCATAACATTGAGATGGCCAGGTTGTAATTAATTCATTGGGCGGCCCAGCCAACACAGATGCACCCAAAATTACAATCAATCAGAATTACAATCAATTTATTTAATATAAAATACGCCCAACCAACAAGATATGTGGTGAATGATGAAAATAGGTGTTTGTTCGGCTCAATCATTGAGCGCCCAAGCTGTATTAAATATGTTGAAATGCCCAAAATTAAAAATATAACATTTAAGCGGCCCAAATTTGTATTTATTTCAACGCATAACAAAATGCCCAGAAATCATACGCCCAGCAACTTATAACAACACCTCTTTGGTCTCAGGGAAACAATCTCCTCAAAAAGAACTCACATTCATTTATAAATCAAAATAAATACACACCTGTATTAATATATACCAGAGGTTACATGCCTTGTGTCTTCTGTGCTGCCTGTCTTCTTTCTACGCCTCTGCTCTTCTCTCTACATCCTTCTGTCCCCTCTCCTTCTCTTCTTCATTTCTAGCTTATTCTCTCGAATGAGAGAGCCTTTTTCCTCTCCTCTCTACGTACTCTCGTGTCCTCCTCTTTAATTAATTTTCACTTTAATTGGATTTTTGTCTTTTTTGGCTATATATATATATTTTAAAAACCTCCTTCAAACTTCCATGCCCAACTTGGGCTTAGGCAAACAAAATACAGTTTTTAATTTTCCAGCATATTCTAATATGAGAAGATTTATCTCCAATGTTATCTTACGATTGAAAATCTTTCAACCATTCCCCTCATTTCCTCAATAGCTCCACATTTACCTTTTTACTTTTACTTTTTACATTTTCTCCTTAATTTTTAACATTTTAGAGGAAAATACAATAATTTGAAATTTCATTTTAATCATGACCATGTCTTGTGTAGATACTCCTGCATCATACTCTCCCTCTAGAAACAATTTGAACCTTGGTTCAAATGAACTACTGCCTCCATGCTTTAGCCTTCGTTCTATACCTGGATCCCACGGTCTTCTTGTCAATGCCAATGCCGTTGTTTGTCTTTGATATTCTTTATCTTTCATTTTGCTTTTCTTCCTCTTCTCGTATGTTCTTCTTCTCATCTCTTTTTCAGCTGTTATGTCCCATCTCCATGCTTCATTCTCATACATGTCTTCAAAATCTTCTTGATCTTCTTGGTTCAAAAATTTGTCCATTGAACTATGGACTTCATTCATCTCCACAACTTTAACACCTGCATTCAAAACATCAAAATCAACCTTAGTAGAAAAACATTGAGGCCATGAAGCCTCTTGGCTGCCTTCACATTTCTGCTCCTGTTTCTTGACCAAAACCTGCCTTGGTCTCATTGCTTTGCTCTTGTCTTGTTCCACTCTTCCCAATGTTGCCTTCACCATGGCTTGTACCTTCACACAACTCTCTTGGAGGATTCAACAACTCTTCTATCCTCTTCAAATCTTCACACAACACAAGCTCATCCAAATCTTCATGTCCTATATCAAACTTAGGACCAGATTGTCTTTCATCCTCTATAATTACATTCATCCACTTTATAGTTTCTTCATACAAATCAGCTTCTTCATCAACATCAGTATATTCATAAAAAACAATTGCAATATTCATATCTTCTGTCTTCTTACTATCTTCAATCTCTGCTTGAAGCCATCTTGTTTGTTCTACTGCATACTTTCTCCTTTTCTCATCATCCATCCCCTTGGAAGTCTCTCCTTGCTGCATGTTAGTCCTTACAGCCACTTTCCATTCCTCATTTTCCATGAAAATATCATTAAATGATTCAAACAAATCATTATCCCTTTCATTGCAAGCAATTGACTTACCTTTCCATGTACTTGTGTCATCCTTCACCTTTTTCCATTGATTTCTTGGTGTTGTTGTCTCAACACTCACATCTTCTTCACTCTTAGCCTTCTTAGGCACCCACATCTGATTCTTCTTCTTATCAATTGACTTCTCGAGCCATTTAGGCATCCTATAACCATGCTCTTGTGATACTACTGAAAAACCAACTTTGTTTGTCCTTTTATTCTTTTGCACACATACATTCATATTAGGAGTATGAGAAAAAGCAATCTTATAAGGTAAACTTGCCTGCTTGCTTACTTGTTGCTTGCTTGTGTACTTCACCATCCACTTAGGCATTATGTAGCCATGATTGACTACTTTGTGTGAGGACTTCATCTTCCTCTTGCCTCTTCTAACCTGTGTATTAATATTTTCATGCTCACAATAACAATCAAAATCAACACTTAACACTTCATTTACCTCTTTGTTAGCTAGTTCCACGGAGCAATATTTCTTTTCCTTTGTGCTTGGCTGTCCTCTTTCTTCTTCTTCCTGGCATTCAATGGCATCATGGAATTCAGCCTCATCTTCTACTTCTCCTCTCTCATGCATTAACCAATGCACCTTATCAACAACAGGAAACTCTCTTCTCATTCCTGCACATTCACTTGTCCAATTGGTGTCTTCTCCTGTACCAATCTCTTCACTCTCCAAGGCCCTTCTCTTGACCTTAATAAGGCTGCTCATACCTGTATTTACCCACTCAAAAACAACATTAAATACAAAAACAAGAGACCATAGTGTCTCCATGAGTATCCTCTTAATGGACATTCTCATCTTTCTAAGTGTTCTTCCTAGCACTTCCTCTTTTCTTTCTTCTCCTCTCTTGTTCTCCTCAATGAGAACCTTCTTCTCAACTTCTTCCTCTTGCTGCTCACTTGGCAACCTTCTTATCTTTTTCAAGCCTATATGGGCTTTTATCTTCATGGCAATCTTCCTTTGCCTTCTTCTCCTTTCCACTAGGAGATCTATTGGCCACTTCATCCTCTTCTTCATTGGCCATACCCATGCTTGCCTATTCAATTGCATCCAAGACTCATACTCATCTTTAACCTTAGCTAATTATTTCTTCAAACTAGTAATTTCTTTATCAAAATCAACATTAGTCATACCTTTGATGCTTGCTTTCCTCTTGCTGCCCTCATATACCTTGCTGCTCTGTAGTGCCTTCAACAATGCTTCCATCTTTGAGATCTTCACCCAAGTCTTTTCCACCTTGGTCTCTTGATCCCTTGTCTCACCGAGCCTTTCTCCTTGACTGATCTTTTGACAATCTTCTTGATCTCACCTAGGCCTTTTGCATCCTAGTCTTTTGATCATTTTCTTTCAATCCTGCAGCAACTTGTTATACAACACTTCATCAAACTCAAATCATAAATCCAAGCTTACCTTGCTTTGGATCTTCTTCTTGAGCATTCACTATGCTCTTCTTCTAGAGCTTCTCTAAGCTTGTCTTCTCAATTCTGTAAACTTCATCCTTTACCTCACCTAAGTCTCTTTCACCTTAGTCTTTTGGCAAACTATCTAAGACTCTTCTTCTTGGGTCTTCTTCTCTAAGCCTTCCTTGGCTTCTTCTCTTCTTAAGCCTCAATGGCTTTGCTGCCTTTCTCTTTACTTGTTTATTTCTCAAAAACAAATTTTAAAACCATAGATTTTAAACTGAATATTAAAGCTTACTCATACCTTTCCTCCAGCAGAGTCATCTAGTGTTGTCTCCTATTGATCCTTGCCAATTTCTATCATAACTGTAACATCATTCTTTTTTTAATTCTGCAGCAACGAATTATCAATTCCCAAGACCTTCAAGCTCTGATACCAAATGATGAGAAACTGCCTTTGCCTTAGACATAACTTCAATGCATATCATTGCATGGTACTTCCCTGACTTTGCCACAGTTATTACAGAAATTAAAGCTTCTTATCTTTAGGACAGTACTTCGTTCAACAAAAAAAATGAACAATCCTGGCATTGCTCACGCAGATGATATGTCAAAACTGAAATCTTAAAACAGTTGATGTAAACCATTAAAAATCACATCAATGTCTTCTAAAATCATTGGTTTGGTTATAGTATCATTGAAATGAACAATAACCATAGCAAAATGAAGGTCCTCTATTTTTGTAATGAATCCTGTCAGTAGGCGGACAACAACAATCAATGTATTGGATTTTTTTTTTTTTTTTTTTTTACCACGGTTAGCATTGCTTACAGAGTATCCGACCCAGACGCAACACCACATGGATTAATCTTTGGTCAAGGCTTTGTCACTACCTCAGATTTGGACTCAGCACTCCCAGGGCGGCTAGAACGTAAACTTGAAGGTCAATTCTCCTCCCAAACGGCTTCGGCCTTTCCACAGGCTCGCTCAAATCAACACATATGTGAGATGACTCTGCATTGGGATGTGTATGACTACAATATCTTTCAATTGCTCTAATTTTATTTTCAAATCACAAATGCCACCAATGACTTCAAAGAGGCCGGGTTCAAGTCTTGCACTTTCCCGATATTAAACCAACGCATTCAATAAGAGCTTCTCAATATTTCGATGTATTTGCAAATACATGGTTATCACATACAGTCAAAGAATTTTCAAAATAAATACACCATCTTCAAGCGGCTTAGTTCATGTATTAAATGTCTCTGACCTGGCCCGATGGCTTTGTAAAATAATTGTAATGTTTAACACATTTTAAAAAAAACACGTCCAGCGTAACATTGAGATGGCCAGGTTGTAATTAATTCATTGGGTGGCCCAGCCAACACAGATACACCCAGAATTACAATCAATCAGAATTACAATCAATTTATTTAATATAAAATAGGCCCAGCCAACAAGATATGTGGCGAATGATGAAAATAGGTGTTTGTTCGGCTCAATCATTGAACGCCCAAGCTGTATTAAATATGTTGAAATGCCTAGAATTAAAAATATAACATTTAAGCCGCCCAGATTTGTATTAATTTCAACGCATAACAAAATGGCCAGAAATCATATGCCCAGCAACTTATAACAATGCCTCTTCGGTCTCAGGGAAACAATCTCCTCAAAAAGAACTCACATTCATTTATAAATCAAAATAAATACACACCTATATTAATATATACCAGAGGTTATATGGCTTGTGTCTTCTCTACTGCCTGTCTTCTTTCTACACCTCTGCTCTTCTCTCTACATCCTTCTGTCCCCTCTCCTTCTCTTCTTCATTTCTACCTTCTTCTCTCGAATGAGAGAGCCTTTTTCCTCTCCTCTCTACGTACTCTCATGTCCTCCTCTTTAATTAATTTTCACTTTAATTGGATTTGTGTCTTTTTTGGCTATATATATATATTTTAAAAAGCTCATTCAAACCTCCACACCCAACTTGGGCTTAGGCAAACAAAATACAGTTTTTAATTTTCTAGCATATTCTAATATGAGAAGATTTATCTCCAATGTTATCTTACAGTTGAAAATCTTTCAACCATTCCCCTCATTTCCTCAACAGCTCCACATTTACCTTTTTACTTTTACTTTTTACATTTTCTCCTTAATTTTTAACATTTTAGAGGAAAATACAATAATTTGAAATTTCAATTTAATCATGACCATGTCTTGTGTAGATGCTCCTGCATCACATATATATAAGTAAGTATATATAAAAGCACATGTCAACAAAAAAATAATAATTAAATTTAATATAATGAGTTTGCATACCTTATATTACAACATATTTGTGTTTTTCTTATGACCCTTTTCTTTTGAGATGTAGGTTTCTAATTAGTAGAGTTGTGGGGTGGACATCATGGTAACTGTTGGTGGTGGAGTTGGTATCAGATGCATCATCGTACATGTATCTTTTGTGAAGCTAAGAAAATCAACAAATGCTATATGAAAAGCATGACATTTGTTTATATTCTATAGATATTATCATGCAATATTTAAATATATCTATTATATATTAGCACGCATCAACCAAAAATTGATTTGAGGTTTCCTTCCTAATTTCTCGTAAATTCTTAGATTTTTTTTCCTCCTTATCATTCCTTTAACCTTAAAAGAGTGATAAAAGAATTTTTTTAATTTGAGGTCTCCTTCCTTATTTTTTCTTCTTAACATGCATCAACCAAATATCATACAATATTTAACTATATAAGTTGGTGTTAGAACTATTGTAAATTGGAACTCAGGTTGGCATGCATTCGATTAGAACTTGAGTTGCTATGTTGAGTTGAGTTGAGCAATCAATGGTAAGTATTCAAACTCGAGATATGAGTTGGTATTCAAGTTGGGTTAAATGACGAGTTGGGTTGATTGCTGAGTTGGGTTAACTGCCGAGTTGGGTTGAATACCAAGTTGGGTTCCAATAGAGGAGATGGTGGCAAGCCACATGGTGGCATGAGGACCCACTATGTGGGCTTCTCCAATTGCTCCTCATCACAACGATAGATTCCCCCTCTATCATAAAAGTGGACTCCACTGGCTACATTTTCCATAACCAACCCTTTTCCTAATGAAATAGTAACTCGAATAGTCCTTCAGATCAAAACTCCCCACAAAGAG
>JARHVA010001825.1:555000-575000 GCA_037957365.1 Torreya grandis
CTGTAATTTCACTGCACTTAACACTGTAAAATATGCGTTGAAATTTTTGCTGCCCTATTCTGTGTTGGTGGCCGTAGTTATCCATACCATCATGGTATGGTTACCCTTCCCATCAACACTTATGTCCGGAACAAATGCCTTCTATGGGCTAGGTCAATATGAGCTGATTGTAGGGTTCACGAGGCATCCATCATTGCTTCACCATTTACTACAACCCATCCTAATGCCTGATAAATATTTGTTTCACTGTTTTGTCCTACCTCTCAATAAATATGATCCCCTTTTACTATTTATATGTGTGTTGCGTGCATTCTATTTACTATTTTTACAATCTGTATTTTAGTTTTTTAAGGTTCGTTCCCGTTTAAAAAGCTATTGCGTCATTTTAGACGTGCACCACAGACTGAAGCGACTTGATATTAAAGGAAGTAAATCTATGTAAGATATACATTCTTCCTAAGACACAATTATTTTCATGCTATTTACACTTGTTAATTGTAGTCCATATTGCAGACATCAGTAGATAATGCAGTTTGTTGGACTTTGTCCTTTACTTCCTTTGATTTACATAAATTGATATTTTGAGTTTAGAAGTTCTATTCATAATTTTTATGGTCTGGAGAAATTATTATCTCAAACTATTTACTCACAATATTTTGAAATTGCTTTTGTTCCCTGCATCAACTGCTTTTATAGTACTCGCACAGGGCGGGAAAGTTAACATAAGGAAATATTTTCAGAAGACATGTTTCTCTATTTTTCGAATTTGCCATTACCTTTAATTCTCACAACCTGCTTTTACATTATGCTGCCTATTTCATTAGGTATATCAGTGTAGAAATTATAAAAAATAATAACTTTTGGCCGTATCTTTTGGGGTCATGGACATCATATCATTCTCATAAAAAATCATTGCAAAATCTCAGGTGTTTTTATGTTTTGATTTTATCCTGATCCACTTTCACCCCTCTCAAGTTACTATTGCATTTCAAAGTCCAACACATGATACCTTAGAAAGGATACTTAATGTTGTAGTCCTAATAAAATTAGGATGAGATTACATGCTAAACAGTGACTTAAGCAATCCAACCTTCCAACATTTTAAGACATGGACTGTTAGCATATAACTATGTTTTTCAATCATTCCAAATCAGTTCAAAAATACAAATCAACTAATTTACAAGAATTCCCGATAGGTGTTTGTGCTTGTATTTTTTTTTTTTCTCTAATTGATTGTTGGTATTCCTACTTTATGGTCAGGTTTTTATCTTTATCATGGTTTTTTAACACTTTATTCATTAATTTTTATTTTATTTTAATCTTGTAGAATATAAAACATTAAAAATATTAAAAATTCAATTTTTTTTAAACTGAAAAATTATTTGTAAAAATCACACATGTAGTTTAAAAATTTCTATACTTATTTTCAAAAAAATACATTTCTTTTAAATAATGCTGTTGACAAAACAACTTCAAAACTTTGACATACTTAAATATTAAGTTACACAAACTCCTACATAAATAACACGTTAAAACAAAAATATAATTATACAATTGTTTTATAGAAGTATTTATTTTTTGCTTTTGTCACACAATACATAAAATTAAAATAAAATAATAAATTGAATACTTTTAATACTCCTCCAATAATTAAATCATACAATTACGAAATTTGTAAATATTTAAATGATTAGAAAAAATAAAAATAAATTATACTTTTATTTTGAAAATGTTCAATTACTAAATGTTTATATAGTTATGACAGCATAACGTACACAACTGTAAACACATTTAACCCCTTCAGATGTAAATATAATTACACATACACCA
Source organism: Torreya grandis (assembly GCA_037957365.1). Classification (NCBI taxonomy): domain Eukaryota; kingdom Viridiplantae; phylum Streptophyta; class Pinopsida; order Cupressales; family Taxaceae; genus Torreya; species Torreya grandis. The sequence continues at coordinate 556,831 of JARHVA010001825.1, forward strand.
ATTTAAAATTGATATTTTTTTAACACATTTTATTATTTTACTATAAAACAAAAATAAAACAAGGAACAGTAAATGATTTTAATATTTCCACGAATAGTTAAATTCTATACATTTGAGGTTAATATCAAATTGAATAGTTGGATTCTATAAATTCGAGGTTAATTTACTATTGGCACCTACTATGACTCTAAATTACAATGCTTTTTATAAATTACATGCACTAAGCGTATAAGTATTTATAATAAATTTGAATAGTGTTTTGCATACGTTTAGTAACCTCAATTATAATTTAAATTTACATTAGAAAAAAAAAAGTAGTTTTTTATCTTTTAATGTTATGCATGTGAGTTACTGGTTTTAAAAAATGACAAGTATGAAGTTTTTAAGTAAGTTAAAAAACATATCTCATTTTTTTTTAAATTCAAATTTTTGATAGTTTATTCCACTTTATAAATAAATATGAGTAGTATTTTAATGGTAAATAATAAATACTTTAAATTTCTCATAGGGTTACAATATCTTTTAGAAAATATAATTGTTTTTTTTTTCATAATTGTTCTCACTATAATATTGTTTTTATCTATTATGTTTACCACCACCTTCTTAGTATTGCAGATAGAGTATTTCAAGTAGTTTCCTTGCAATTTGTATGAGTTTAAATACTATTTGTGTATAGAAATAAATTCAGACTATTGTCTAATTAGGAACCTAGGTTTAAAAGTGCCTTTATTGATACCAACTATTTGGAATAGTGAAATGGTTTTCAACCCTATGATGCTCTCCTAATATGTCCCCAATTGGACATTAAATTGCATATACACAAGGTTTTTTAATGTAAGTTAATGATGGACCTCCCCATGTTTGTAATCCCTACATTTTATATATGTTTATAGTAGATGGTGTTCTTAAAAAATCTCATGTTTGATTTCACAAAATAGATCTGATGTTTAATAAATATGAAATAACCAAAGTATCAGACACATCTTCTGTGCATGCAATTATCAACCCCTTAAATGAGATAAATGTTTGTGTGTTGTTGGAGCCTTGTAAATCAACTGTGAATGACACAAAAATGAAACCACCACCATGTACCCAAAACCACACGTATCTTGCAACACCTTTTCTTGCCGATGCTGGAAGTATGACAACATCTAGTGGAAATGGGAGTATCAAAAAGAACATTTGTGAAGTTCCACCCACATTTTATGTTCGTAATTACTTTCTATCTAAGATATAATTACAGTCAATCAACATAACAACCACATGTGAAAATATATGAAACATGACATGAAACCCTCTTTTGCATGACCACTTTGTAGAGCATATTGAATCTTGTGTATTGATAGACCTAGTGTAAATGGTTCACACAACACACTTGGAAATTGAAATAAATTATAGATATCTATACGAGAAATCATATGACCAAAATCGTGGGGGTCCATGTAGCCAATAAATTATTTTTCTTCTTGGTGCTTCTTATCTCCTTGTATACTTTACTTTGTTACATACTAGTTTTTTATAAATATATGTTCATCTTATTATTATAACATTCTCATTATTTATATAATGTCATCTTAGTATTAAATCCTTTCTTTGTATTTTGCATTCAATATATTTTATAAAATCTACTACACTATCCAATGCAAATAGATACACTCTTATCTAAATCATTACTTTAGAAATGTATGGGTACACTCAATGCATAAATACAAATCACTACTTAACATGTGATTTTGATCCTATACAAGAACACATAATTCATTATTTCAACTTGTATCCATATGTTCAATAATTGTCATATATACCACCATTGATATACAGTTAAAATCATAATCATTGCTAGAATAAATATACATAGAAGCTCCTTTTCATCATTGCAATCATTGTTTCATCCACCATGCCACATTATTTTTTTATATATTATACATTGAAAAGATGCAAATAAAATATTGTAATAAAAATGTGGCACCATTCATAATAATAGATATTTAATTACTTTAGCATTTCCATGTTGGTTATACAACCTATCATATGCATATAATTCAATCAAACTAGAATCATTGGGAATGAGTCATGATTAAAAGCATTACTTCCATTTCAAGTATGAATTTATTCTTGTGCTTATAATTTTGGCCAAGGAGGCTAATAGGAGGATAATGAACCTGAAAACTATCAACAATATGAAAATTACCAATAGGCCAAGATCTTGAAACACTACTCATAATTGATTCATATTGATTGCTTCAAATAATTATAAACCCAAACCATGAATAAATAAATCTAAACATAGAAATTAGAGTCTACATGCAAAATTCAAAAAAAGTTAAAATCTATAAAAACCATCTATTTTTAGTAGTCACTATTTATAGTAAGTTTCTTAGCCAAGCACATGTGGCTCTAAAAATTTCCCAAAATAACCTAAATACTAAAATTGACCTATGGAACAAAATTCAACTTATGTTTACTTCCAATTTTAAAAATATACAATTTTTAAAAATAGAAAATTATTGAAAAAATCTTTAAGTGTTAATTTTGGACCCTCAGATGATCACGTTTGACCTCTAAAAAATAGCAAACTCAATTCTAAGTAGATATAGCTACTTAGGGCAGAATTGAAATTTTTGATACAGTTATTTTGGAATGTGGAAGAGCTCAAATGAAATTATAGGTCAAAAGTTATGACCTCCGGAAGGTTAGCCTATTTTTTTGCATCATTCTCCTCTGGTTGAAAACAACTCAGCTCCTACGAGTTGGCATGATTATACTTTTGTCATTTGTCTTTATCAATATTTTTTAGCTCCCATTCTATAATCTAAGTGTTGTCTTCTTGCTACAATCCTTCCCAGTGTAACAAATACCTATTATAATTCCCTTTTATTGTTCTCACTATCTTCATATCCACAATTTACACTATTTTTTCATTCTTCTTCTTTGGAATCTGTTGCTCCCAATTTAATTCTTCATCTTCACCATTTTCTTCATGGAATTCATATAAATCTGAAACATTAAATACTAGAGATATATCAAAATTCTATGGTAAACTCACCTCATATGCATTATCATTGATTTTCTTCATAATTCTACATGGCCAAATTTTCTTTTACTTTAATTTAATGTATGTGCCTTTTGGAAATCTCTGTTTCCTCAAGTAAACCATTACCAACTATCCTTATTTAAATAACTTGTACCTTATTCTCACATGTTGCTAATTTATATTTCTCATTATTTTCTTGAAATTTCATTCTTACTCTTTTTTAAAATTACTGTATCTACTCTGCAAATGCTTCTGTATCATCACTAATTTGATCTACAATTGGTAATTATAACAAATCTAAAATACCGATAAGATTTATCTCATAAACAATGTAAAAATACAACTTTCCTATTGGTCTATTTACTAAACTATTATATGTAAACTCATCTTGTGGTAAAGCTAAGTCCCATTGCTTTGGCTTCTCTCCCACTATGCATCTCAATAAATTTCACAAGCTCCTATTCACAACTTCTATCAGTCCATCTATTTGTGGGTGATATGAACTACTGAATTATAGCTTAGTACCCATATTTTTCTATAAAGTCCTTCAAAAATGACTTGGAAATTTTGTATCCCTATTTGAAGTAATAGTTTTTGGAACATCATGCAATCTCATAATATCGATAAAAAATAATTCTGCAACTCTAGTGGTATTATTGGTTTTCTTACATGCAATGAAATAAACTATTTTTGAAAATCTGTCTATAACAATAAAAATTAAATTGTTACCTCTTTGTGTGTTTGGTAATCCCAACAAAAAACTAATACTCAAATCTATCCATGGTCCTCTTAGAACTGATAATGGCATGTATAGTCTAGTATTTTGTGCATGTCCTTTAGCCACCTAACATATTTTACATCTTGAAACATACCTTGTCACATCTCTCTTCAACTTTCGCCAAAAATACTTTTCCTCCACCAAAGCTATTATCTTCATCTTACCAAAATGTCTAGCCAAACCACCACTATGTAATTTTCTTATTATATTGTTTCGTAGATACCCAACTGGAATGCATAATTGTTTCCCTTTAAAGAGATAACCCTCCTCTATAAGATAATCATCATGAATAACATCTATCCCACCTATTAATGGACTCATGCACTACTCAAATATCTTACCAAAATATGGATCAGTATCATATAATTCTTTAATAGCTTCAAATCCAACTACTTCACTCATCATAGTAGGTAATAACGCTACCCTCTTACTCAATGCATTAACTATTTGACTCTATTTTTTTGATTTATGCTTCAACACAAAAGTATACCCCTGCAAGAAAGAAACCTACTTCACATGCCTACTTTTCAACTTCTTTTGTGTATTCAAATACTTCAAAGCCTCATGATCTGTAAATAGTATAAACTCCTTAGACACAAGGTAATGCCTCCAATATCTTAATTATTATACAATTTCATAATATTAAACATCATAAATAAAATACTTTGTCCTTATCTCACTCAATTTCTCACTAAAATATGCTATTAGCTTTCCTTCTTGACTCAACACAATACCAATTACTACAAACAAAGCATCATAATCAACCTAAAACACTTTGTTAAAATTTGATAATGCTAAAATTGGTCTTTTGTAATCTTCTTGTTCAAAATTTCAAAACCTTTTATGGTTACTCTAGTTCATGCAAATTTCTTTCCTCTCATGCAATCTGTTGTTGGTGCCACAATACTACTAAATTTTTTAATTAATTTTCTTAAATTTTTTTCTAAACCATGGAAACTTCTTACCTTTGTAATGATTCTTGGAATAGGCCACTCAATTATCACCTTTATCTTTTCTTCATCCATTTTCACACCATATGTTGAAACTATAAATCCCAAAAATAATAAATTATTCTACATAAACCTAATCTTCAAATTTACATACAACTTCTCTTTTCTTAACAAATCCATTACCATTCTTAAATTATTTAAGTGTTCTTCTTTAGTCATACTGAATATCAAAATATCATCAAAATAAAAAACCACAAACTTACCATTATATTCTCATAGCACTGTATTCATCATGCTCATAAATGTGCTAGGTGAATTAGATAATCTGAATGGCATCACCATCCACTCATATATGTCATCCCTAATCTTGAATTTAGTTTTCCACTCATCTATTTCATGAACTCAAATATGATAATAACCAATCCTTAGATCAATCTTGGTAAAATATTTTACTCATGCAAGCACATCCATCATATCATCTAAACAATGTATAGGAAACTTATACTTTATTATTATTTTATTAATTTCTTTACTATCTATACACATTCTCCATACTCCAATTTTTTTTGGAGTTAGTAATGCAGGTGTTGCACATGGACTCATACTCTCCCTTATTACCTTCTTAATAATTTAGTAACTTGTTTATTTAATTATATATGTTCTATTGGACTCATCTTATAAGTTGCCTGATTGGGTAGACTTATTCTTAGAATCAAATCAATGTGATGATGTATATCTTTTTTTGGTTGTAAACCATCTAATAGCTCATCAAGCATAACATCTGCATATTCTTTTAATAGTCTTGTTGCTTTTTGTTGATATTTGTACTATTTCTATTTATTCATTCTTTGCTACTAATGCATAACAACACCATGCTACCTTCAAATATTGGATAAATTCTTTAGTAGAGAGCATACTTTTTGTCTTCTCTTCCTCTTTAAGAGGTAACAAAACTATCTTTGTACTACCTTTTCAAAAAGTGTATGTGTTCTTTGTTCCATCATGAATTACCTTCCTATCAAATTACCATGGTCTTCCCAATAACACATGACATGCATCTATTAAAATAACATCACACCATATTTCATCGTTATAACTCTTTCCTATAGAAAACTTGATTAAGCACCTTTTATCTACTATAAACTCATTCCATTTCTTAAAACATGAAATTTGATAAAGGTTAGGATGTTTTTCATATTGTAGATTTAGTTTCTCAATCATTTCTTTAGAAACTATATTTTTACAACTACCACCATCTATAATTACTTTGCATACCTTTCCACCTGAAGTACATCTTATTGAAAAAATATTTGATCACAACCATCCATCACCACCTTCTTTATTCTACATTTCTTCCTTCCTTGGAGCAATCATGGTTCTTCTCATCATGAGATTCACTCCAACAACAACTACTGCAACTTCGATATTTTGTTCTTCTATTTCAACCTCAACTAGATTTACTCTTGGGTGATCTTCCTACCTCTTTTCTTGATCTGGATAGTTTAGATGCTCAAATTATCTATACCCTTCTTATCCACATCTATAAGAGACATAAGATCTACTTTGATTTAGAAACCATTAGCTAGCACCACCATAACCTCATCCTCTATGAAATCATCTTCATGTTTATTGATATTGAAACCCTTGCCTATTATCATCTTGCCTTACTGTACCACATGATGTTTCACATTTATTGGCACTAAAGCCACCTCTGGTGGTATTAAACCACCTCATCCCCTTATTAGAGGGGACCCATCTCTTCTTAGACCAATATATGTCCTTTTAAAATTCTATCTATTTTGTTTTTCTTCTACCTTCAAAGTTAATTGATAAGCTTCTTCCATGTTAAGTATTCTATACATGCTTAATTCATCTTGGATATAAATTTTCAAACCATGTACGTACCTTGAAGCTATCTTCTCTTCTATTTTATCATACTCCAATTGTATGGAAAGCTTATAAAATTCATTTGTATACTCTTGTATATTGTGATCTTTTTGCCTTAAATTTTGAAATCTTCTATATAGAGTTTGTGCATAATCTACAAGAAAAAATTTCTCCCTCAGCTTCTTCCCCATATTTTTTCATGAATTAATATTATCTTTACCTTTTCGCTGTCTATCTTTCTTTAGGTGATCCCACCAAATCATTGCATAACCTTTCAATTTTTTGCATGTAAACTTTACCTTTTTATCTTTTATCATAGTCTTCTACTCGAAGAACTTCTCCATACTATTCATTCAATCTATCAACTCCTTTGGTTTTAAACTACCTCCATAATCAGGAACATCAACATTGATTACTTCATTTATTCCTTCTAAATCCTGAACTATACTTTCTTCCATCAATGGTGGCTAGTCTTATTATTCTTCTTTTTTCTAAATTTCTTCATCAAGATTTGTGTCTTCATCATCACCACCTTGTCTTCTTTGGTAATTGGTGATAACCTCTGTTAATTTTTGAACTCACCTTTTTAGCTCTTGTATATTTCTATTCATCTTTTCAACACCTCCACATCTTCTCACCATTCCTTAATCCTCCAAGATTTTAACTTGCTCTGATACCAGATAATGAACCCAAACACTATCAAGAACAAAAAAAATTACCAATAGGTCAAGACCTTGAAACAATACTCAGAATTGATTCTTATTGATTGCTTGAAATAATCACAAACTAAAATCATAGTTAAATATGCTTAAACTCAGAAAAAAGATTCTACATGTGAAAAAAAAAAAAAACTAAAATCTATTTTTTAGTAGCTACTATTTATAGTACATTTTACATGCAAGTGCACATGGATGTAATTTTTTTAATAAATAATCTAAATAATAAAATTATGTTATGGAAAAAAATTAACTAAAGTTGACTTCCGGTTCAAGAAATATATAATTTACAAAAATAAAAAATTTTGAAAAATTTATTAAATGTTAATTTTAGATCCTCAAAGGATCACTTTTGTCCTCCAAAAAATATCTAAATCAAATATATATAGATAGAGTAGCTTAGGATAGAATTAAACTTTTTGATATGGTCATTTTGGCACGTAGAAGAGCTCAAACAGAGTTATGAGTCAAAAGTTATGGCCTCTAGAAGGTTGGCCTATTTTTTCTGCATCAGAGGACTATCACAATTATGCTTTTTCTTTTGCTCGACAAATAACTCTGTGCATATAAAAGATGCATGTAATTTCTTCTTCATTACTTCAATATCTCTATGTTATGTATGAAGAAAAATGTATGAACCTAATACATCGAAACTAGAATTAGTAAGAATAATTCAACATGGAAAGTAATATTAAAAAAACCACATTTTCCCTTGAAAAATCAACCATTTAAAAATATACCTTTACATATATACTACATACATACATATATATGTGTGTCTATATATATAAAAATAATTATATAAACATTTAGTAACTGAACATTTTTAAAATAAAAGCATAATTTATTTTTATTTTTTCTGATCTTTTAAATGTTTACAAATTCCATAGTTGTATGATTTAATTATTAGAGTAATATTATAAGTATTGAATTTATGATTTTAGTTTAATTCTATTTAGCGTGTGACAAAAGAAAAAAATAAATGCTTATATAAAAAATTGTATAAATATATTTTTGATATATGTTTGTTTTAGTGTGTTGTTTATGTATAAACTTGTCACTTAGTATTTAAACTTGTCAAAGTTTTGAAGTTGATTTTTATCAACAAGATTATTTAAAAGAAATGTATTTTTTTTAAAACAAGTATATAAATTCTGAAATTACATATGGTTTTTATAAATAAATTTTCAATTCAAAAATTTTGAATTTTTAATATTTTATGTTTTCAAGATTAAAAAAGAAAAAATTTAATAAATAAAATATCTAGAAAACCATGTCTTAAATAGATGCATTATTTTTCCCTATATAACTTTTTTTTTAAATATTGAGTTGTCTTTTTGTAAATTTTTAATAATTTCATTTTGCTTCACAAAACGAACTCTATAAATTTTCTTAATATTATAGGTATACCATGGAAAAACCACACTATGTGTACTGCTAAATACATGTTGATTTCAAATTATAACTTTCTTGTCTGGAAGAAAATTCGTTCACAAAGTTTATGAGAAGCTTTTGTTAATAATGCAACTAACCTTGGTTGATTATTAATTAACATATACAATCAATTTAAAACGTGTAAATATTTACATGAAATTATATTCATAGAAAAATTTATAAAAAATTTAAATGAGTAAATGGTGTACATGATTGAATAATTGTAAATATTTTTTAAATGTGTAAAATATTATTCACATTTAAAATATTTATTTAAGTTTTATTCACATCATTAAGATAAATAAATAATATGTTTCCCACATCTTTAAAATATTAAAATATATAATTATTAAAAATTTATGATGGTAATTTTTTTTGACAATATTTTAACATTAGCAACCATTACAAATTCACATCATTAGACTATTTTAAGATGGAAAACACTACAGAAATATTTATCATCGCCTATTGTAGCTCTCCAAGCAAATTGTTAACTGGTAACATTTCAAAACTCTGAATGTTTTTATAACAACAACGTGTTTTAGTTTTTACATCAATTATTTAGCACAAGTAATTTTAAGTGTATGTACCAAAAAGATAGCTACAACTATTCGTGTCAATAAAATGGTGTTACTTCAGCTGCAAATGGAAATAAGGATACCTTTAAGGTGAACCCAGTTATATGAGTATTGATAGTATCATGATTTAAAATAATGTTTTAAGATTAGATAAAAATCGTAAGGCTTATGTACAATGATAAAGTTAAAAACTTGACTATAAGTTATGAATACCAACAACCAATTAGACAAAATAAATAAATACACGCACATGGACCTTTCTTAGCAGGGATTGGGAATTGTTGTAAATTAGTTGATCTAGATTTTAAAACGGATTTGGAATTGTCCAGAAACTAGTTATAAGCTAACAGTCCATGTCTGAAGATGTTCGAAGGTTGGATTGCTTCAGGCATTATTTAGATGTAATCCCATCATAATTTTATAAGGACTATAAAATTAAGTGTCCTTTCTATGGATTATGTGTTGGATTTTGAAATACAATTGTAACATAAGAGGGTGAAAGTGGATCATGATAAAACCAAAACATAAAAAAACTAGAGATTTTTCGATGATTTTTTATGAGAATGATATGATGTCCAATATCTCAAAAGGTGCGGCCAAACAACACAAGATATTATTTTTCATAGTTTCTACACTGATATAACTAATGAAATATAGGGCATAATGTAAAATCAGGTCACACCAATTAAAGGTAGTAGAAAATTAGTAGGCAGAAAAATGTAAAAGCAGGTTGTGAGAATTAAAGGTGGCCCCACCCAACCCCCAACAACCAAGTATCCAAAAGGCGATCTTAAATGTGATTGTGATTGATAGTTAAGTAGCCTAACAAGTCACGATTCACCTGTCATGATTCCCACCATGTAGTCATAATTTTTAACAGGACTGTATTTACTTTGTATTATCCAGCGTGACACATCTACATCCTTTTACGTTTATTTAATCTGTCACTGAAAAGTGTAAGTCTTCACTTTTGAGAAATAAATTTGTGAAATCAATGTTTTCCTATCTATTCTTTACCATATTCATGACGTATTAAATTTTTGCTGTAAAAAATGCAGAGTTTATGGTTCTTACAGGTGCTCATGTCGACATGAGGTATATAACTTCTCACTATTTTTTCAATTAAAAAAATATGATTATATTGTCAAATTGTGACACCTATTCAGATATTGGAAAAAATGAAGATAATTCTTTCAACTCTAGATTTTCCATTTATTAATTTGAAATTGAAATAGTAGTTAAGAATGATTTTGATTTTTTACACCTGATTAAATGCTTAATTAAAGGGACATGAGTACATATAGTTCATTAATGTGAAACTATTACAACCACTGATTAGATAACCATCACTGATGTCATGATTAGGAGACTAACATAAAACATTCAAGAAGATATTGCCAAATACGACCCGAAACCATCATCTCTTATTGAAAACTCTGGATGATACTAATGAAATTATACCAGTCCCATCTACTTATATTGATCTTACACATTTATATGTGTCATCCTTAGTGAAACATTGATTTTCAATGTTTGGATGGCAGGTGACATCTCTATCCAAGAGAAAATATATGGCTCTCTTATAATAGGTGTTGTTTGTATACACCTAATATTTTAAAACTTTATCAGTTATTGATGTTTGTGTTTTTGCAGAAATCTATCCAGTCACAACTTTCCAAGTGCACACCTTAAAGAGTACATGGATAAAGAGGTAGACAGACCATTGGTGTTTTGTAAGATTGTTTTTCCCTATAGCATCACTTAAAACCACTTCCAATCCCTAATATATGTTTCCCTAAGCTTTGATAACTCTCTTACACACTTTTCCAAGCAATTCACTGTCTCAAATAGCCCCTAGTTAAGCAAAATCTCATTTTTACCATGCTCAAAACATAGTCGAATGGACCAGCCATCTTCTAAGAAATGAGCACTTTAATGGATGAAGTCAACTCAATTGACTTGGTATGGGACCTAACTACTTTTTTTTCTAAACAACTAGGTCAATTGGACTGACTATGTTGGCCAAAACATTGGTAGGGTTTAGGGTTAGATCCAAATATATATACACATCATTCATCCTATTTTCGAAGAGAGATAGATAGAGAATCATTCCTTTATGGATATGCTTATCCACCATTCTACAAGTTAAGGAGTCATTGATTAGGGTTTCATGCTTCTTTTGGAGGGAAGAATCATGTCTTGTGAGAAAAGTCCTTTTGATGGATAGGATAATCCTTGTAGCCTAGAGCTGACCTATCTTTGTTATCCTTATGAACCACAATAACCTCTTTTAAAGCACCATTCACCAAGGGAGATATTGAGAATCAATGGGTTTGTCGTCAGGCTAACTATTCATAACTCTTGCTCCTCTTTTATTATTAGATAGAATTGCATGTATTAGTTATTGAATATATTTATCTCTCCATGCTTAGGATTACCTCTACATTGACTTGAGTAGACTTCTTCATTTCATATTTACTTTTATGTTTATTATCCATTTGTGCTACAAGATTTGGTGAGTACTAGATTAGATTTGACATTACATTGTTAGAAACTATAGGACCTAACTAGGGTTATTGTATGGTATTACTCAATTAGAGGCTTGAGAACCCTCTCTAGTGATATTTTGTGATAAGAGACCCTTTTGTTAGGTCCAATGAATCCATATTGGTCTTGACCTTGATTGTCTATGTGTATCAACAAGCATAAGGGCTAGTTTTATTTATCTTCTCCAAACTAGGATTGATTTGTAGATCAAATTCACTTTCCCTTATATGCATTAAATGGACAACTCGACATGAACTAATCCTTATAGGTTTTCCTTCACACTTTCATTTATTATTTATTTTATCTGTCCATCACTCGATCAAATCTATCAACTTAGTCTAATATTAGTTTCATAGGTTTAATGTACATAATCAATCTAATCAACCTTTTTTTGGCATTGTGAAGATCATTTCAAAGTACAGGTAAGTATATTGATTCCCTTCACATAGTTCTCTTCATTGCATATAGGTTTTCAAACTCAGTCAATTGAGTCAACTATATTAATAGGTTAAAAATCTTCATCTTGACAACACAACATAAAAATAGAAAATTTAGCATCACCAAAATCATCATATTCATTCTCACCAACTTAGTCATTTATCTTTCCTTCATTTCATTCCCATTTTTAACAGTTTTAAGTCTATAAATCTATAACCTTATAGTCAACTAAGTCAATTAGATAAACATAATTCTATAGTTTCTTCTTGCCTAGGAGATTAACTTGACTAGTTTGACTATGCTTCTTTGTCCTTGTTTTCAACAGATAGAATCAACCCAGTTTATTCTATGATGTATCATTTGTATACTTGATCGACCCAATCGATCATGTACTCCTCAAGAAGATGAATTAACTCACATCAACTCTAGTAACTATTTCATCTTTAATTTTTTTCTTGCTCACTTAGAGTAGCACACATAGTCAAATTTGGAAGGTTCAATTTATCAATTTAGTCACATTACTTTTTATTTTATTCACACACATCTAAACCATAAAATATCATATAGTATTAAACAATTCTCTAGAATGTGTACGTACTTGCATTTTATCACTAAGGTGGAAGCTAACTCATTTTTTGTGTCAAGCATAAATGTGTGATCGATGGTATATATTGGCAAAGAAATTAACACCCTTATCACCATGATATTTTTATGTAAGGGGTAGTCCCCAATACCAAGCTAGCATTGTCACCAATACCGATCCGTTTCATCCTTAATAACTTAAAACCATCTTTAGCTTACCTTTCTAGTTCCTTTCTAAAGATAAATGCCTTATCACATTTGTTTTGAAAATTATAATTTAAAACATTTAAGAATAACCACATAGATTAGTATTTCTATTTTTCATTCTTGATTGATCTTTATCAATTGTATGGTGTATTACAAAAAATTTATTGGCCAATATTGGTAAATGTTTTTTATTGTGTGTTGTAACTAGATCTATTAGGTAGATGTAGTTACTCTCATGTTTGTTTCAAATTTTATACTAATTAACACTATATTGTCCAAATTTACAACTGTCAAAACCTATCTCTACCATCTGGACACAAAAGACCCACTCAATTTTGTCTCTTAAAATTTCCCCATCTTATAAAACACAGTGGTTCTATTCAACCTAGTCTATCATAGGATGATGTTTTTACATTGCTACAAGACATAATTGTCCTATCTGAGCTAGTCTCTCATAGGATGGTAAGTTTTCCTTTATACAAAACACATTATGTCTATCTAACCTAGTTTATCTTAGGATGGTCTTTTTTCCTTTCTAAAGAACAAAATCTACCTATTCAACTATTTCTTTTACAGTGATTCTTGCTTGTTTTCTTATAGAATAGTGGCCACTGGTTTGCCCTAATATCATAATTTTTTTTAAACAAGTGTTTATCTTCCTTCATCATGATTTTTTTATTTTATGATAATACATATTTAAATTAAGCAAACATGATGATTTTCAGCAATCCTAATGGGTTTCCTTAAACACACTTTATGATACCTGACATAGATCAAAGATATATCCATGTTACCACCTGCAATACCAACTATTGGACTCCTTATTCTTCATTACCACTTAACCCCTAGTTCTTGCTATAAGAGGAATGTGATATTGATTACACTATTAAAATGATCATTTTCATCAATGAAAATACTCAACATTGAGGTAAGGATCCTACATACATATATAAACTCATGATAGAACCTCATATAGGAAAAACTCATTCACCTTCACCTAGATTTTTTGAAATATTTGGGGCATCTCACCTTTATCATCTACAAATTTACTATATATCATGTCTCTTTCTCACACTATAATATCATCTTTTATGTCTTCTTCCACCTCCATGCCAAGTATTTCCACTGATATGTTGATCTAAAACTTTAGTGGGGATATTCAAAATACCCACACCCATACCCATGTTACTAGTGCATCTCATGCCACAAATGCCTTTTATGCTAATAATGTATCTCATGTTATTAATGCTTCTAATGCCACTATTTCATCTTAGATTATTATTTTTTCTCATTCCACTAGTGCGGTGTATGCTACTACCTCATCTCATGTACATAGTGTATCTCAAGCTCTTAATACATCGTATAACACTAATACATCAAATGTTATTTCTACTATCCAATGTAATGCTCAAACCAATCAAATTTTATTACAAACTCTTAACCAAATGCATACATTCTAAAATAATAATGTATATCAAATGATGCGAGTACAAAATCACATTTTACATCTCTTAAACCAACCATACCATGTTCAATGGGAATCATAAAATACTAATTCCCCTAGCCCACTTAGGGATTCATGTGGTAACCTCATACCACAACCTCCACTTATTAAAAAAATGATCAAACATTTACAAAATGAACCTCTATTACCTCAAATTATCAACATTAACATAGGAGGCATCTCTCCCACCATCACTTATAACATATTGACATAGCCTATTATACACATAAAACATTTGGAAACCTTTACAAAGATTAGGTTAATCTTAATACTTTCATTGTGACTAAAATCTTAGCTAAATTGATTTAATGAGATGCTTTAGATTGGTACAATCAACTTAAAACCCACTCCATTACTACCTTAATATACTTCATCAATCACTAGTTTAAGAATTCAAAAATAGTGATCTTACTAAAAATAACTTAGGTTATTTCATCAATTGTAAAAAATGAGAAATTTAAATGGCCCAAGCTCTCATAAAATGATGCAAATCTTTGTCTAACAAACTTGAACATAATATGGTAGATGAGAGCACAATCCACCTATTTATTAATTATTTCCACCCTAAATTGAAATATTAAGTTAAGACCCTTTTTCCAAATAATTTTGAAGAAGTTTTTGACCAATCCAAATACAAAAATTTCCTCATACATAAATTTGAACCTTCCCAAACTATAATGGGAATTCACATGTGTATTAAAAAAAAACATGCAAGCAATTATGGTATTATATACACTTATGACACCATACACACCATCTAATCCATTGATCCAAATAATAAAATGGTGCATGTTCCTCCACCTAACAAAAAATTTAATCATAATCCCACATTTCCTCAAAACAATCATACTAATTTGCACAAATAGTTATCATTATAAAAAATTCAAAAACTTCCCCCAAGACCTTTACCATGATATCATGACCCCACTCATCCTATGAAAACGTGGTATGATCCCAATAAATTTTGTGGGTTTCATGCATGTTGGGGCCATTATCATGAAACTTATAGAAAATTAAGAAATATTTCTATGAATTTTCTCTTTGGTCCCAACTTTGACCACAAATCCCTTATACACAAACATCATCAACCTTATGACATAGAACTTAAAGTGCATGAAATTCAAACTAAAAATCAAGATTTAAACCAATCTAATACTCATTTATATATCTATAAGGATCCCCTTCCTAATCACTAAAACTACATGGATCAACCTATTCATACTACCATCAACATTTAAATTTATATAGACCTTAACAAAAATGATGAGAGTGTGGTTAACATGACTAATATGAGGAGAGTAGTTGCATTTATTTATTCAAATTCAGAAAATAATTATCACACCTCTTCAACACTTCACATTATTCAAGACACTTCCCCATCCCATCTCATAGAATTGGGGCATGAAGAAGCAATACACATACAAACATCACCTCTAACAACACAAATTGGCCATAGTTCATGTCTGTACTATAGACTTACATACACCCAATTATATTTATGATTGTTATTTAAATGACACATTTTTATCTAAATTCATTGAAGATAAAAATGTCAATGTTCTTAGATATCATTCTTTATTGCCTTCTTCCAGTTTCGTTTCTTTCATTCCTTCACTTATAGTACCTAATATTAATTTTTCGTCTACTATTAGTGGGTTAGAGAAGGAAAACACATGTATTATGCTTACAATCAAATCAAAACCTATTAGGATTATGCTCATGGACCACACCATGATACGACCATACCATTTTCCCAAATATCATGATCCTACTAGTTTGCTTCCTTCACTGATGTTAGCCACTATGCTTAGATGTGATGCAAAACTAGCCATATAAGGATGAGCCTAGTCTAATTTCCACTATAATTTATCCCTTCCTTAGTAATGGTATTATGCAATTACTTAATCTTGATCTATTACCCGGATAATGGAAAAAATAGCCTTATTACGATATTCATAGATTGTATGGTCAATGGACTAAGGTTTGTCATTTACATCAACATCTGTAGGCTTCTTCCTCTACAACTTTAGCTAGTAGATGCTCATAGTCTAATAATAGATATATTTGTTTCTTCCATGTTATAAATAACCATTCCTTCACTCATTTCTGAAATCTTATGAAATACATTGATACATTGAGACCAGCCATTACCCATCCTAAAGACAAGAGTACATCCCTAAAAATGGGGAAGTTTATTATCTTTGGCATTAGTGTTTTACCCATCATACTAATAGGTGCCAACCACTTCATCATCATCTCTGATATTTCCCATAGTCTACCATGGCACTATTTATTCCTCCTACTACAATTCACTTATGAATGAAGGCTCCTCCATCTACTTTAGTTGAACCATGACATAGATGCGTAAACACCATTCATATTGAGATACTTATTATGCACATAGAGTGTCATACGCACAATGTACCACATGAGCATCACTCTTCTTCTAATACACTTATAGTTTGCATATAGATGATGTAGAAGTAGTATTTTCACAACATTATGTGAAGATTGATGAGAATCTAACTAACATCAGAATTTATCTATATACGGATGTGTAAGATGCTATGGATGACATTTTTGGTTAGATAAAAGGGTATTTGTGAACAAATCATGTTTTTTTGTCACACTATTTATCATTCTATTATATGATTTGGATTTGATTTTTGATTCATTTATATATCTTATATTTTTAACTATTTGTCCAACATGATTTCACTTATCTCTTTTGCATGAACCATTATATTATACTTTGTGTATTTTACATTGTTTCATTCTCTTTATCTTTATATTAAGGCTTATTCTTGTTTTTCATGTGGATTAAAACTTATGCTTATGGTTTGAATTAATGTAGATGGATTACTTTATTTTCTCTTTGATGATTGTTTGATAATTTCAAAGTCAAACAAATATAGTTATTATTGTGATTTTTTGTACAACCCTCATTCCCTTATTCTTTGATCTTTACCATATGACAAGCTAGAAAACATTATTTTAATTATGCTATTTATATACATCAATATCTTTGATCCTTGTATTTAAGTTGTCTATTTTTCACATACTAAGCATTCATATGGTTGAAACTTGAGATTGCATGTCGGTTCATAGGTAAGCCTATGTTGCCTAGTCAACCATATCTTTGGTTACTTAATATCCTATAATTAAAGTATATTATCTCATTCATGTTTATCACTTTTATCACTCATGCTATTTATAATAAATCCATATGGATGAATCATAAAATCCATAAAAAAATTTAAAATCCAAATCATTTAAACAACAAAAAATGATATAAATGGAAAAAATAGAAAAGTATAATCAAACCAAAAGATGTGATTTCTAACATTTAGGATATCTCCTTCACTAATTGAATTTCAATTTAAATGTAGCCTCACGATATAGCCAAGATCCATTAGGGAGAAATAGGCTATTAGATTGAGATATGAGAATTATAAAATTCTATAGTGCTGCCTAATTTCTCACATAAGTACTGAATCTTCATAGTAGACCAATAG
>JARHVA010001825.1:590000-592500 GCA_037957365.1 Torreya grandis
AAGTTTGTTTCTAAGGAAAAATGCACCACCACTAGTGATTCTTCTATCATCCACACCTCCTACCTAATCATCATCTATATATGTTGTCAAAGTTAAATCTTCATCTTTAGGATACCATAGACCATAGTCAGTTGTACTCATGATGTATCTAGAGATTCTTTTCACTGCATTGACATGTGATTTTTTAGGATCAACTTGAAATATTGAAAACATGTACACTGCTTTCATAATATCAAGTCTTGATGTAGTTAGGTATAACAAGCCACCTATCATTGATCTATACAAATTCTAATTTGAATCAAGGGACTGATCTTTTTTGCTCAACTTATAACCAATAATCATGGGGTTACCTACTAGTTTGCTATCTTCCATTCAAAACTTCATGAGCATTTCCTTAGCATACATGGTTTGGGATATAAATATCCCTTCATCAATTTGTGTTATATGTAAACCTAGGAAGAAATAAAGTTATCCAAGCATAGACATCTCAACCTCATTTCACATTTGAGTAGAAAATTATTTGACCATTGTATTATTACTGCCACCAAAAATTACATCATAAATATAAATAACAAAATTCAACATATGATCACCTTTTGATTTTAAGTACAAATTGTTATCCATACATCCTTTATTGAATCCCTATTATTACAGGTAATGGTCTAATTTTGAATACCATGCTCTAAGTGCCTATTTTAGACCATACAAAGTTTTCTTTAGTTTACACACATAATCTTCTTCCTATTATAGCTGAAAACCTTCAAGTTGTTGACTTCCTCTTCTACGTTCCCATTCAAGAAAGTAGATTTAACATCAGTTTTATAGACTTTGAATTTATTGTAAATAGAGAATGATAGAAACATTATTTAGATTTCAATCTAGAAACTAGAGCAAATGTTTCTTCAAAATCTATGCTTTCAACTGATGCATATCATTTACACACCAATCTTGCCTTATTACTTATATTAACTCCATCCTCATTTATCTTGTTTCTAAAGACACATTTTTTACCTATTACATTTTTATTTGAGGGTCTTGGAACTAATTCCCAAAATTTGATCTTTTCTATTTGACTCAATTCTTATTCCATGGATTTTAGCCAATTATCATCCTTGTTAGATTCAACATATCTCTTAAGCTCAATTTCATATATTAGAGAAAAACTTACTTGCTCATTGTTCATTGTAACTCTTCTCCTTGTCTGAACTCCTTCATTTTTATTGCCAATGATCTGCTATATAGGCTGATCCTTTTGAACAAATCATGTAGGTGGATTTTCATTTACTTCCTCAGGATCTTCATTATCTATTTCCTCTTTATACTCTGATTATTCTTCATATATGTCTTTGTTAGGCTAAATATATTTCAATCCTTCTTAAACCTTGACATTGATACTCTCTACAATCTTCTCAGCATTTTTTTGTAATTTATGTAGGCTTTGCTTTGGGTAGAATAACCAAGAAATATTCTTACATCACAACTTGATTTAAATCTTCCCAACTTATCTTATTTTATCCTGATTAAGCATTTGCTACCAAACACCGTGAAGTACTTAACAAAGGTAGGTTTTCCATACCATAGTTCATAGAATGTTTTATCACTATTTACCATCAATTGAACTCTATCCAAGATATATACTGATGTTTGGACTACTTCTCTCCAGTATCCATCAAGTAACTTGGACTCTTTTAGGATTGTTGTAGCCATCTCCTTGATTTTCCCATTCTTTCTTTCAACAACTCCATTATGCTATAGAGTCCTTATTACAGAGTAATATCTTTTGATTCCATGTTTCTCATAGTACTCTATGAACTCATTTGAGGTGAATTCTCTACCTTTATTAGACCTTAAGCATTTGATTTTTTGTCCAATCTCATTCTCCACCATGGTGCTAAATATCTTGAATCTCTCAAATGCCTATGACTTGGCCTTCAAAAAAGTTACCCATGTCATTCTTGAGTAATCATCTACAAGTAACATGAAGTATGTTTTTCTTTTAGATCCTTTTATCTTAGTAGGATCACAAAGATTAGTATGAACTAATTCTAGAAGCTTTGGAGTTGCATACTCCTTTATTTGAAATTGGACCCTTGTTTTCTCACCTTGTTGACATTCTTTGCAAGTAGTGTTTACATGATTGGTTATCTTAGGCATGTGTCTACCACACTTATTTGAGATCACCTTTACCAAGTTGTTAAAATTGACATGGCCTATTATTCTATGTTATAAACAGTTCTCATGAATCTTTCCTATCATACAACTATTACCATTCACTTCACTAAGATTATAGATATTGATTTTAGTTCTTTTCCCTTAAATAAATACTCTTATATATCTCCTTATCTTACAGCCTTATACATTAAATGTGAACCTATATCCATTGTCACACATTTGGCTGACACTTAGTAAATTATGCTTCAATATTTCAAAATAAAGGACATCATGTGTAGGAAATTATCCATATATGTTCAAGGTTCCTTTACCTTAGATCTTTACTACA
>JARHVA010001825.1:597500-652500 GCA_037957365.1 Torreya grandis
CTAGCACATTTACTCATAGGTGTCTTTGACAAATTTACTTTACTCTACTTCATTTAATCATCAACGTACAATCAAGCATTAACCATTGATTGAGTTGGGACAAATCTTAAGTCGAGGACTTAGAAAATATAAATTCATAGAACATTGTTTGAGTTGATAATTACTAGGTCAAAGGGGTTGGTTACAAAATTATGAGGAAAAATTAAGTTATAAGTTAAGTAATCAGTTCCCATCTATATCCAATCAACATAAAAATATAACATGCTTATGAATGCCATGGTTTAAACCCTTAGGTTTTATCTAAAAAACCCTCTAATGTTTGAGAGAAAAGATAGATCAATTCTAAGCTCATTTTTTCTTAACTAAAATTATGGACCATATATTTAAAATGATCTTAAAAAACCCATAATAGATATTTTATTAATTGCTCTTTAATCCTCCATAAATGGTCTCTATAAAATCATGACAACTTTGCACTGTGCAATTGTAAAACATGATCTTCTCTCAATCAATCTTCCCTAATATTTTGACATCAATGACATTCATAATGCCCCTTTTGACATCAATGACAATCATAATGCCCCTTTTGACATCAATAATAATCATATAGCCAACACTAATAATTCAAAATTTCACTCAAACACATGTAACCCTTATTAGAATCAACATTAGATCATAAAAATGCTTAAGATTTTCAAAGAATTATTAATCCAGATATCAATTTTCATCAATTTCTTAGAAAAATAACGTTAATCTCACAATTTATAAAATCCATGATTAACTAATGTTTAAGAATCATACACGCATTCTTGATTTGTGAAGTTATTTTAAGTAATTATATGAATTAGAGATTGAAAACTTGTCTTAGAAAATAGTTATTGAAAGTGAGGGAAAAAAATAGATAAAAAACACACATAGCAAACAATTTTTCACAAAAACTATTTACAAACAAGGAACATGAAATAAAACTAATCTACACCTATCTACACTAACTCTAACTAATCTTAAAAATTGCTCCATAAAGACTTGAGGTTGAATAATAGGGTAGTAATGCTTGAGATGCTACCCATTGCTTAATAGAGTGAACTCTACTCTCTAAAAGTATTTGAGCTTAAAGGTGTTTTCTCCCAATGCATTAATAATTTGGTAGGGGCTAATACATAAAGGAGTGATTTCCTAATGTTTTCCTTTTGTCTTAGATGCCTTGTCTCAGAGGAGAACTAGGTCACCTTTTCTAAACACCTTAATATTTGAACATTTTTCAAACCATCTTTTGAAAGTGGTTTGATGTCTACCAAATTTGGAAAAATCTTCTTCCCTTGCATCCTCCATTTTAATGATGTCAAACAACTTGGAATTAGCATAATCTTGATCTTCCTCCATATACTCTAGCATGAACTTGTGAGTTAGCAATTTAAGAGTAATTAGAAATATTGGTTCTTGTCCATATACCAATAGGAATGGTGAATCTTTCAGAGCTTGTTTCACTCCTTTTCTATCTTCCCAAAGAGCATATTTATTTAATTTAAGTTAGGTTCTTGTTTTTTTATAGCTTTCACCAAATTTTTATTTGTAGACTCTAAAACTCCATTACCTTGAGGATAATGATTTTATGAAAATTTATGATTTATTTTGTTATCACAGGCCCACTCAATCATATCTAAGGATATAAAATCTGATCCATTGTCATAGACCAATGATACTAGTGTCCCAAACCTAGTGAAAGTGTTCTCTTCTAAGGACTTGATGATATCTTTAGTTTTACACTGCTTTGTTGCTATTGTCTCTATCCATCTTGTAAAATAATCAATATGAGTAATAACATACCTATGTCCATATGAATAATTAAGTTTTATAACCACTAAAAAATACAAACCCCATTGAGCAAAATTTTTGTTAATTAAAATTGGCCTTAAGGGCATGGCTATTTTCAGTTCTTCTATGTTGAATATTTGACATTAATGACACTCTCTGATGTGCTTATGAGCACCTTTAAAAACTATGGGACAATAATATCATTACCTTAGTTTTTTGTAAGCTATTATTTTCCTAGAGGGCTATTCACTACCAAGTTTTTCATGAAAGGTACTTAATATTTTAGTTGCTTCTTATTTTGAAACACATCTCAAGTATATTCCTTCATAATTCCTCCTTTAAATTATCCCATATTTGATAAATAAGTGACCTAATTTGAGCTTCAAATCTATTCTTTGTTCTCTATTAAATCCTTTAGGATAAGAACCATTGATAAAAAAATGAATAATTACTTCATACGAGTCATTTGGTTGGAAATGTTGTTGATCAACCTACATGATGCTCAAACTAGGATTAGTGTTAGCAATCAATTGAATTAATTCCTAACACCTTACTAATTAAGCAGTTTTAATTTCAAGATCATACTCTTGGATTATAGATGCCACTTACCCGTTATCTCTCCTAATTCAGATTGGCTAAGCATAAGTTTAGTTATAGGCTCTGGCAATATAGCATATACTTTATTCCTAAGAATATAATGTCTAAATTTTTTAATTCCCTTAACCAAACCAAATCCTTGCTTAAAAATTAGGGAATAATTTAAATAAACATTATTGAAATTATTACTCATAAATGCAATTTAATGATCATATTTATCAAATTTTTGAGTTAAAATAATTGTTATAGTATGTTTAGAAGTAAAAGAATAAAGATAAAAAATATTTTGTGAAATTAGGACTAATCAACACCAGTGTTTGTCATATTTATTATTTAATATCATTGATTAACTCTTTATTTCTTCATTCCATGTGACCTTTTCAAGATTATTAAGAATGTTATTAAGTGGTTTCACAATCTCTATAACACTAGAAATGAATTTTCTTACAAAATTAATTTTCACAAAGAAAGACTTTAATTATTTTCTACTATTAGGGGTTTATATTTTGGGTATGGAATTGAGTCTATCTTGATCTATATAAATCCCATCTTTAGTTATCACATGTCCTAATAATTTCTCTTCAGTTACATAAAATACACTTTTCTTAGGATTAAGGGAAATATCTTAACTTCTACAATGTTCAAATACTTGTTGTAAATGCATTATATGATATCCCCTATTCTTAGAAAACACATTCAAATCATCCATACATATAATGATACATTTACTTATGAGACCTTGAAAATCATGGTACATATCCCTCTAAAAATTATCTCCTATATTAATGATTCCAAAAGGCATCCTTTTATATACAAAAGTTTACCATTTTGTTGTGAATGCAATATTCATTCTATCTTCTTTGTTAATAAGTATTTGATTATAACCTAAAAACCATCTAAGAAAGACATCATAACATAACCACTAACAAGTTTAATTACTTGGTCAAGAGATGGTAAATGATAATTATCCTTTCTAGAAGATTTGTTCAAATTTCTAAGGTCTATGAATAGTCTAATTTTTCCATTTTTCTTTCTAACTAGTACTAAATTAGCTACCCAGGTAGAATGTCTAATTGGAAAACTATTTTTTCATCCAATAATTTCCTAAATTCTTTATATATTAATGGTTCTAGAATAGGATTATTTTTCTTTTTTTCTTCATAAAAGGTTTACAAGCTTCTTCTAATGGAATGGTATGGTTAATGACTCTAGGATCAACTATATTCAAGTATTTATAAGACCATACTATAACATCTTTGTATTTAGTTATCAAGTATTTAGATTATATACTCTATATTTGTGCATGTTGTACCAAGGTTTACTAGTAAAGGTTGACCTTAAGTTCCAAGGTCAATTAAATTATAATCTTTCTCATTCACTTTAGGAACTTTATCAGCTTCAACTAGTTTATCTTGATCAAATAATCTTTCTATAGCAATCATACCTTTGGGAATATTGTTTTCATTCAATTTTAATATATTGTCATCAATTTCATCTTCATAAAGAGAGTTTTCATTATCCTCATTGATAATATGAGACTCAAATAATCCTAAACTATTCATGAATTCAATAATTTGTTGATTATCACAAAAAACTTGAAAATGATTAACATATCAAGGAACTGAGGGACATGGGACCAACTCAGTGTTAAACCTTTGGGAGTATTGGTTAGGCATTAGGTTAGCTGTAGTTGAAGCTAGTTTACCATCAGACTAGTTTTCTTCTTTAGGGATTGAAATAATGTTGAAAGCATCAAAATATTCAATCAAGTCCCATACTCTAAACTTATATTTCTTCAAATATGAAAATTTTCACTGATACTTATTTCTAATATGATTGACTACTAGTTTAGAATCACAATATACTAGTAGTTATTTAACCTTATGTTTGATAATAAATTGTAATCCTAATATTAATGCTTCATACTCTTCCATATTATTGGTGCAAGGAAACTAAAGTTTTAAGAAGATTATATTCTTTCCCAGTGGGATTGATTAAAACTACTCCTACTCCAAAACCATATTTGCATATAGCACCATCAAAATATAATTTCCAAAGTTCATGCATAACATGAGAGTATTTAGAGTCACATACACGAGGAGTGTCAAGAGTGTAAACCCATAAATCATAATTAATGATATTAACCTTTTCATCAGCTGCATTTTACTCAGTGATTATGTTCTTCATCTTTAGTTCCATTTCATTTCAAATTTGATTATGGTAGCCACATGTGAGAGTAATTAGATGGCATGTATCCATTTAAGGATTTTATCCAATCCTTGTTGAGAAACATAACATAATCATATAGAATATTCATAAATTTAAAATCTATAAATTGTTACACCCTTGGCTGTGGAGTGAGTTTCATATGCACATTAAAAAACTAACCAATCACTTTAACTCTAGATTTGTATAATTGAATTACTATTCTATTAGACTTAATAGGAGTTAAACTATGTTTTTCACAAATACCTATTAGCATGATATTTGTAGAGGCACCTGAAGCTAACAAATAATTATGAAAGTTATTACCAAAATATCCAATTTTCAATAATAAAAAAAAGGTAGAACCTCTACTTTATTATTGTATATCACTACATTTTCATTTGTATTTTTTATGATATACTAGTTTTTTGGTATAAAGATTCTAGCAACAAGTCAATTTGTTTAGTAATTTAATTCAATTCATGTTGAATGATATTACCTTTAATATTCTTCATATCCTCTACTATATTGTATTTACTACTAGTAGAGTAACTAGATGAATCAACATTATTTCTAATGTTACTTCCCTTTGGAGGTTCTGGATTATTATCTAATTTAGGATCAGGAGGAGTATCAATGTTTTTTGGTAAAGAAAAACTTGACTTTGGTTCCTTTTATTTGGTATTCCTTAATGGATGTCTTCTTCAGATACTATTGAAAAGAATGAATCTTATCTAGAGTATCCTTAGGTTCATTCTCATCTTGAAATTGAAAATAAAAAATCTCCACCATAACAGTTGTGTCTAAAGATTTAAATGAATTTGAGGAACTAGGTGTCCCTAAAATATTATATTTTTAAGGCACAACTTCAAATGTATCTAATTTATCTTGAAAATCTTCTAAATCATTATAAAAGTTTATATAATATAATTTACCATGCTTTGAAGTGTTATGAACCATGTAACACTTAGCCAGAGCTACATCATAAATGTTCATTTAGGATTATTATTATTATTCTTATTATTATTATTATTATTATTATTATTATTATTATTATTATTATTATTATTATTATTATTATTATTATTGCTATTAAGAAACCTATTTGTAGGTTTGTTAAAATTCTAATAAGAATAATTTCTGTTAGAACTTTCCTCATTGTTACCTACCTTTTTTTGTAACTAAATAAAATTAGTACTCAATTTTTGAACCATTTTTAATATGGAGTCATTTTAATTCCTACGTGCCTTTGGATTATGAATATGACTACTAATACTAGCCATTAACACCATACCTCTTTGATTTAATGGATAAAATCCACTTGTAGTGTTATTCAAGAATCCAAGGTTTGACTAGGATGGGCATGACTCAGAGATAATTGGTTTAAAACTGAATTTTGATTTAAAAAAGGCATGTTTTCATTAGAATTTGGGATGGAATTAAACATACACAAATTAGGATTGACAATAAGACTAACATATGCTAATTGACCCTGGGGTTGCATTTGATAATTAATTGTAACAACTTCAACATAAGCCAAAGATAATGTATCTATGCTTCTAACATATAATTTTAGAAACATAGAAGTCATTACATCTAAAGCACCCTTATAAATCTCTAAATCTAAAGATTCAATAGGCTGATAAGGATTTATAGTTCTAATAAATGTTTTTTGAAATATATAATTAAAATCTCTGATGGATTTGTTTGAATCATTTTTTATAGTATTGAATTGTTGATAAAGGACACATGGAGTAATGATCTTTTGAAATTGATTGATGAAATAATTATTGAAATCATTATAACTAAAAATATAATTTTTAGGAAGGTTAAGAAACCATTCATATTCTACATCTCTAAATGTAGAAGGAAGCAATCTACAAGTAACATGTTCATGAAGAACATTTAATAACCTTAAAGCAACCTTAAAGGACATGATATGTTCTTCAGCAGTAACATTGCTTGTAGGATGAAAAGCAGGCAAATATTTCTTAATATTTCTGGGTAAGTCATATACTTGACCGAGCACATTGAAATAAGATCCCCCTAACTAGGCCATATCTTGATGAGGGTTGAATATAGAATCAACATGATTAGGTGAAGTAGGTTGAGATTTGGAAATTTTTCTCTTACCTTTATCTACTATTGCTTTCCTATGAATTTTCAAAGAAAGAAGAGGTAGCCTTGTCTCAAACCTTGACCTAGTTCTTATTCTTGGCAATTTCAGCTTGTAAAATCTAGATTATGTTCAAAATAAGATGTATAAATCTAGTCTTTGCAAATTATGACTCAATTTTTACAAATAATTAGATTTACATGTGTAGATTTCTAAGTTCAAGCAATGTTTTCACAAATTCATACAAATATTTCAAAGAATGAATATCTTTTACTTTGTTAGCTTAAATATTCTTCTCAATTTATCAATATCAATTAGCTTTGCACAAAATTAGTATCACTAACCTCGAACACGTCAAATTTACAAAACTTAAGGAAACTTTATAATACTTTTTATAAATCTTGAAAGAATAGCTATATTTAGTTAAATAAGCCTAAATAATGGTCTAAAACCATGATATCAGTGATATTTACATAAATAAGCTAGGTAAAACATAATTATGTAAAGGATCAATTGATATTTTAATAAACTTCACTAAAATTAGCTAATATATTTTAGATTCATAAAACTTTAGCTTAGAGAGCCCTCTTTCTAGCACTAATTTCCATACCTATTGATGTATGTAAATGTATCATAAGATTCTCATATTGTTGAAATCATTTCTCATTTTGATACTCAAAAAATATTTTGCATGATTTATTGGTTGTGATCTTCCTAAGATTTGTGGTAGAGTAGTGGCCAAGCTGAATAAATATTTCACAAAATGAATATGTAAATGGTTGTTGGGAGAAACCATGGTCTTAAAACTTATTTTTGAAAGATGAAAGCAATCTAAAATAGGTCCAATGAATGATGTTCAAAACCTAAAGTTTAAACCCTAATCTAACATGAATATTTATACTGAAAAGTTAAACTACAGTGATTTGGTCAAAAAAATGAGAAAAAGGTATGATATGGTAGAAAACAAGGATGATTTTGTTCTAAATTTAGACATTATGACAAAGCTTAAATTTGATCAAAGATATGAAATTAAATTAACATATGACATGAAATTACCAAAAGCACATATCTTATCATATACAAGGGAAATGTCTAAGGATATTTGAAACAATGCAAATAAGATATCAAATTCACTTTAAATATTTAATTTATAAAAAAAATTGCATTAGCACATCTTTAAGAAAAACAAGGAAAATTAATGAATCTAAAATATTTTTATCAACCTAGAATAAGTACAAATTGATAAATCTGCATTAACATATGCATATCTAAGTTTCATGAAAGAAATTCAAATATAAACATCAAACCAGATACATTAGGAAGTAACCATGATAAAAATCACAAAAATAAATATGAGAAAATATTTGCAAAATTCCCTTACTTGCAATACTTGATCAAAAATTTACACAATTTTTTTTTCTTAAAACTTCCTCCATTTTTACAAATGATAATACCCCTCTTATAGCCAACCTATGAGATATGTTGGTTAGTCATATAAAATGATAACTAGACAAGTGTTAATGACATGTGTCCTTTTACAACATTCTATAATTAATGATAGTTGTCAAATATGACTAACCTATATGATATATGTGTTACAAATTACATATGCTTTTATAAAATATAATATTCTTTCAAACAATTTACATGGTTTTTAGTACAAAAGAATATTTTAGTCAACTCAGTTTACTTTGAGACACCCTTGCTATTGTAGTCTTTTGTCTTTGTTGCAAGATCTACATAGATTTGTCATATTGTGTATCAATCATTTTGAGGTTGATGACTAGGTCCATGAATAACTCCTCTTCTTGCACTGCAAAATCTTTGTTCAGTTATGTCCAAATATTCCCTAATGCTCCTAGCATTACCTATCTTCTCATCTACTAGTAGGATCATGTCTAGGATATGCTTATTATCAACCCCTATAATACCCTAGCTTTAATTATTTACCTCTCAGATAAACTAAGTAGCTCTGAGTTGGAATTCATCATCAATTATCAATCCTATAGGACTAAGAATGGTTGGATCCTTGATCAAACCTCCTAGTATTAGTGCCATTATAATTTATAATTTATTAAAGTATTTTGATATACTTTCCAAGATTTTAGACCACTTATTCATGTTCCTAACCTTTTCCATCAAGATAATCATGGCAATGTTCAAATGTGATAGGCTAACTATTTTAAGTTCTAGAACCTGACCTTCTATCAACATCTTGATCAATTCATGTACCTTCTTGTCTAAATATTTCCATTGGTTAACTTGATTAAGTGCCATGGTATGTTTCTTGGTTACCATATCCAACTTAGATCTGATTGTTTTCAAAGAATAAAATGTTTCATAGATAGTTGTCTCAAAATTATTGATAATATACACTTGGATTGATAGAATGGATTGCTCTTCTAGATTCTTATTATCTTACTTTAGTCATGTTGGTTCTCAATTATACACTACTCTAATATGTCCTTGTACACTTGAAAATAATTGGAAAAAATGATGATAAACCTATTATAATGTCATTGTATTTAGGAGAAGGTTTGTCATCAAGAACAAACTAGACTAGAGAAAATGACTGAGAGGTACTTACAAAAGGGTATTGTTAACTCCCTATTCATTTTTGATCTACCTAAACCAAAGGGAGAGGACATAAGGGGTATATTTCTCACATGGAGTCATTATGCAATTCAACCTCCATGTGGATCATTTGCACACATAGACACAAATCTGACTAGAACATAACCACACTCTCTTACTCCACCTGGGAAGGATTGTCACATAAAATTATCAAATCTTCTAGGCTAGACAAAAGCTACTAAATATAGATTAAATTGTGATTACAATCTTCTTTCAAAAGAATATCTAATAACACATGGGTAGAAAAAATATTGCAATGCTGTGATTTAAAGCATAAAATGTAGACACATGTTTAATACACAATGTTGATGAATCTGCAAGCAAATAACACTTAATATATGCAAAGGGAATATTATTTTTATGGTATAAAAATGTAGGACAAGTTTTAATATTTATAAAAAAGGGGGAATGTGGTGTGCTAGTGAATCTCAAACAATAGGGTATCTTACAATATTCATGACAACATTCCTAAACAAAGATGTGGAAAAAACCTCAAATGTAAGTTAGGGAGAAAAACCAAATGATCCTTGAAAGATTAGGACATATACTGATACTAACCATTCAAATGTTCTTCCCTATCGAATCTATAAACCTAGGGTACCCTAACAAGTTATTCAATAACATACCTTGAAAAATTACCAAAAAGGATTTACAATATAAATCTATGCTCAAAATGATAACCAATAATGAACACAAACCCAAATGTCCTATCAATAAAACTTGAAAACATGTTACTGCACTTCATCAATAGGAAATGGCAAGGAAGCACAATAATTTTCATAAACTTGGAAATAAATATTATAAAAATTAGTATTTTAGAATGCTACCATGGGAATAGGCATGGTGAGATTGTTTTCTTGACAAGGGAGACATGAATATGATCTCAAAGCTTGCTAATGGCTATACAAATGAAACCACCTTAGCAAGGGAGACAAATTCTACACATAATACTTGATCCAAAAAATTTGTACAACTATACTAGAGAAATTATAAGACCAACAAAAAATAACTACTACCAACATCAAATGACCAACCCTAATATCAAAGGCAAAGCTCCTATTTATATATTTTCAATCCCTTTCAAAATTGGTACTATGGGCTGCAATTTTAAAAAATTCCATAAAGAACTTTTCTAGTCCCATCTAGATGCTTCCCACAAGAAAATGTCCTTTTTCCATGCATGAAAAATTCCCATATCTAGAAGAAATCATTATTTAAACTACCTTTACAAGAAATGATGAAGATCTAAAATAAACTTTGAGCATATATATGGATATAAAATATGATCCATTGTCATATACCAATGATACTGGTGTCCCAAACATAGTGCAAACGTTCTCTTCTAAGAACTTGATATCTTAAGTTTTACACTGTTTTGTTGCAATTGTCTTTATCCATATTGTAAAATAATCAATATGAGTAAGAACGTACTTGTGTCCATATGAATAATTAAGGTTGATAACCCCTAAAAATTACAAGCCCCATTGATCAAAAGGTTTGTTAATTAAAATTGGCCTTGGGCATTGCTATTTTCATTTCTTCTATGTTGAATATTTGACATTAATGACACTCTCTGATGTGCTTATGAGCATATTTGAAAACCATGGGCCAATAATATCATTCTGTTGTGACTTTTTAAGCTATTTTTTTCTTAGAGGGGTGTCTACTACCAAGTTTTTCATGAAAGGTACTTAATATTTCAGTTGCTTCTTAATTGAAACACATCTCAAGTATATTCCTTCATAATTCTTCCTTTAAATTATCCCATCTTTGATCAAGAAGTGAGATAATTTGAGCTTACAAGATATTCTTTGTTATCTATTCAATCATTTAGGACAAGAACTATTGATCAAGAAAAGAATAATTACTTCATACTAGTCATTTGGTTGGAAATGTTGTTGATCAACCTACATGATGCTCAAACTAGGATTAGTGTTATCAATCAATTGAATCAATTCCTGACACCTTAATAATTAATAAGTTTTAATTTCAAGATCATACTCTTGGATTATAGATATCCACTTACCTGTTATCTTTCTTAATTCACATTGACTAAGTATAAGTTTAGTGATAGAGTCTATAAATATAGCATATACTTTATTCCTAAGAATATAGTGTCTAAATTTTTTTATTCCCTTAACCAAACCAAATGCTTTCTTAAAAATTATGGAATAATTTAAATAAACATTTTTGAAATTAATACTCATAGATATAATTGAGTGATCATATTTGTCAAAATTTTGAGTTAAAACAATTGCTATAGTATGTTCAGAAGCAAAAGAATAAACATAAAAAATATTTTGTGAAATTAGGACTTATCAATAACAATGTTTTTCCTATTTATTCTTTAATATCATTGAATTAATTCTTTGTTATTCATTATATGTGATATTTTCATCATTATTAATCATATCATTAAGTGGTTTCACAATCTCTATAAAACTAGAAATGAATTTTCTTACAAAATTGATTTTCACAAAGAAAGACTTTAATTATTTTCTACTATTAGGGGTTTCTATTTTTGGTATGGCATTGACTCTATCTTGATCTATATAAAATCCCATATTTAGTTATCACATGTCCTAATAATTTCTCTTCAATTACATAAAATATACTTTTCTTAGAATTAAGGGAAATATCTTACCTTCTACAACATTCAAATACTTATTGTAAGTGCATTATATGATCTCCCCTATTCTTAGAAAACATAGTCAAATCATCAATATATATATATATATATATATATATATATATATATATATATATATATATATATATATATAATGATACATTACTTATGATACCTTGAAAAGCATGGTTCATATCCTAGTAATAAGTATCTCCTATGTTAATGATTCCAAAAGGCATCCTTTTATATGAAAAAGTTAACCATTTTGTTGTGAGTGAAATATTCATTCTATCTTCTTTGTTAATAAGTATTTGAGTATAACCTAAAAACCATCTAAGAAAGACATCATAGTAGAACCACTAACAAGCTGAATTACTTCATCAGGAGATGGTAAATGATAATTATTCTTTCTATAAGATTTTTTCAAATTGTTTAAGTGTATGTGTAGTCTAATTTCCTCATCTTTCTTTATAATTGGTACTAAAGTAGCTACCCTAGTAGAATATCTAATTGGAAAAACTATTTTTTCATCCAATAATTTCTTGAATTCTTTATATATTATTGGTTCTAGAATAAGATTATTGCTATTTTCTTCTTCCTAAAAGGTTTACAAGCTTCTTCTAATGGAATGGTATGGTTAATGACTTTAGGATCAAATATTTATCAAGTCTTTATAAGACCATACTATAACATCTTTGAATTTTGTTAGCAAGTATTTAGCTTTTATAGACTCTATATTTGTGTATGTTTTACCAAGGTTCACTGGATGAGGTTGACCTTAATTTCTAATGTCAACTAAATTATAATTTTTCCCATTCACTTTGGGAACTTTATCAGCTTCAACTAGTTTATCTTGATCAAATAATCTTTCTATAGCAATCATGTCTTTGGGAATCTTGTTGTCATTCAATTTTAATATATTCTCATCAATTTTATCTTCATCAAGAGATTTTTCATTGTCCTCATCAATAATATGAGACTCAAATACTCCTGAACTATTCATGAACTAAATAATTTGTTTATTATAACTAAAAACTTGAAAATGATTAACATTATAAGGAACTGAGGGACATGGGACCAACTCAATGTTAAACCATTGGGAATATTGGTTAGGCATTAGGTTAGTTGTAGTTGAAGCTAGTTCACCATCAAACTAGTTTTCTTCTTTAGGGATTGAAATAATGTTGAAAGCATCAAAATATTCAATCAATTCCCATACTCTAAACTTATATTTCTTCGAATATGACAATTTTCACTGATACTTGTTTCTAATATAATTGACTACTAACTTAGAATCACCATATACTAGTAGTTATTTAACCTTATGTTTGATAAAAAAAATTATAATCCTAAGATTTTGCACAGATACTTGTTTCTAATATGATTGACTACTAACTTAGAATCACCATATACTAGTAGTTATTTAACCTTATGTTTGATAAAAAAATTATAATCCTAATATTAATGCTTAATTATAATCCTAAGATTAATGCTTCATAATCTTCCAAATTATTGGTGCAAGGAAACTAAAGTTTTTAATAAGATTATATTCTTTCCCAATGGGATTGATTAAAACTACTCCTACTCCAAAACTAGATTTGTGTCTAGCACAATCAAAATATAATTTCCGAAGTTCATGCATAGCATGAGTCTTTAGAGTCACAAACATTAGGAGTGTCAAGAGTGTAAACCCTAAATCATAATTAATGATATTAACCTTTTTGTTGGTTGTTTTGTACTTAGTGATCACATGATTCATCTTTGGCTCCATTTCAATTCAAATTTTATTAGGAACTTCCCTCCATGATAGCCACATGTGAGATCAATTAGTTGACATGTATCTATTCAAGGCATTTATCCAATCCATATTGAGAGACATAACATAATCATCTGGAATATTCATAAATTTAATATCTATAAATTTTTTCACCCTTGGCTTTGGAGTTTCATATGCACACTCAAAAATTAACCAATCACTTTAACTATAGATTTGTATTATTGAATTACTATTCTATTAGACTTAATAGGAGTTAAACAATGTTTTTCACAAATACCTATTCTCATGATATTTGTAGAGGCACCTGAAGGTAATGAATAATTGTGAAATTTCTTACCAAATACTCTAATTTTCAATTAAAAAAAATGTAAAACCTCTACATTATTCTTGTACATCACTACATTTTCATTTGTATTTTTTATGATTTACTAGTTTTTTTTAATAAAGATTCTAGAAACAAGTCAATTTGTTCAGTAATTTAATTCAATTCATATTGAGTGATATTACCTTTAATCTTCTTCATATCCTCTACTATATTGTACCCACTAATATTAGAATAACCAGATGAATCAACATTATTGTTAATGTTACTTCCCTTTGGAGGTTTTAGATTATTATCTGCATGAGGATTACAAGGAGTACCAATGTGTTTTAGTGGATTATAACTTAACATTGGTTCCTTTTATTCTCTATTCCTCAATGGATATGTCTTCTTTAGATACTATTTAAAAGAATTAATCTTATCTAGAGTATCCTCAGGTTCATTCTCATCTTGAAATTGAAAATCAAAAGTCTCCACCATAACAATTGTGTCTAAAGATCTAGATGAATTTGAGGAACCAGATGTCCCTAAAATATTATTTTTTTCTGCACAACTTCAAATGTATCTAATTCACCTTGAAAAGTTTCTAAATCAATATGAAATTCTATATAGTATAATTCTCATTTAGGATTTTTTTTGAAGATGACTCATTCTTATTGTTATTATTATTTCTATTATGAAACCTATTTGTAGGTTTGTTAAAATTATAATAAGAATAATTTATGTTAGAACTTTCCCTAGTGTTACCTACTTTTTTTTGTAACTAAAGAAAATTTGTACTCAATTTTTGAACCATTTTCAATATGGAGTCATTTTATTTCTTAGGTGCCTTTGAATTATGAATATGAATTCTACTACTGGCCATTGGCACAATAGCTCTTTGATATTATGGATGAGATCCACTTATACTCTTATTTAAGAATCCTAGATTTGACTAGGATGGGCATGAATCAAAGATAATTGGTTTAAAATTGGATATTGATTAAAAAAAGGCATATTTTAATTAGAATTTTGGATAGCATTAAACATATACAAATTAGGATTGATATTAAGAATAAAAAATACTAGTTGACCGTAGGGTTGCATTTGATCATTAATTATAAAAACTTCAACATAAGCCAAAGCTAATTTATCTATGATCCTGACATATATTTTTAGAAACATGAAAGTTATTGCATCTAAACCACCCTTATAAATCTCTAAACGTAAAGCTTCAATAGGCTGATAGGGATCTATATTTCTACTAAATATTTTTTGAAATATATAATTAAAATCTCTATTGGATTTGTTTGAATAATTATTTACAATAGTTAATTGTTGATAAAGGACACATGGAGTGATGATATTTTGAAATTGATCAATTAAATTATTATTGAAATCATTATAATTGAAATTATAATTTTTAGGAAGGTTAAGAAACCATTCATATGCTACATCTCTAAATGTATAAGGAAATAATCTATAACCAACATCTTCATGAACAACATTTATTAACCTTAAAGTAACCTTAAAGGACATGATATGTTCTTCAGAAGTAACAATGCCTATAGGATGAAAAGAAGACAAATATTTCTCAATATTTCTACCTAAGTCATATACTAGACCAGGCACAATGAAAGAAGATCCACCTAACTAGGCCATACCTTGATGAGGGTTGAATATAGGAGCAACATGAATAGGTGATGTAGGTTGAGATTTGGAAAATTTTCTCTTACCTTTATCTGCTCTTGCTTTCCTATGAATTTTCAATGAAAGAAGAGGTAGCCTTGTCTTAGACCTTGACCTAGTTCTTATTCTTGGCAATTTTAGCTTGTAAAATCTAGATCATGTTCAAAATAAGATGTATAAATCTAGTCTTTACAAATTATGACTCAAATTTCACAAATAAGTAGATTTACACATTTAGATTTCAAAGTTGAAGCAATATTTTTACAAATTCATATAAATCTTTCAATAAATGACTATCTTTTACTTTGTTAGCTTAAATATTCTTCTAAATTTATGAATATCAATTATCTTTACACAAAATTACTATCACTATCCTCAAATACGTCGAATTTACAAAACTTAAGCAACCTTTGTAACACTTTTTATAAATCTTGAAAGAATAACTATATTTAGTTAAATAAGCCTAAATAATGGTCTAAAAACATGAATATCAATTTTCTTTACATAGTTAAGCTAGGAAAAATATAATTCTACAAAGAATCAATTGATATTTGAATAAACTTCACTAAAATTAGCTAAGATACTTTAGATTCACCAAACTTTAGCTTAGAGAGCCCTCTTTCTATCACTAATTTCCCTACCTATTGATGTATTTAAAGGTATCACAGGGTTCTCATAGTGTTGAAAACACTTCTCATTTTAATATTAAAAGAATATTTTGCATGATTTGGTGGTTGTGATCTTCCTTAGATCTTTGGTAGGGTAGTGGCCAAGCTAAATAATTGTTTCAAAAAATGAATATATAAATGGTTGTTAGGAGAAACCATGGTCTTAAAACTTATTTTTGAATTATGAAACTAATTTGAATTAGGTCCAATCAATGATGTGCAAAATCTAAAGTTTAAACCCTAATCTAACATGAACATTTACAATGAAAAGTTAAACTATAGTGATTTGGTCAAAAAAATGAGAAATGGTAGGGAAGAAAACAAGGATGTTTTTGTTCTAAATTAAGACATTATGATAGCTTAAATTTCATCAAAGATATGCACTTAAACTAGCATATGACATGAAATTACCAAAATCACATATCTTATCATTTACAAGAGAAATGTCTAAGGATATTTGAAAAAATGCAAATAACAAATCAAATCTAATTTAAATATTTATTTTAAAAAAAAAATTGCATTAGCACATCTTTAAGAAAAGCAAGGAAATTTAAATGAATCCAAAATATTTTAATCAGCCTAGCATAAGTTCAAATTGATAACTCTGCATTAACATATGCACATCTAAATTTCATGAAAGTAATTCAAATATAAACATCAAACCAGATGCTTTAGGAAGTAACCATGATAACAATCACATAAATAAATATGAGAGAATCTTTGTAGAATTCCATTGCTTGCATTACTTGAACCAAAATTTACACAAAAGTTTTCTCTTAAAAACATCCTCCATTTTTCCAAATGATAATACCCCTTTTATAGGAAACCTATGAGATATGTTGGTCAGTCATATAAAATGATAACTAGACAAGTGTTAATGACATGTGTCCTTTTACAACATTTTATAATTAATGATAGTTGTCAAATATGACTAACCTATAAGATATATGTGTTACAAATTACACATGATTTTATAAAATATAATATTCTTTCTAACAATTTACAAGGTTTATAGTACAAAAGAATATTTTAGTCAACTCACTTGACTTTGAGACACCCCTACTATTCTAGTCTTTTGTCTTTGTTACAAGACCTTCATGGATTTTTCATATTGTGTATCATCATTATCTTGAGGTGGATTACTAGCTCCATGAATAAATCCTCTTTTTGCACTGCCAAATCTTTGATCAACTATGTCCAAAGCTTGCCTAATGCTCCCAAAATTACCCATCTTCTCATTTACTAGTAGGATCATGTCTAGGATAGTGTTATTGTCAGCCCTTATAGTGCCCTAGATTTTATTCTTTACCTCTTAGATAAACTATGTAGCTCTGAGTTGGAATTCTTCATCAATTATCAATCCTATAGGACTAAGGATGGTTGGATCCTTGATCAAACCTCCTAATATTTGCACCATTATAATTTTGAATTTATTGAATTATTTTTATATGCTTTCCATGCTTTTATACATTTTATTCATGTCCCTAAACTTTTCCATCAAGATAATTATGACAATGTTCAAATGTGATTGATAACTATTTTATGTTTTGGAACCTGACCTTCCATCAACATCTTGATCAATTATTTTACCTTCTTGTCTAAATCTTTCAATTGGTTAATTATATTTAGTTTCATGACATGTTTCTTGGTTACCATATCCAACTTAGATCTGATGTTTTTTAAAGAATCAAATGTTTCATAGATAGTTGTCTCAAAATTATTGATAATATACACTAGGATTGATATAATGGATTGCTCTTGTAGATTCTTATCCTCTTGGTTTAGTCATGTTGGTTTGGAGTTATAAAATTCTCTAATATATCCTTGCACACTTGAAAATAATTGGAAAATAATGATGATAACCCTGTTAGAATGTCACTATAGCTGGGAGAAGGCTTGTCATCAAGAATGAACTAGATTGGAGAAAATGACTGAGAGGCACCTACAAAAGGGTATGGTTAACTCCCTACTACTTTTGGATCTACCTAAACCAAATGTGAGAGGACTTGAGGTGTAGCCTTCTCACATGGAGTGATTATCCAATTTAACCTCCATATGGATCATTACCATACATAGACACAAATTTGACTAGAATATAACTAGACTCTCTCACTTTACCTGGGAAGGGTTGTCACATAGAATGATCAAATGTTCTATGCTAGACACAAGCTACAAAAAATAGATGAAATTGTGATTACAATCTTCATTAAAAATAATTTCTAACAACACAAGGGTGGAATAAAAGATTGCAATGCTAGGATGTAAAGCATAAAATGTAGATACATGTTTAATACATAATGTGTATGAATATACAAGTAAATATCACTTAAGATATGCAAGGGGAAAATTATTTGTAGGGTAGAAAAAGTTAGGATATGTTTTTCAATTATAAAAAATTGGGAAAGTGGCGTGATAGTGGATCTCAAACAATAGGGTATCTTGAAATATTCATGACAACATTCCTTAACAAAGATGTGGAAAAAACCTCAAATGTAAGTTACGAAGAAACACCAAATGATCCTTGAAAGATTAGGACATACATTGATACTAGCCATTCAAATTCTCTTCCCTATCAAATCTATAAACCTAGTGTACCTTAACAAGTTATTCAACAACATACCTTGAAAATTTACTAAAAAGTATTTACAATCTAAATCTATGCTCAAAATGATAACTAGTAATGAACACAAACCCAAATGTCCTATCAAAAAAACTTACAAACATGTTAATACACTTCATCAATAGGAAATGGAAAGGAAGCACAATAATTTTCATTAAATTGAAAAGAAATATATTAAACATTAGTATTTTGGAATTATTCCATGGGGATAAGCATGGTGAGATTGTTCTTTTGATGAGGGAGACATGAATATTCTCTCAAAGCTTGCAATGGCTATACAAATGAAACAACCTTAGCAAGGGAGACAATGTCTACACATAATAATTGATCCAAAATTTTTGTAGAAAAATGCTTAGAGAAAGCAAAAAACCAACAAAAACTAACTACTAACAACATCAAATAACCAACCATGAAATAGAAGACAAAGTTCATATTCATATATTTTCAATTCATTTCAAAACTAGGACTATGGGCTACAATTTGAAAAAAAAAATCGTAAAAAAATCTTCTAGTCCCATCTATATGCTTCCCACAAGAAATTGTCCTTTTTCCATGCATGAAAAATTCCCATATTTGTAAGAAATCATTATTGTAACTGTCTTTACAAGAAATTATGTAGACCTACAACAAAATTTGAACATATCACTTGATATTCTATCTAAAAATTTCCTTTCACACAAGCCTTAGTGGGAGGATATTCACCTAAGGAGCTAAACAAAATTTTTATTGGTGTGGAACCAGCTAGAGATTCCCTTGGTCACTCACTTGCACAGCTGGAGGGAGAACATTGTTTGAAAACCAAATAGATTTTGTCCTCATGTGAAACTTATTTAGAAACACATTTCTATTACTCAACCTTCAAATCATGGACATTTTGGACATGAACATTCTTCACTATGCACACTAAGGGAAAGACCATCACTTGAAATGATGTATTAGGATTCGATCTGATCTTGACATGAAATTAAAATGATCTATGATCATGATTAGAAATATTCACCTTTGGAATGACAGCTAAACATTCCTTCTACTTTTAAGACCATCACCATGCCTATGAAGTAACTATTACTTTTAGCTTTGAAGATGAAACTTACCACATTTTCACATCTAACATTCCACCTTAGATTCAATTAGGCATATGCATAGCTCTTACAGTGACTAATGGGTCTAGTCTAGATACTTATTACATCATTATATAATATTTAGACTTTAAAAGGTTTGCAATGGATCATACTATTGGATCTTCATCTCTTAATTGTATGCACACCATAGATATTATAATGAAAAGATTGATTAGTAACCTTGTGGCACTCAACTATGCCACTTGTCATTTTCATGTCCTCCCATAGGATCTTTGACTCTTTAGAATTGGCCACACATTGTTTGGTATAGCTAGGGCTAGCAAATGCACTCCATTAGATCATGATCTGAGGAGTGGAGCATGATTGGATGATGCTTCTTCCTTGACCTCAAGGGTATGCCATGTGGTAACCTTATAGAACTCCTATGTACCTTATATATAGTTAGTCTATCTTTGAGCACAATTATACCATGTGGAAGCATCTCATTTAATCTCAAGTCTTATTGACTAATCAACTGCTAGCTGACACCATCAAATCTTTGGATCATGCTCAATATTAAAAGCATGCTCTATGAGCATGACACTTGGCATCCCATGGTATTCTTGAGTCCCTTTGACTATTCAACCTTGATCCAATACCATTAAATCATCTTGCTCTAAGAGAATATGAGTTGTTGGATCTACCTCATTTGAAAATAATTAGCTAGTCCCTATAACTTAAAATGGATGTCTATTAACCAATCAAAAACATCCATAAGACCATCACCTACAAATTGGAAATATTTCTTTGGGGACTTTTTTCCATGGCAATTTAATCAATACTATCTTTGCTCTTTCGCATTCCTATTTGGGATTTTCTTTGGAATAATTGTCCCACAATAATTCTTTCTAGCATTCTCTTAGGATAATTGTCTTAGATAAAATGTCCAAGATAATCTCCCCAAAGTATTTTGACTTCACACTTTTCCCATAGAAATGTAATTCTTTCAGACTTTTTACATGTAGAAAATGTCCAAAAGAAATAGGACATTTGCTCCATAATAACTTTGTCTAATGTACCTTTCATGCCTTTTGATCATACCTTTCAGAAATTTTGTCAAGAGCATTTTCCATATAGAACTACCCTTCGGCCATTTGGAATTGTTCCTTTGCTTTACAGACTTATCCTTCAGACCTTTTGAATGGTCCTTTGAACTCTTGAAAGTGCCCTTAAAAATCATTGAAATGGTCCTTAACCATTTGAAAATACCCTTTAGGAATTTTTAAAAGACAAAAATTCTGAAGGAATTTATTCCATTAAAACTTTTGTCAGGGAAAAATGACCCTTCTAGATTCTAAAAAGTACCTTTTAGGAATTTTGTAAAGGCAAAATCCCAAAGGACATTATATTTCAGCATTTTTTAAAGGGAAATATGACCTTACAATTCCAACAAGATTTTTCTATAGGTAAAATCCCTGAAGGGCAGGTGCCATTCAAAAATTTTACTATGGACAAAAAATCTGAAACAAAGAAGACTAAAAAACACTTAAGATCGAAAAGACAAGTTATGGAATTCTTTCATAAATTTTGTTGTAGATAAAATGTTTGATGGAAATAAGTCTTTAGAATTTTTGTTTGAGACCAAAAACTTGAAGAGCTATTTCCATCATACATTTTATTGGTTGAAAAGGACTAAAATTTCTAAGGGAAGAAATATTTTCACCTAGCAAAGACACAATAAAGGACTTGGCTAATTTTTATATGAACTTAAACTTTCAAAAGGAATATAGAACTGGGGTTGAATGACTTACACATTGATACTCAACTTGGGATGGATTTAGGCATTTCCACTTGACAAGGCATCAATTAATCTAGTGCAATTTTTGACACTAACACTAGCTCTCACTTGGGGATGCATAACCCCATGTGTGTGTAAAGAACTATAGAAAGTAAGACTAGGTGCTGATACATTAGGATACAGAGTCAATAATTTTAAATATTTTCAACAAATGCTCATGAAATATTCTAAAAAACATGACAAAATTAAAAAAATAGATTAGGAGTATATGTAAATGA
Source organism: Torreya grandis (assembly GCA_037957365.1). Lineage (NCBI taxonomy): Eukaryota > Viridiplantae > Streptophyta > Pinopsida > Cupressales > Taxaceae > Torreya > Torreya grandis. The sequence continues at coordinate 619,689 of JARHVA010001825.1, forward strand.
AGACATACCTAAAGGAATGGAAAAAAACTATACAAATAAGGCTGAAATCAAGGGGAAACAAAATAACAAAAGAAAGACAAAGCAACAAAAAAATATACACTATAGTATACATTTGTAGATGAGCTTAATCAAGGAAGTGCTTTAGATGTTTACCATTAATTGGTAGCTCCAATATTTCACCATCTAGATCTCTAAAAATGAAAGTGTGCTCCCCAATCTTGTAGTCAATGGAATAGGGACCCATTCACAAGGCATCAAACTTGCCATGCTTTCTTTTATCTTCATGCCTATTTTCACAAAGTAGAACCAGATCACTTATTTGAAATTTTATTGGAGTGATCTTCTTATCAAATAACTTATTTATCTTCTCCTTGAGCTTAAGGTGTCTTTCATGATCTAGTCTTCAAGTTTCATCCAGCTCAAAAATCTGGTTCACCCTACCTTCATAGTGATGGACTTGCTCATCATCCCCTAATTGTTGCATGAGTTAATAAGTGGGTAGCTAAAAAATCATAGGCAAAACTGCTTGAGCTCCATAAACAAGATCAAAAGGGATTTTGCCTATATCTCTCTAAGGTTTAATCCTATCAACCCATAAGGTAAACTTTAGCTGCTCACCCCAATTCTTATTTACTTCTAATGCTTGTTTGATTATTTTTATCAAATTCTTATTACTTGATTTAGCTTGCCCATTCCTTTGAGGGTTGTAGTTAGAAGCTTAGGTCAGATCCATCCCATATTCTTTGTACAATGCCACCAAATGTTTGGCTTTGAAGCTCGTGGCATTATCAACAACTATCTTGATAGGTACACCAAATCTATAAATGATCTAATTTAACAAAAAAATCCATGACTACCTGGTGCATCACCTTATTTGTATGGATTGCTTAGATCCACATGGTAAAGTAATATGTTGTAACTAGGATCAATCTATGCCTAGATATTTATGAATCAATGGTTTATCTAATGAAATCCATTTCCCATTATATGAATGGGCCTTCAATCATCATAAGTTACAAGGGAAGAGAACCTAAATATGTTATCTTCCTAGCAAACCATTGGCATTTATCACATCACCTAACTACATGAACAACATCCTAAAATAGTAATGTCCACCAATAACCAACTCTTATAATTTTATGAGATGTAACTTTAAGTGTAAAAGGGCCTCTATAAACTCCTCTATGAGAGTCTTCAATTAAGATAGCAGTCTATTCTTCAATCACATTCTGAGGAGAACCCCATCTATATTCTTCCAACTAGTCCATCCTCACTCAAAAGGTATTTTGGGGACACAAGATTTAGAGTTATTCATTGGATCTTATCCAAACTAGGGGGACAATTGAGATTCTATAAGTAATTAACAATGTCTCTATACCATGGAGATGTGTTGAATAGACTCAAGGAATCATTAAAATTAAAGATAGTGATGTTTACCTCAACCTCTTTGAAATTCAAATTAGCCATAAGATTGGCTAGACCCATCCCTCTTACAACCTTTGTGGTTTGGATGTCCATGTCATACTCATGTACCCTATTGACCCATTTTCATCTCTTGTTGGATATGTCAATCTAAGTTAAAATGTCCTTCACCATGGTGTGAGGGACGTAGGTAATGATATTTAAACTCAAAATATATGGCTTGAGTGTTTTTATATATTTCAAAATAATGAAATATTATTTTTCCATGATTGTGTATTTAATTTTAGGACCTTGCATAGCTTTGTTGAAGAAAGATATGGGCTGCTCATGACCCTCATTCTTTTGCAATAAGACATTATCCAAAGTATTAGGTGATACAAAAAGAAATACCTCAAGAGTCTTCATGTAATTATGACTACACAAAATAGGGGTATACTTTAAATCTCCTTTGATGTTTGTGAATTCTTTAATGGCCTTCTCCTCCCATTTGATGGTTTGGTTCTTCTTTAAAATAGAAGTAATGGGCAGAGTGATTTTTACAAAATTAGACACAAACCTCCTTACAAAGTTAATATATCCAAATAAGTACTAAATTCCTTTCTTTTACTATAGGATAGGCACTTTATCAATGGCTTCAACCCTTGTGGGGTCAATCATGACACCATCCTTGGACACTATATGACCCAAAAACATGGATTTTTGCACTGCAAAGTGGCTCTTCTTGGGATTAAGAGAAATGTTGAACTCCCTACATCTAATTATTACTTATTCAAGATGCCTCAAATGCTCTTATCTTATTTTGGAGTACATAGTGATATATTCCTGATACAAAATAATGACCTAATTAATTATCTCTATAAATACAACATCCATAACACATTGAAACATTGTACCAATATTATCCAATCTGGAAGGCATCTTCATGTATGCATAAGTGCCTTAAGGCATTGTGAATGAAGTATTGGACCTCTCAAACTCCTTGACCACAATTTGGTTATAACCCTTTCCATCCAATGTGGACAACATTTTTAATCTAGTAATGCTTTGCAACAAATTTTCCATATTGGGTAGGGGATAACTATCTTTTAAATAATTTCTATTCAAATTCCTAAAATCCATACACAAGTATATGTCACCATTTTTATTTCTGATAGGGACCAAACTTACCACCCATGATGAATACCTAATTGGATAAATGATACCAAAATCCCTTAGCTTCTTTAATTCCTCCCTCATCTTGGTGAGAAATATGGGGTTATGGATTTTTGTTTCTATCTGAAAGGCTTACTATCAGGCTATAATGGGGTCATGTGCTGGAACAAGTTTTCCATAAATGCTTTCAACTTAGAATAAGACCATGCTAGGTAATCTTGGTAATTTCTTAGCAGTTTCATGTATTCATTTTTCTCTACTATATTTAGGTGATTACCCAAACAAACCTTCCTTGGATTCTCATGAGTACCCAAGTTACACTTAGTCACATCCTTTGAGATGAATAAGTCTCTCATGTTAATCCTATCTGATCTATCAAAAGATGCATCTAGGATGACTAGACCTTTGGGGACAGTGTTTGTCTTCATCCAAATAATGTCTTTCCCAAACAATGTCTCTTTCCTGTCACTAACCTAAACCATAGAGTCCAAGTCAACAAGCTGATCATGAAACTCAACCTCATAGTTTAGAAACCTCTTGATATATTCATCATCATCAAAAACATGCCAAATATGAACATTATATTAGATTCAAGGCTAGACAAGCACCTCCACTTGATATTGACAATGAGGGCTCATATTTACAATGTCAAATTGAGCACCTAGTCCTGCAAGTTTGTCAGCATCATGGTTGAAACTCCTATCATGATAACACAAATTAAACACATAAAATAACTCCAACATGTCCCAAATAACATTTTGATACTATTTCAACCTTTTATTCTTCATGGAAAAAACATTACAGACTTGCTTTACCACTAATTTGGAATCACCCTCAATATCTAAACATTTGATTTCATATTTATGGGCAATACTTAGACCAAGAAATAGTGCCTCATACTCAGTAGTATTGTTAGTTCACTCAAAATAAATTTGGAAAGAAAACATATATATTTTACATTTAAGGGCATAGAAGATAACCCTAGCTCCATTTCCATGACTGGAGCAAGCTCCATCAAAGCACATCTTCCATACTGCATTCTCTTTGTGAGGCTCAACATCAAGAACAATATGTTATTCACTAACATCAACATTCCCAACAAAGTTTCCAAGTTCAATGTGTGTGTAAAACACTTCATTAAGAACATGCTTTGGATATTCAATCACGTGAAGCATCTTTTCCTCTTGATAAAGTTTAACCATCTTACCATCTAAAGGAATGGTGGTGTAAGAAGTGTCCATCTTCACTCTTCCACCTATGTTAGCATCCCATTTGCATGACAACAACATCCACCATTTAGGTGAGCAATCTACAACTACCACATCCAAATTCAAATACTTACCAGGATGAAGTACCAACTAAACCACCAGACCTTTAAATTGTCTAATAATTAGAACCTCTCATGACTCCATGGTGTAACACTTACCAAAGGTTGACCTGATCTTCACTCCAAGCTCAGTAAAGAAACTTAAGTGCATCACATTAAAAGAAGTGCTAGAATAAAACATGCAATTATGATAAATTAGACCATTGATCAAAAGAGTTGTATAGAAATGATCCACATTCAACTAAATCTCTACTAGTGTAGTCCCCAAATAAACCTTTGGAGTAGGTTTGATAACCTCTTCTAATTCTTCATCTTACTCCATGGTGTTTGAGGTAACTTGAATTCATTCATAGCTAACCTTTCACCAAATTCTAGATAATTAAAGGCCCTCTTCCTATGTTCAACTATCTATAATAGCTCAATAAGTGGCATGATTATCTTAATTTGACTCAACATTTGAGCCATGTCACATACACTATACTGAGGAAGAGGCATATTTGATGAAAGGGTAATGACAACTTCACCTAAAATATATTCACTCAAGACATGACGTGGAGTAAGCTGGGGTGGACATGGAACTTTGATAGTAGACTTCACAGTTAGATTTTACCTAGGCTCATTAACACCCTTATGGATACTAGACACATAGGCATTCTATTTCTCTTGGTAGGAGTACTTCTAGGCTTAGCAACTTGGATTATAGGTGCTATCTTGGAAGCTTCTAGGACTATTGCAATTTTCTTTACTTCCTTTCTTGCATTTCCTACCTTTGAATTTGTAGGAGTAGAGTCTTAAGGAGAAGCACCTATTTGCCTACTTCTTAAGTTGTATTTCTTCTTTTGGGTAGCTATTGCATTAATCAATAGCTACCTATCCTCAAATGATGGATTGCCCCAAGTATACATTTTTATCATCATGGACCATAAAATATTGAAATCATGAATAGGTAACTCATAATCTTGTACCATAATAAAATCACAAGAAAAGTGAAAACTTGAGACATTCTCCATTTCAATAGTGCTCCAAAACTAATCATTTCTAGTATCAATGAACAATTCAGTGGATGTAGTTGATTCATCTTGAGGTCTTTGAAAATCAAACATAAAAATCTCATAATTAGATGATGCATATTGAAGTTCATCCAAATCTTCATCAAGATATTCACTATTATCAAAATGAGGGTACAGTAGGAAACACTTATCACAACAATCAATGTCTAAAATTAAATTTACAACATTTACCTTCGCATTTAAAGGATTAGGCACTTCCATTGTAGCCCCCTTTTCTAGTTTATTTCTACCCTATCTTCATGCACATGCCTCTTTCCTTTATCATTATCTCTATGGTGGAAATTAGGTCCTTTTTGTCCTTGATTCTAGTTGGGATCCCTATTATAGGTGGTGGATACTTGAGGGACCGCTTTTTAGCTCTAGCCAATTTATATGATATTTATTTGATAGTAGAATCCAATGTTTTGATAGTTTCTCCAAGTTGGCTATCCTTGTGGGTTGTCTCTTTTTTGGATTGACCAATTTCACATCAACTTTCTCATTCAAGGGATTTCCCACACCCTTGATGTTGTTCTCAATCTGGATGGCCATATTGAATGCCAACCAAAAGTTAGTAGGAGCCTTGTCCCTCAAGAAATAAGCAACCTTCTTATCAAAGGCATCATAGTACTTTATCAAGCATGATGTATCATTGGACCTAATGCTTTCATGTAGCCACATCATGTTCTTGTTGAACCATGTGTTAAACTATTACATACACTCATTATGATTCTTCTTGATATTTTCAAATTCATCCAAGAGAAACCTCAAATCAATCTTAGCACCATACTAAATTCTAAACATATTTTGCATATGTTCCCATGAATAAATACATCCAACAAAAAGGTAATTAAACCATTATCAAGCATCTTCTTCTAGCATGTGAATAAACAACTTAATGCACACATCCTCATATTCAATCTCATAATCTTCAATGATATTTTGATAAGCCCTCAGATGTTGATCACCACTCACTATATTTTTCCCTTAAAATTTTGGGAGACATTTCCTAACTTCATGTAGAACCTCATTAAGACATCCCTCCATCTCATCAAAATTTATGAGTTTAAATTTAGGAATTCTAAATGCAAGATGTGCATTCTCCTCCTGGTCCCTATGCCTCATGATTGGTTCAATAATAGGTTCAAGAACAAATGGAAAAAGGATATGGGGGTGAATGAGGTGGACTAAGTAGATTAGATCTAGGAGGGGATTAAACTAGTTGAGAAGGAGCTATAAAATAAATAGGACTATGTGTTTTAGAGTCAATATAAGAGATATGCTAGTCCTCAATGATGAGGAAGTCAACAAAGTTTTCATGATTATCAAGACCCTAATGATAATGAACAGCTAAAATTTACCCTTCAACAGGCCTCCAAACTTGTCCCCTTCTTATTTTAAGAATGCCCAAGGGTATAACAAGCTTCTAAGATGGGTCACCTTTGAAAGATGATCTCAGTCCTTCTAGCTTTACAAATAAGAAAAAACTCAAAACTGAGAGTTAAAAAACACTTAGACTAGGCACAAATCTTTTTTGAAACCAAAAATGGAGTCAATGTCACCACTAGAATCAAACTTCTAGACTATAATAGTTTACAAATGATTATGATATAGACTAAAAATATAATTGTTGAAGTTTAATGAGATAAAGAAAAAAGACACTAGAATTTTCAAAATAATGTTCAAAAGGGACAAAACACCTTTCAACATAAAACATTAACCATTGTATGTAATATACTCAGCACAAGTCAAATTACCAAACCTTAAAAACTTCTTGGTATGCCCCCAGTGAAGTGGTGTAACACTGAAAATGAAGATAGTCGAATGAATGTAGTAATAATAAAGAAGCTCACATGGTGAAATAAATATGGCTCTAGCTCTCTGCAAGAATACCTGAAAATGCATGTGCCATAGGTGTCTTTTCTATCCCCAATAATGGTGTCAATTTGCTAGTGACATTGTTGAGCCAAAAATAATCAAATGTAGCATAAAGAGATAAAGAACTTAAAACATGATAGAAACTCTCTACAAGTATCACCAACAACAAAGGGGACAATAACTATCTGTAGTAATAATGCCAACTTTGTGGTGATGTTGTTGAACCAAAAATAATCAAATGTAGCACAAAGAGATAGAGAACTTTGAAAATGAGAGAATCTCTTTGCAAGAGTCCCTATCAACATGAGCAATAAGGATTATCCCTGGTAACAGTTATACATTAGTGTTGGTTCCCAGTTATACAACCCTCTAATCTAGCCTTGTACACTTGAAAAGAAGTGGCAAGAAATGATAATAAACTTGATAGTATGTCATTGTATATGGGGGAAGGTTTGTCATAAAAAATGGACTATACTAGATAAAATGATTTTGAGGCACCTATGAAGAGGTATGGTAACTCCCTACTACTTTTGACTCTATATGAACCAAGGTGAGAGGATCTTAGGGGTATCTTACTCATATGGAGAGATTATTCAATTCAAATTCTATAGGGATCACCAGCACTAAGACAAACAAATCCAACTAAAACATAACCAAACTCACTCATTCTACCTAGGAAGGGTTGTCACAAAAAATGAGAAAATATTCTAGGCCAGACAAAAGCTACTAAAGGTAGATGAAATTGTGAATGCAATCTTCATTCAAAATAATTTCCAACAACCTAGGGGTGGAATAAAATATTGCAATGATAGACTCTAAAGAAAAAAATGTAGACACATGTTATATAAATAATGTTTATACATATGTAGGAAAATAACACTTAAGATATGTAAGGGGTGTATTATTTGTAGGGTAGGACAAGGTAGGATAAGTTTTTAAGTTATAAAAAAGTGAATGTGGTGTGATGGTGGATCTTAAACATAAGGGTATCTTGAAATATTCATGACAACATTCCTTAGCAAAGATGTGGAAAAAACCTTAATTGCAAGTTATCAAGAAACACCAAATGATCCTTGAAAGATTACGAAATACACTAACAGTAACCATTCAAATGATCCTCCCTATCGAATCTATAAACATAGGGTGCCCTAACAAGTTATTCAAAAACATACGCTAAAAATATTTTAGAGAGGATTTACAATTTAAATCTATGCTCAAAATGGTTTGTGTCCCATTGTCAAAACTTGCAAACATGCTACTACACTTCATCAATAGGAAATGGCAAGGAATCACAAGCATTTTCATTAACTTGGGAAGAAATATTATAAAAATTACTATTTTAGAATGGTGTCATGGGGACAAGCATGGTGAGATTGATCTTTTGACAAGGGAGACATGAATATGATCTCAAATCTTGCTAATGGTTGTACAAAATCAACCACCTTAGCAAGGGAGACAAAGTCTACACACAACACTTGATACCAAAAAATTTTAGAACTATAATTATATAAAGAATAAACCCAACAAAAACTAGGTCTCTACCAACAATGATTGACCAACCCTAAAATAGAAGACAAATCTCCTATTTATACATTTTCAATCCTTTTCAAAACTAGGAATATGCACTACAATAAAAATTGCACATTAAAATTTTCCAATCCTATCTAGATGCTTCCAACTATAAAATGTCCTTTTGCCATGCCTAAAAACTCCCCATATCTATAAGAAATAATTATTTCAACTTCCTCTATAATAAATAATGAAAACTTGTAACAAACTTCAAGCATATCACTTGATATTTTAGTTGAAAAATGACTTTCACATGAGCCTTAGAGGGAAGATGGCCACCTAAGGAGTCAAATATATTTTGTCTTGATGTGGAACTACCTAGAGATCCCCTTGATCACTCAAATAGTTGGAGGGAGATCATTGTTTGAAAACCAAACACATTTTGTCCTCATTTACAACTTATTTGGAAACACCTTCTTATTACATGACCTTAAACTCATGGACATTTTAGAACATGAATCTTATTCATTGTGGACACTTAACGCAATCCCATTACCTATAGTTATGGCTCAGGAGTTGATCTGAATAGGACATTAAACTAAGATGATCCATCGTCATGATTGGAATTATTCACCTTTGGAATGGAAACTAAACATTTTATCTACTTGTTGGACCATCACCATTCCTATAAAGTAAATATCAATTTTATCTTTGAAGACAAAGCTTACCACATGTTCACATCTAATTTCCACCTCAAATCTAACTAGGAATCCACATAACTCTCAAAGTGACTAATGGCTCTAGTCTAGACACTTTTCACCTCCTCGTGTAATCTTTAGCCTTTAAAAAGTATGTATTAGTTTTTACTATTAGATTTGCATCTCTCAAGCACACATGAGACATATATCTTGAAATGAAAAGCCTGAGTTGTAACCTTGTGGCATGCAACTATGCCACTTATCTCATCCATATCCTCCCATGGGATCTTTGACATTTCAAACTTGACCATTCACCATCCAATCTGGCTCGGGCTAGTAGATATACTCTATTCAATCATGATCCTAAGAGTAGATCCTAATTATATGATGCTTCTTACTTAACATCAGGGTATGCCATGTGGCAACCTTACAGACCCCCTATGTACCTAGTAGATAGTCAGTCTAGCTTTGAGTGCACTTACACCATGTAGAAGTATCTCTTTTAATCCAAAGACTTGTTGACTAATCAATTACTAGATTACACCATTAGTTCTTTGGATCATGATTAGTCTTAAAAGCATGCCCCATGAGCTTAACATTTGGTATCCCCATGGGATTCTTGATTCCCTTTGAATATTCAACCTTGATTGTACACCATTGAATCATCCTACTCTGAGTGAACATGAGCCATTGGATCTATTGTGTTAGAAGAAAATGGCTAGTCCTTGTAACTTAAAATTGATGTCTATGTGCCTGTAAAAAAATTTCATGAGTTCATCAATTGTAAATTGGAAATATTTATTTGGGGATTTTCTTTCACAACAATTTGATCAATGGGCTCTTTGGTCTTCAAAATTTCTATTTGGAATTTTCTTTGACATAATTTCCCCAAAAAAATTCTTTCAAGCATTTTGTCAAGGCAATTGTCTCTGATAAAATGTTGGAGATAATGTCCTTGAAGGATTTTGAATTCACACTTTTCGTACAAAACTATAATTCCTTCATAATTTTTGCATGTGTAAGATGTTTGAATGGAATACAAATTTCACTCTACAACAAATTTTCTAGAAGTACCTTTTTAGGCCCTTTGATCTTACCTTTTAGAAAATTTGTCAAGGTCACTTGCCCTACATAACTACACTTTGACCATTTGGAATTGGTCCTTTGCTTTCTAGACTTATCCTTTAGACCTTTTGAATGGTCCTTTGAAATATTGAAAGTGACCTTTAGAACCATTTAAATGGTCCTTCACCATTAAAAAGTGCCCTTCAATAATTTTGTAAATCCAAAATGTCCAAAGGAATTGATTCCTTCATAACTTTTGCAAGGGAAAAATGACCCTTCAAGACATCTGGAAAGTACATTTTTGGGAATTTTGCAATGGTAAAATGCCTAAAGGAAATGATATTTCAATATTTTTTCAAGGGAAAAATGACCCTATAATTTCCTTTGGATTTTTGTGTAGGAAAAATTCCCTAAAGGCAGGTACTCTTAATACTTTTTGACGTGAATAAAAAGTCTGAAAAAAAGAAGACTCGAAAACACTTAAGACCGAAAAGACAAGTTATGGAATTCTTTCAGAACTTTTATAGTAGACAAAATGTCTGACATAAATAGATCTTTAGAATTTTTGTCTAAGACCAAAAACTTGAAGACCTTTTTACTATATGATTTTTTATCTATAAAATTTTCTTCATCTTCTTAATTACTAAACCTAGAAAAACATATTGATTTGAATTTTTATTAAACTCCATGTGGACAAAGTTTATTTTATTGTAGGCATTTATCGACTTATTGGGTGGGAGGTATCTTAGTGATGCTTCATCAATATTCACTTCCCTACATAGCTTATAATTTTTAAAAATAAAATATTTAATTGCTTTACATAATTGATATTTGTTCATATTAAAGTTGAGTTGTTCCACATTTCTTTTTCATACAATGATAATTAGAAGATCTGAAATATGATGTGGTAAAAAAAATTTGACTGATTTACCATGGAAAATAAATGGTATGCTCTTTGTATAAATTATATTTACCTCCCACTAGATGGGTATCTTGAATAATTGACTTCATAATAACAATCACCATCTCTTCTATGTGGGTCCAGTTTACTAGTTTAAGTGGCTAAGGCCCAGGATCCTTGTTTTCATTTTTAGAAAAGTAGTGGATGGATTTTACTGTTTCCATATATTATAAAAAGGATCTTTATTATATCTATGAATATTCAATCTAATATAACACTCTTGAAAAACATAAAATATATGTGGAGAAGATGTAATTCTTATATCTTACATTAAAACAATAATTGTCTAGTCTTAAAATCCATCTCCACATTTTTTGTTCATATTAATATCATTTTTTTGTGGGTTTATATTTGGATTTATTTATTTATTTTGTATAATTCTTTGGACACTTACATTTGACATGTCCTTTTATTTTTATTTTTGATTCACTATCTTTTTATTTATTATTATACTTACAATGGTCACTACAATTGGATTATATATATGTCCCTAAAATTTGATATAAAAAATGAATTTAAATTCAGCTATAAATATTACATTTGGGTTTCCTCTTCTTTTATCTATGGCACTTTCATTTTTACCCATAAACCTAATAGGTATTTTATAAATCCAATCTTATGTCCTAATTTTATATCCATTGTAGTTTCTTCATCTCAATCCATATTGACATTAGAATTTTTGAGACGATGTATTTATATTGTGTATGGATTATTTTGTCTCAATTCTTATCTTTCTACATCTATCATTTTATCTACATGCATTTATTTATGTAATATTACTCTCAATATAAACTAGTTGTGTTGAGATATTTATTCATGATGGACTACACTGTGAGCTCCATGTCACATTTGTGCTTCTAGTTCTTTGATTGAAAATAGGCTAGATATGTTTTATAAATCATTTTTATTCATACTCATTTTTATATATTCTCAACTCATTTGTTGCGAGTACTTGCCATTTTTTCTTAAATATTATCAAACATATTGTCTTCCTCAACCTCTCATTTATTCTTTATATTACATTTTATGATCTCCATTTTAAAAATGTTTTTTCATTCAAGCCACAATCCCTATATATGTTAAATAAATATAATGTCATTAATATAAGTAATATATAATAACTTCATATTAAAGTAAATATAATCAATTTATAAAACCTTCATATCAATTTAATGAAACTTAATGAAAAATATTTCCTCTTTCAATTTTATAATTATATAATATGTTAATATAGTTTTAATCTTATATAACTAGAAATGTTGAAGAATAAAAAAATAAAATTAACTAATATTAAAAAATTAACATGATTAATACCAAATTAAATAACATGCTATATTTATATATATATATATATATATATATATATATATATATATATATATATATATATATATTGTAATAAATAGTTTACATTAAAACATTTCCCCAAAGAAATAGTTGTAAGGATAAAATTATGTGACAATATAGTAGTAGGCTAAAATTTCATAAAATAATAATAATAATAATAATAATAATAATAATAATAATAATAATAATAATAATAATAATAATAATAATAATAATAATAATAATAATAATAATAATATGATTGATATATGTGTGATTTTCTAATAATATTTAGAATAAAACTTTTATATCTCAATACTACATAAAATATATGATTATTGTTGTTTAATTCTTCATAGATAAAATATGATATTAGGTCAATAGTTAGAGGTTTTAATTCAATTACACTCATTTTTTTTACAAAATCCACTACACCAAAAATAAATATTTTTATCCCTTTTGACTCAAACATCATTTTCATAATTTCATTTCATTTAACATCTTATGGCCATGGATGGATATAATTGGATATACTTCCTATCTACTTGATTGTGAAGTACATAGAAATTGTACATAGTTGGAAGTGAATTTATCCTATGCCATGAAGATGAAGATAACAGACGCTGCATGCTATATGTAATTGATAATGATTTTTACTATGATTCTCAAGACATTGAAGATAATGAGAGAGACCTTACATATAAAAATAGAATATAAGGATATTATTTTGAATAAAAAAAGGTATTGCATGTTATGTGGTGAAAACACATAAAAATGGTCTATAATTATTTATTGGTTATAAAATTCCATTATTTTAAGATATGTGCATTTGCTAGTTATTATTTAGAAAAATCATTGTTATATATTGTGTTTTTTATGTCATGTAATTATTTTATTTCTTTCTTTCAAATTTTCTCTCTTTTTCACTTTTATTTGTTTATATATTATGGTCCTTCTAGAAATATATATTATGTTTATGGAGATTAAAAATATACAATGTATTTTTTTAAGGGAGTGTGTTATATAGGTTAATTTATATGCAACCATGTCTCATATTCTCATCTTGTCCTTTTTAAACTTTAGTGTCGGTTTGCATTCTAATATTTTCCTAATTTCATTTTGGAGATGTTTATACATACACAAGAACATTAGTTTTTAGTATAAATCATTTAATGTGCTTAACTATCTCTATATATATTATAAAAATAGTCTATATTTTATGTCCAAGAGTTACCAAACACATTCTACACTATCTCTATCCCAAGCCTCACTAATTTGGATGACCTTCCCTCTGTCTCCTCAATACATCCTCCCATTTTTATATTTAACAAAATCCATGGATAATAAATTCAAGTAACCAATATTAATCTTATCTAATATAATTAAACATTCAACCTCATTACTTTTGTCTTAAGTTAAAAAAGGTATTTTACCTCCTCCTTTACAAACATGCGCTTGTCAAACTGCATAACATGATAAACATTATGTTTATCCCTATCTTCACTTACCCATAATTTACTTAGAGTTTACTTATATGCATCCATATTAACATTAAAAATGTTTTCTCTTCCATTATACAACTCTCTGTAAATTTTCAATGCCCCCCTAGATTAAAAATGTCATACATCCATGGGTAAGACATCACATAAGAAGTTATCCCAGTATCTATCAGTATTCATATCTATGTCACAACATTCCATCATAGTGTTATCCTTCTTCCTTTATAACTAAGACACTCCATATGTCCTTGGGTATGGTTTAGACACAAAATTTACCTTGCATACCATCTTAGTGGATATTAAATTATCTCAACATCCACTACTAACTACAACATTGCAACACTTACCCTTTATTTTGCATTTATATAAAAAAAAGTGTCCCTTCTGGTATTCTCACTCCTACTTATCAAAATTAAAGACTCTCCCTATTTCTAATAAAAATTTTCTTTGTTATTTCTCCTTGGTATGTTCAAGTTAAGTTATAAATTGTACATCCTCTTCTGTGACTTGCACACTAGTCTCATTGCTTCTCCTCTCACCATATCATTGAAGATTAAGTCACTCAAAATAATGGTGACCAATGTTAATACATGTTTAACATGATCCATTGAATAATATTCCTCTTACTCATCTATATATGCTTTTCCCTCATCCATTACTACCCATTCCTCTTCTTTGTGAATGAAACTTCCATCATCATTATTAATAATCTATTGATAATTGTTTATATCATTGTTAATGTTTAATTTTACACCCATTTAATATTTTTTATTTTTAGTGGTTATGAAATTATGAAATGTAATATTAATGAAAATAAACTAATCATATGTGGTATAAAAGGTAAGAATAAATAACATTCTAAAATTATAAATGATGGGTTTGCACCATAAAAACTTACATCTTCTCTTTCATTTTTTAAAATGGCATTTAATTTCGTTAATGTTGTACTCAAATATGCTGAAATAATTGTTTAAAAATTATGAGTATCTCCATGACAACCTATACCTATATTCACAATGATTTGATTATTTAACTATATAAGTAATTTTTTTCCATTGATATAAATCTAACTATAATTCCAATCATACTTATAAAAATGGGTAGCATGTATTAATTATCTCTAAAATGGGTATCAAGATTGAAAATATACATATATCAAGGATTGATACTTAATAAATCCCTTCTCTATATGTTTCCATTAGTAACCATAAAATAAATAAGACTGTAATTAAATATAAATTTAAGATAAGAGTTTGCATAAGAAAAATTGAATAAAATGTAATACATAAAAACTATTTTGTTGAGACATTTCTATGGATAACTTGTGGACTTTTTTGAGTAGAAGAATGGTCTTTTTATGCCTCTAAAATTTGATATGAAGAAATGATTATGAATATGAACCATGAAATAAATATTTTCATTAACGACTTCTGTGGAGGCAAACTCTATGTTTGGTAATCTCCCTAATGATCATAGCTACACATATTTCATCTACATAACAAATGAGACATTATATAAATCCCCAATCTCCCCTAAATATGAAGTCCAACTACAACATATCTTATGATGCACTTGATAACTAGACACAAAAATTATCCTTTTATTTTGGTTCATTATTTAAAAATTATTTATATTCTAACATCATTGATTAATATGTTTTGACTCCATTAAAAGATTATGAGCACATACCCACAATTTACCCAAATTAAATATAAAACTAAAATATCCTTGGCATACTTGGGAGTAATAATATGTATATATTCTATTTGATTATAGTGCTTTGAGTAGTGATGTAATTTTATAGACAATGGTTTGGACTATTCTCTCAATGTCAATTTTATGTAGGATTTTTAGATCTCTTTATTTATGTTTCTATAAATATCTACTTTTAACATGGGGGAATCAGTGATGTAAAAGGTATTAGGAGTTAAATATCAATACTAATTCCTTCTAGGATGGTAGTTACCAAAAGAAAATATTTCACCTATGTGGTTATAACATATGTTAAGTCATTACATAGACTTAGGATCTCACCTCTTTTCATATATATTTACTTTGAGAGATTGGACATAGGAAAAGCAGTGGAGAAACAAAATAAGGAAGAACAAAGACTGTAGATTTTGGAATAAAAAGTTTATACATGAGAGTGGATATCAAGAAATATTTCTCTAATGTAAATATATCATACGTGTATCTTCAATTTCTAGTGATACTTTGTTATTCTCTATCCCTCATTTGAATAATGCATTAAATTAAATTATAATGATTTTAAAAATAAACATAGTTTTAATGATATATTTAAATTTAAATATATTACATTTCATAAATTGATAAATTAAATTATTTTTTATTTAATAATAATAAACTACTAACTTTTTATTTATGCAACCATAAATATTACTAGTTTAGATATTTTATATGTATACACTAAATTCCAAGAGATCATATTAACTTTGACGTATATGGAGAATACACACAAATATAATATTTTATATATAAATTATCTCCTTTTAAATTAATTAATTATTTAAAATATCTTAAATACATATATTAAACTAATAAATATTTTTATCTTAAACGTTCAACACTAAAAAACTAAGATATCCACCTAGAAATTGATATCTCTTCTAGTTGTAAAGTGTAAGTGACTTATAGTGATAGTGAGTATTTTTATTATCTTATATTCATGTTACTTTGAAACCTTGAAAATTATAATTGATAAAGTTGTATTATAAACCCACTCTACTAATTAACCTTTAGCCAATAGTACATGAAGGTTAGATAGAAAAGCAATTGATTATTATTCACATATAAAAATCCTTGTTAAAGGAAAATAAATGACTCAAAACACAACAAGGAATAAAAAAACAAGGATTGACTAAACACAACACTCAAAACCAAAAAACAATACTAGGCACAAGTAATAAAAAATAAGGGAGGGGCTAGAGGACCATCCTCAGGTTGAAGAGATACAAAATAATAAGGATCTACAAAAGGAGGATCCAAGACCACCCAACCATTTAGGGTATCCTTGCTCATACCAATAACACTACAATTAAGATACATATGGGTGTTAGTGCCTATAAGAGAGATTATGTGAGAGGGAGTTATGTCAAAATTACCATGTGATAATGATAAACCCCATCCTCAAGGATGAAATTGAGTGGAGAAGTGGTCATGACTATGTGAGTAGCTTTTACATGTTCAGGGAGATAAAGACAGTGGTCCTTAGGGTGGTCCATTTGGAGGTATAATATTTATGGTTCAAGGGGCACTTTCCCATTGGTCTAATAACCCCTGGAGGTGGTAGACTTACATCAGAACCTTATCTATTTAGGATTGAATCTACATAGAGGATGAGGATATAATAAATACCTTAAATTTAAGTGTAAAATCATAAGAGCATGCATCATTGTTTAAATAAAATTATTTATATCCTTCCTTAATTGAAAAAGAATGATAGGTCTAAAAAAATTACATTGAAAAGTACTATAAGTTTGGTGAATTTGTTGATTGCCTAAGAAGAGTAGGCCACTAGGAAAATGACACAAGATAATATAGATAGAATATAACATGGATATATTTCCAAGTATATTATGATCATGGGTATAACCATAATAAGTGTCTTAAATACTCAGGATGATAGCATGTATGACACATGGGTGGAGTGATGATCATGTGAGAGAGTCACTACTTGATTAGGATGCCTTGGTAGACTAGGCATCATATAAAGTGGGTGAGATAAGGTTTTATCCTATCATGAGAAATTGTTTAAAGCATGGGAATTGATCTTTTGGGAGGGATTTAAGTCCCCAAGGCATATTGAGCTTGTAGAACATAGGAAAAAAGGTGATCATGACTTGATAAAAAAGTCATGAAGAATAATTTGTGAAATGGGTTTCATAATTCCAACACCATTATTTCCACTAAGCTCAAGGTAGTTGTAAACCAAGCTAATGAATCATAACATCAAGAAGAATTATTGAATATGAATAATAAAAGTTAAGTCAACATTATTCAATTGAAATGTATCTTTTGAATTAGGCCATGAAATTTAGTCTCTAGCAGAAACCAAATCATGAATGGTAAAGATACCTTTCTAGAAAAGCTCAAGGGCTTTGATTCCTAATAATTCATCCAAAAAAAAAAAAGTTATTGTCATTATATGAGACCACTAGATGTTATGATCATTGAAATATAAACCCATACAAAAATCATCCCCAATCCATTTCATGTGAGGCTTGACCGTTTCAAGGAATTTCTATATGATTCTAGAAATAAAAGAGCTTTCAATTATAATAGGAGATTTAGTGATAAGAATGGCATGGTTATATATATTATTCCAACTGGGTTTACCATAATGATTCCCAGAAGAGATATAGTGCATTACCAAGATTTTATAGGCCTCATCACCTTCAATGGCACAAACTACACATTTAACACATAATATTTCACTCTACATGTATTGGTCAACAATTCAAATGCCTCATTTTCTTAAGGGAGGCAACAAGTATCCTATGCAACACAATAGAATACCTTAGCATGATTTGAATTATACCAAATAATTTCCTTGATAATTTTGGCTAAACTATCACAAGCCACTATGGAGGGAGCTCAGAATGAAGAATAATAAATATTGGTGGCAACCAAAATCTTGGTACAAATTTATAATTTCCCTACTAAGGATAATGGTTTGGTAATGTAGTATTCAACCTTACTCTCCACTATTTTGATGACATACTACCATATCTTTGTCAAATAGATATCAAATGCAAAAGGGACGCTAATAAATTTGAAATTTTATCCATGAGTAATCAGTTTTTAATTATGTTAGATAAGATAGTCAAGCATAGGCATCATAATTTATCTAAATCATTGCATCTTACTCTATTGAAAACTCAACGTAAAGGCCAAAAAAATATATCACAACATTTCATAGCTTCCAAGAAGGTTATATCTTGTTCTTCAAAAACAATAAAAATATATTATGTAAAGTATCCATTAATGATCTAGGAAGAGAAGTTAGGCAAAGGGATACCATAAAACATACCCCTCTTAGATCTAGAGGTGAGAATATATCCTATAGCTTTTGGGGAAAGAACATATAACACCAGAGCTAGAGGACATCCCTACTTATTAGAATGTTAGAGTTCAATACTAGAAAATTTGATAAAATTAATGGTGAAGTAGGGTAAGGAATTTGAAATAATATTTTGAAGTGCCAAAATGAAGAATTGGCCAAAACCTATAGCCTTTAACATGGATAAAATAAAAGGCTACTCAATCCTATCATAGGCTTTTTCAAAGTCAAGTTTTATATAAATGATTCTCTAACGTGAAACTTGGACCTGTTCCATGCCTTCTTAGATTATAATAATATTGTTTTTAATAAAGCTCACTCTAAAAAATTAGTTGAATTTGAGTGATTAATGGAAAAAAGGATAAACTGGATAAAATTATCCAAAGCTTTGGCAAGGATTTTGTGCAAAACATTCAACAAGGTAATATGATGGAGACTGGTAAGAAGCTTTAGATCACCCACTTTGAGAATGAACTTAATATTATATTGATTATTATATATCCAAAAGAATGGTTTTTAAAGGTTCCCTTATACACCTGGATTAGGTCAAGCAAAATAATCTCACATGTGGATTTATAAAATTCATAGGGAAAGTCATTAATGCATGGAGATTTGTCATTACTCATGCATTAGAGAGCCTCTATGATTTATTGTGGGATCAAAGAAGAGTCAAAAATCCATTAGTTTTCCAATTTAGCTTTTCGAAGAACCACATTGAGGCATTCCTATAAATATGAAGATCTTTCTAGTGTGACCTCATGGGATTAGAACTCCAACTTGTAGTGATCCATCAAGGCTAAAGATATGTATTAAATTAAAGTGAGCTTATATTGGGTTTAATTGATGACTTTGATCTAATCAAGATTTTGTTTGGATTTTGGGAATTTGAATAATAACTTGGAAGCTTTATCTCTAACTTTGAGATAGTGTAGTCAGGGACATAATTATACCCCTTTGGCAATGTGGCTATCTACCAACTTAATATGGTGTTTGAACGAGGAAAAAATATTATGCAAACTATTTTAAAAAGGATTGATATCAAGGAGGGAAGATAAGCTTCTAAATTCCTTAATCATATTATCCTCACTACATTTTATGACTCTCACAACTTGTTTCCCACATTGGCATAGGAAGGTTGGGGTGTGCATAATAGCCTCATTCCACCACTCAATCCAAGCAATCATATGAATGGTGCCATTATTGCCTAAAAGAGAAGTATTAAGGATGAAATTATTATGTGGCACCTTTTATTTCCACATGATCCATTCCACTCTGTAGTAGATAGGATTATATTCAAAGAGAACTAATTATATGTCCATTAATGTTGGATAAAAAGAAAATATTTTTTTTCTAAAAACACAGAATGGTTAAGCCTTTTTAACATGGGGTGATCCATAGCACAATAATTAGTCCATTTAAACCAAGACATTATTAGTTGAGTGAAATCAAAGGAGAGGTTTGAAAACACCCCAATTATTCTTGAAATAATACCATTTATCATGTTTTTTGATGCACCACCCCATAGGTAAGGAAATAAGTTTATCCTTGGTACACTCAACCATATTAAAATCTTGATAAATGAGCTATATTGTAGGTGAATATTGCCACCTAAAGAGTGAAAAATTAAAGATCCTTTAGGACCATCATTAGGGGAATAATTCTTAAGAATGTTAAGTACATGGCCATTAATGTTTAAAAGTAGCCAAACAACATGGTGTGATAGGTCTTTTACCATGATAATAATGAATTGTGAAAAATTAGGGGAAATCAATATGCTGGTACCACCACATCCATATTCATGCATAGTGGAAAAATGGGTGGCATAATGTTGAATATAATGTAGATATGTTTACAAAAGATAACCTATAACTTTATCCTCTTGTAGATAAATAAAATGTATAGATCCTATTTTTTGATAGGTGGCATGCACATAATATTTTTTAGAGGAATTTATAAGACTTTGAGCATTCCATGATTAAAAAAAATCCATTGGTAAACATCATCCATGTGAAAATCCCCTTATCCATCCTCAAAATTTGATTGAAAAACAACATTATTACATCAGTTTGGGTTGGAAAACCCTATTGACATAGTGGAGTGATGTTTAGATACATGGTCATCTCAAGGAGATTCACCACCACCATGGGTGGGTTACATGAACACCTCAATAGTGAACCACTAATTAAGGATATCTCGATGATAAGGACTAAATGTTTTTGGGAATGACTTGAAGTTATTCTCTATTCGGCTTGGAGGACAAGAAGAACATGGTGATACAAATTTGGTATCACCTTATATGATTTATTAGCTAGAGGGAGAGTAGTTGGGAAGGAGGGTTTTATCCCTAGATGAAGCTTCTTCAAATGGACCATTGTCCATTAATTCATATTTTCTACCACCTTGGGCTTCTCCAATTATATTTAGGGGCCATGGAAGTTTTTAAATTTTGCATAAGGGTTAAATGTTTGTTACATTGTTCAGATGATTGATAGTGAATTTAAGTATTATGCAAGACTAAGTACACATCTTGTTGTGACTAGTGAGCATTATATACCTTAATATCAGTGAATCCATTCAAGTCTTTTGAAACTTACACTTGAACATAAACCTAGTTGTTGGGGTAGCAAGAGAACCCTTTTAATTACTTTTGGAAAATACTGTCTAATGGGCATGAGAATTTGGTCTATAAAGATCCATAGGTGTACCAAAATGCTAAGAATTTTACCCAAAATGGGGAGTCAAAAGGAAGCCTAGTATATGGCATTGAAATTATGATTCCAATCGGATAAAATTAAGAGTATGTTTTATAGAAACTAGTAGCTTGATTTGACAAGAAAGGTCTAGACTTTAGATAGCTCTTTGGTGGTACATATGAAAAACCCTTTGGTAAACTTTCTAATGCCAACCACATGGATGACGATGGAATTCGAATGGTGTTAAAACCAATTATGGAGAGACTCTTCTAAGGTGACTCTACCAAAATAAAATAAACAATGGAAAAAATATCATATGATTTTTATTCATGTTCAATAGCATCACTGACAAGAGATATATTTGGCTGTGGAGGAAGGGAAGGAGTAGCTCATTAAATACCTTTGGGACAAACTTATGATCTCTTTTGGGTGTCATTTCTCTCATCTCTCAACCATTGGATTTTTTAGTGTATAAGCCATTATATATGGTTGCATTTCCCACAAGCATAGCGCCAAGTGAAATGTATGTGAGGACCCATAAGAAGTACAACAAATACAAGATGCAAAGATGGAAAGAAAACACATACCAAAAGGTAAGTTGACCATGGGAAACCATATTAGAGTTGTTTTTTATCATCAAAAAAATGACATTATCATATTTTTTATTTTTTATTTGTGTCACATTTTATTAATATATAAATCAATAGGAGCTTTGGGATATGTGTAACATGTTTAGAATTGATCATATCAGCGTAAGACACCCTATGGGAAATAATGGTGTTTTAGTCATTAGAGATGTTGTAAAGATGTATCATCAATCTCTAGATAGTGTCAAACATAAAGCAAGACCATATTTTACATAGAATTAGACTTAAATTAAACTATTGAATTTAGGGGAAGAATTGATATGAGTGTTCCCTGCTAATAATGACCATTAAAAAGAAGAAAACCAACAACCCTCTAAACAACATCAAAATGGTATTAGTTCAGTTGATCATTATAATAAAAAACTGTCCAAAGATTTTGTGAATAAAATCCTTGCAAAGTAGTAGTGGTAAATCATGCACACTTTTATTTTGAATGACAGAGTGATAACCCAGTTTAGAGATCCTTATAATTGGTTCAATCACTTTCCTCTCATAGCTATTTGGTGTATTTTACTACCATTTATATTTTTGATTTGTTCATTGTAGTTCATCTATTAGTGTTAATGTTTTATTTTTATTTTCATTATGTCGTATCTAAATTAATTAAAGGAGAATATACTCTTTCCATCCCCATAGTGTAATTTTAGGATACCTTATCACAATAATATATATATATATATATATATATATATATATATATATATATATATATATATATAGTAATTAATTAAGAGTGAATATAATTATGCTATTACAACATTCCAACCCTTGAATGTAATTATAGGAATGCTTTATCAAAATTATTATTGATTTTTTTCCAGTGTACTCCATGGTTTGTCTATTTTCATTCTTCATGTTTTAGATATGAATAATTATTCAAGGTGGACTGTCATTGCCCATCATCACCACTACCCAACTCACCTTGATGACATTTATCTCTTTCATGCTTTGAATGGCCTTAAGCTTCCCCACCACTTTTTCATTGCTCATGTTCATCATGAAATAAAATATTTCCTTCGAAAACAACACAATTTCATGTCATATTAATGAACTTACCACCTGATTTTACAATATCACCTCCACTAAAAATATTTTATTATTATTGTTTAATAGTTTTTACATAAAATATGAGATTGAATCAATAGTCATAAATTTCAAGTCAGTTACACTCATTTATTTTAAAAATTCCTAATTTACCAAAAATAGAGAATTTCATACCTTCCAACATAACTTACACATTTAAAGTTTAACTTTATTTAAAATCTAATTCATTATTTCAAAATTATTTGTCACCATTCTTGCCAATTCACACGTCATTTTCATGATTTAATCTTGTTTAGCATCTTATGTGCATGAAGATGAATATAATAGACAATACAAGTTATATGTAATTGATGATGATTTTTTCTACCGTAAATATACCTCATGCCTCCTTAACCGTATCCTTCTCAACAAATTGAAGATAAGGAGGATAACCTCCACACAAATATTAAATTTAAGGAAACTTTCATGTACAAAAAGAGAGATCACATTTTAAGTTGTGTAAACACACAAATGGTCTAAAATTATTTTTCATCATTGTTGCCAATTCACACGTCATTTTCATGATCTAATCTTGTTTAGCATCTTATGTGCATGAAGATGAATATTAGAGACAATACAAGTTATATGTAATTGATGATGCTTTTTCCTAATGTAAATATACCTTATGCCTCCTTAAACATATCCTTCTCAACACATTGAAGATAAGGAGGATAAGCTCCACACAAATATTAAATTTAAGGAATCTTTCATGTACAAAAAGAGAGATCACATTTTAAGTGGTGCAAACACACAAATGGTCTATAATTATTTATTAATCATAAAATTATGTTATTTTAATATATATGAATTTGTTAATTATTAATTTAAATAAAATTTCATTAGTATATTTTATGTTGTTTTTGTTTTTTTTCTTTCATATTTTCTCCATTTTTTTTTTCTATTCTTTGTTTATATATATATGGTCCTTAAATAATTATATATTATACTTATGGATATTATAAACATATAATCTACTTTACTAAAGAAGTGTGTTATATAAGCTCATCTAGGTATACTCATGTTTCATGTGGGTGAGCATAACTAGCATGCACAAATTATGTGTGTGTTGGAGCAAACACCCTAATCCCACCACTAGTCAAAAACCTCCATACCATGTCAAACCATATCCACATTGTGCGAAACTATGTTCTACACCATACACGGTCTATCAAACTATCTACATTATTATCATATGAGTTACGTTAACTTTGTCTAGAGACCTTTTCTATTTCAATTTCAAATTATCAAATGCTGCCTTCTTATCATTTGGAAATTTGAAAACATCCCCTACTCTAAATGAATGCCATTTAATTTATTATTATAGGTCTTTTATTTCAGTTTTGTTTCCAATTTTTTCTTGATTCCCTTCTTTTCCTTGCCTTCATCTTATGCAAGGTGAAGCTTAACATGTAAAGGTGATACATATTGGTCCTTGTAGAAGACATCTTTCTGAATGACTCACTCAGATAAGATTTGAGTGAAAAGAAGGAAAACATGTATGGCAATGGAAATTTTGTAGTAGGCCTCTATAAAATTTAAAATGGGAAGTGAAATATCAAGGCAAGTAGGGTTATTTCCAAATGCTACTTTACATATGTTATCAAAGGCAAATATTTTTAAAATGTCCTATATATCAAATTAAATCTTAGCTTATTATTCTAAACAAATGGTAGAAGTGTTTTTTGATCTAAGGAGAGGTAGTAGGCGGTGAGTGATATTCCCTTGTAGTCTCTCTTCAATGAAGTCCCACAAATACCTGGTGTTTACCTCATAGCTAGCAACCTGTCTCTTCAATTTCTAGGCCTTTCCATTAGAGTTAAATATTTTGGTGCCCAATAGATCATGTAAGAGGAGCATGAAATAGTGACCCTTGGGATAATTCTCAAATAGGATCTTGAGTAGGTGATCAACATTAATTGGATAGGTAGTGATGACCACCTTTATCCTTGGGTACTGTAGAGTCATGGTGTTGGAGGGATTCCCTTTGAGAAGTTTTTTTAGCCATTATGAGATCATCAATCTATTCCTCAAGAAGGAAAAAAATAAACCCACAAGTAGATAAGATGTAGGTGCCATCTTATTTATCCAGTCATTTATAATAATATTTAAACCACAATGAAGGTAAGATTAAGATAAAGCAAAGCAAACAACACTCAACATATCCACTAAAAATAAATCCATTTTGGAAGTAATGGGTCATAAGCTAGATCATCCTTTCTCCCATACATGTGAAAATGTCATTCTTATACCAACTCAGAAATTATCAAAACTACTCTCTATCAGATGTGAATAACCCTAAAAAGATTAGGTATATGCCCATTTATCAATGTTCACTTTTATATTATATGAAATAAATACAAACATCAAGATTTTAGAATATAGTAGGAAATAAGTATATTGATAAAAGTAATTTTGATATATGAAGCTTTTATAATTAATCGATCCATAGTTACAAATTTTAGATCTTGTTAATGATTACATTTGAAGCTTAAGGTAAATAATATTTATATTTTGTATTATTTTCGGTAAGACTTTCTTAATTAATGAATATTGCCATGGTCCTCAAGAAAATAATTAATTAATTTCTAAAGTTAAGGGTTTTTATTGGAATCAGTAAAAATTTGATCCATTCATTTAATTTATTTATTTCATCTTCTTCCTTACAACAACATTAAAATTTTCTTGTATTCAATATCTTTGAAGGATTTAAACATTTTACGCTATTTTTCAAGTTTATATTCAATCTCCTTTTTCCCCCTTCTATATTTATATTTTTCACCTTCTAGAACCAAATTATATAATACACGATATACCAATAATATATGTTTTTATGACTTATTAGAACCGTATTGTTCAATATTGAGTTTGTCAATAATATATTGTGCATTCCTAGGTTTACCAAAACTATATTATATAGTTATATTAATATATGTAATGGTTCCTTTTGGCTTATGTGGGCTTGTCCCTTATCCCTCTTTTTTTCTCTATGATTGTTATGATGTAAAATTGCTTGCCAATAAGGTCCAAATTTGAGGTGAAAATGTCTATTAATGAACAAATACTCAAATGTATCCATGTATATAATATATATGCATTAAAGGACAATATAGAAATCAAATCCAAAAAGTATATTAGCATTTATTGTTCATAAGGATCCATACAACATATAGTAGAAAATAAGTATATGGATAAAAGGAGTTTTGATCCATCAAAATTTTACAATGATACAAATTATTGGGAAAATCCAAAATGTGTTACCTGCAATAATTGAAATGGTTGAAGATTGATACATAGTAAAAATAATTTAATGATTGGACCATCTTAAAAATATTTTACTAGTATTGTGAGATAATATTGGAACAATGAGAGTAAATAATATTACCTTCTAAAATTAAGAGTCCTTGTTCACATTTATGGGTGATGTATGCAATGATGGATGTGTTGAATTGGATGAGAAATTAATGGAAGCATAATAGATTGTAACAATAGGAAAATATAATAAATAAATGTGAAGACAATGATACTATTTAAAATATGGAAAATATCAATGTCAAATATTCTTTATGGTTTGAGTGTAATTTCATTTTTTTTTATATATTTGGAAAGAAAAATAAGGTGAGATGTGAATTAATTTCCATGACAATATTGTATAGATAATTGTAAATATAAAACCTTGTCGGTCAATATTATCATTATCAATTGTTTCCCCTTATAATGTTAGTTCATGTGATATTTTTACTATATAATAGCAGTTCACTCAATAAAAATCATACTTATAAATTTGAATATTTAGATGGAATAAACAAGTAGTGGGGAAATAAAGAATTAATGATTAAAAATTCTTACTTCTTTAATTATAAATGTTTATGGTAATTTTCCTAATACCAACATCTTAGAACCTAGATAAGTGGTTATGAAGTTTTAAAAATCAAAGATTTGAAATTAATGCATCCATTATGCATGATGTGGATAAAAAATTGATGCATGAAATGATGGATGTGTTGCATCACAAAAGACATTAATGGAAGTATAATAGATGTGTCTATGTATAACTAGAATGGTTACATAGATGTATTAAATTTTATTTACTACCATGTTGGAAACCATTATGACCATTGCATCAAGTTAACATAGTTGTGCCAAGGAAATGAGAAAAATATTCAAGAATACATAGACACCATTGACTTATTAGTTGTCAAATTGAATGTTGAAGAATATTAAAAATAATTATCTTGAAATGTAGGCTGGGTTTGGGGCCATGTATCCAATATGGCATTAATTTTATCTATATATCCTCTTGAGGATAAGCTTACATATTTGTTTAAAAAATTAAAAAAAAATGCTAAGAATAATTTTAATAAATAATATTTTTAAGCCTCATGAAAAAACATAGCCTAAATAATCAAATTTTAGAAAGGGAACTTCATTTTATCCTCATAACAAGAAACTATTATCATATTATCTTAACATGATGTCTAAAATTATAAAGTGGTGTTTAGTTCATAACTCCACGAGTCACTCTAACATGAAGCATGTTATACTAGAAAAAATCTACTTACACAACATGAGGCAATGAAAAATAAAATTGTGATATTTTAAAAAATAAAAATATCATGGATTCTAGACCTAGTGTTATGGTAGGTACTATAAGTGTTACTTCTTCCTCTAATTTAGCTTCAATGGAAGAAAAATAATTATTACATTTTAAAATATGAGTCAATGGACAAACTTAAAACTTCATAATTAATAATGGAAGTTGGAAGAACCAAATTTTTACTAAAATAGTTCACACATAAATTTTTTTAGTGAAGCCTCATTTACTCCAATGTTCCAATAGATGGTTTAGCCTAGGTTTGAGAAACACATCACTCATTAGTGTCACCTAGTGTACAAAATATAGCCTTTTAAATATGTAGTCATTTGTGATGTTTCACCATGAGATTTCTGTGGTGTTTTACTTTAGAAACAATTCTTTACCATCTACATGAAATATATTAAGCCAATCCAATAAATGTTTTCATATATGTTAGTGGTATAAGATGACGCATACCAAAATTGGTTCCTAAGATTTCACTCATAAAACTTTAAAAAAACAAATAATGATACATGAACTTGGATTCAATATTTGATATGGTGACAATCAAAATTTTATAGTATTTTAAAATGAGAAATGTATAATTTAGGTTATAGTTTCTAAAATATTACACTCTTTGAAAATGGTGGAATTTAAGTTGGTCAATTAACATGGTTTCCAAGAGGTAAACTTGGTTTAAAAAAAATACATAGTAGATACCTCATTTTTAAATAATAATTTTTAAATTAATTTAAGAATTTTTAAAAGCCTAAAAAAAGGTAGTGTATTGTGATCCCCACTATTTTCTATCAAAAAAGAGAAAAAAACATTTTAAAAAAAATATATAGAATAAAGTCTAGCTTGTATCCATAATATTTTTTTCAAAATTAAATGAATGATTTAAAAAATTCATAAAAGAATAAATATATATAAATTTATGGTATGTTAAGACATTTTTTTTATAAATAAATATTTAATCCTTAAGCATATCATTTTATTTTGAAAATGACTCAGGACCATTAGATAAGGTTAATGGTTTAATTTTAAAAAGTTGTGATTTTTGAAAATAATTGAACAAAACATAAATGCCAATTTTACAAAGGCCTTCAGAGTATTTTTAAGATCCCATAAAGCATTGATATATGGTTTTAGACATCTAAAAAAAAAATTTATGCATTGAGCTCTTCGAAGCATTATAATGAAAATTCAGAGAATAGATAAAAAGTTGACCTAACTAGCTATTATTAGAAACTATTCTTCTATTAGATCTCTAATTCTTAGGAATTGTGATATTCAAATTCTATGCATGTTGAAATTATTATTATTATTATTATTATTATTATTATTGTTGTTGTTGTTGTTGTTGTTGTTGTTGTTGTTGTTGTTGTTGTTGTTGTTGTTGTTGCTTTTGTCATCATCGTCATCATCATCATCATCATCATCATCATCATCATCATCATCATCATCATCATCATCATCATCATCATCATCATCATCATCATCATCATCATCATCATCATCATTGTTATTATTATCTTTAAAAAAAATTCTTTTTGAATGCTTATGCATGTTGAGCAGTTACTATTTTTATTTAACTTTAATATAGATTATTATTACTAGTTTTTATTTAGCTATAATACAAGGAACTTTCTATATTGTAAATTAGATTAGATAGCTGATATCTCTTCCATGTAAATAATTTAATTTTTAGATATTCTCTTATTATCCTAAAATAAACATTTATTTATTACTCTAGAAAATATATATCAATTCAATATTGAGGAGTTTGCATTTACTAAAAACACCAGTTAGTAATAGGTGTGTTGTCCCACAAATTGAATTCTAAATTTGGACTAGTGGTATTGGATAAAGTTAGAATCATGTAATGTAATGGGTTAAATTTATAGACACTAAAACTAAGGATAATATTAATAATGATGAATTATTCTCTCTCCTTAGTAACAAATATCATCTAGAATATTTAAAATGAGATTCGTATAGGAAATACTCAACGGGAAAGGGTATATATGACTCCTTTCATTCCTCCTCGCCTAGACTTCAAGGTAGTGATAAAAACCATTTGGCCCAAATTAGTCTCCCTATGATTATACTGGATTCCAAAATCCATGATATCATAATCCCAACAAGTAGGATGGATCCTCCATAGAATTTTGTATGAATATGAAATTTTAAGTTTTTATGATATATGATTATTGATATAAATCTTCCCAACCTATGAGAAATAGTGTACCTAGTTCAGCCATCCATAAAAGGAATCAACCATTGATTTATTATATTAAGAGTGTCATCATTTCTACACACCATATGATTACTATGATGCATTCCATAGAGGTTTTGTAAAATAAAATCCAAGGTTTATGTCTAAAGGATACTTCACATGAATAAAATATGACACATGATAAAAATACAGAGCATGGTACTATAAAATTCAATCTATGTCTTTCCATTCTAAACATATATGACTAAAAATTTGTCATATTATATATGGGTTATGAATAAAAACAAATTAATGACTAGTGAATCATGAAATTGGAATAAGATTAATACATCTCCAAGTAAAACTCAGAGTAATGTGCTTTGAAATAAATTGATCATATTACCTCTTATGCACCATATGAAAATACCCAAATATTATTGCGATTATGATAGAGTTGATGGAAATAAAACATATATGTGTTGGGATTTACAAAAAAGAATACAAGATATTGTTGATAGTGGTGACCTTACATTGGATACATCTATTAATGTGCCACATAATTCAAGAACACTTTCCAATATTCAAAAACTGACTAACATTATGGTTCCATCTCTGAAGGTTTAATTATTGATATAAGAGATACATAAATTAGATTTTATTAATAAATTGTACCTAATAAGAGATTTTGTAAGTGATCTATACATAATAAGACTAATTTTACAAGCATGGTTTATAAATAAAAAACTTCCTTTTTATGCATTAAAAATAGGGAAAAGGAAATCCTAAAAAGGATATGATTACATATTAAAATCAAGAAATGCAAGTGAACCATTTCTTCAATTGGTCCTCAATAAATGATATTTAATCCTTCTCCACATATTTTCATTACATGTCACTTCTGTCATTTCAATCTATAACTTTAGTAGAATTATTTTAATTATCCAATACATGATTCAAACATGGGTCATCTCAATGAAAATTAGGGATCAAATATTTAATCACTAATCTAAAACTATAGAGAATGCACCCATGTCAACTTAGAGTCGTATAAATGTAATTAAAAAAAAATATGATTACTTTAAATTTTTAAAACCTAAAAATTTAATGATTTTAAATTCGATACAAACAAATCTTGCTTTTGGGAATAACTATGTAATGATTTTTACCTTGTTGTTTTAAAACAATACTCATGATCCGTTATCAAGAGCAAGATAGGATGATGGAACAACCAAACCAACATATCTTAAATATGTTTAATATAATGGTCACTTGGAAAAAAAATATTCTGTTAGGGTAGTTAATTTATTAATAACTTTAATTCAAAACAGGTGGCATCAAGGGAAGAAGGGAAGTCATAACATTCACATTGTTTCATGAATTATGTCCCCTTATGCACCCATGTTTCACTAAAAATAGATTAATGACATTTTAAGATTGATATAAAATAGATAAAACTTATATCTCAAAAATCTACACATTGTTGGCTATACCTCAATTTCTTTTTATGAAATTAAGGTGAAAATTTTATGTTCATACACTTGAATTTTAAATTTTCCAAATTCATTGAATTTTTTTTCTTTAAACATATGTATTTAAAAATTAATAAAAATTATTATAAATAATATTTGACATTTTATTTATCTGTATATGTGAATTGATACAAAAATTCATTCATTTACAACAAAAAGTGTGCCCATACACCAACATGTATTTAATTTTTCACAAAAAAAACAATCTATCACTATTAGAAATGTATCAATTTCACATATTTTTTCTCATATAGATGCTAATAAAAATTATATATTTATAAATTAAATTAAAAATTTGACAACTCATCTTCTTAATTTTTTATAAAACTATTTGTTCATGTGCATTTGAAAGTCTCTCCAAGTTCAAGTATTGTTATTTTCAAAATAAAAAATGGGCACATTAATCTCCCACTCCCCCTGCCACCCTCTCTGCTCCCTCCCCCACCCCTATTTTCCCATTACCCTTCACCCACCATGGATTTATAATTTCTTTCATGAGTGATAATATATGCTTCATTATGTTACGAATAATTATTTTATTTTTAAAATTTACATTATATACAAGGGCATGTTTACCGATAAACATTTTTTTTTTTTTTTGGATTTCTATTATATCATGCATATTATTTTTATTATACAAATTAATTTTGTTATTACATGTGTGTATCTCACCACATAGTATCATATCCATGAATTTTGAAAAGTGGGAAATGTTTTTAAGGAATAGATAATAATATAGATTGTTTCCAAAGAGAAACAACATATCTTCTAGAGGGTAATTTTCCTCACACATGTTTTTTATTGAGGTTATTTGTGTGTGGTTGAAAATAATTTTTTGACATATTTTTGAAAAGTAGTCACAAAAAATATTTTGAGAAATATTGTGGGAGATATGTCCATGTAAATTTAACCTAGTGAATTTGATTATTTTCTTGATATAATTTCGAAAAGTAACCACACAAAACATTTTGAGTAATACTGTGGGAGATATGTCTATGTAAATTTAACCTAGTGAATTTGATTATAGATAATGCTTTTTATCATATAACTAGGTAAAAAACAATTAACTTCAGAAGGTTCATTCTCCCTAATAGTATTTTATT
>JARHVA010001825.1:657500-662500 GCA_037957365.1 Torreya grandis
AGAATTTAAACAATACATAAGTACATTTGCATCTAAAAGTTTTACCTCAAAATGTCTAATTGTGTGATAAATTTCGTTGAAAGAATGGTAAGTGATGAACACAAATTTTTCCTTGATAATTGGAATAACGATATGAAGAAAATATAATTGTGATTTAACTATATGGTAATTCATTATTATATTTTATATCCATAATCTTCGATCTAAAAAATTGGTCACTAATAATCATTATTTGATTTGAGTTAATTGAGAAAATGTGACCTTCACATCAAGATTGAATGATAAATGAACTTAGAAGTAATCAACTAATGGTGTAATAGTATCTATGGATCCACATTTTAACTTTCATAGAACCAATAAATTGCAAAATACTTCAAACTCCATATAAATAATTTAGTCAATAATCGATTATGATAATAAAAATATAAATAAGAGACATATAAACCCTAATGTAATGAGAAGGGAACTTTTTAGTAACCAATCCAAATTTTTGATCAAACAAAACCTATTAGAAATATGTGTGTAATCACTTATTAATCCAAGGAGTTTAGAAAAATATAGCTAGAAGTGACCCTATTTTTTGAAGTTTGAGACCCTCCAAAAATAAAATTAATATTATTTTACAAGACATGCAATGTATGATTCATTATATTCATTTAAAGATTTGGAATCAAATTATAAGTGCAATAGGTTGGAATAGAATAATTTTTTAAACAAAAAGGATATGAAACACATGAATTGATTTAGGAAGCATCAATAACAGATGGTTGAATAATAGGAATCGATAAACATGTTGATTTTTTTTTAAAAAAAATTGAGAAGTAATTAGAACATGTTGAGAATTTTTAGGATATTGAGAAGAGGTGTAAATATGTTAATTATTTTCAGTAAATTGAGAGAAAATGGGAACATGTTTGAAAATAATAATTTTTTTAAAATGAGAAACTTTAGCAATATTAGATGCAATAAAATCATGAGGATGAGTAGGTTTAGAATAAGTTTGAGAAATGACTGCAAGACTAGTCATAGATTACAATCTATTTAATAAGTTAAGTCTTTTATCCACATTAGTTTGATCCATATATCTATTATAAACTTAATTATTAAATATCAATACTAATTTAGGTATCTTAATATATGGATTGAATTAGAACTTCTTTCAATACACTCATCAATCTAAATATTACATTAGGGTTTTCTATTATATGTTTTATTAAATCTACAATTTTTTTAGCATTATCTTGTTCATCTAATCAAGTTTTTAAATCATGATATAATTCACATGTATTATAAATTTGAGATTAATTCACACCATTATCAATCAAAGAAACATCTTTGTTAGTTGCAACATGAAATACAACTATTAAAATGATACTATCTACATTTTTTAATTTCTTTTTCTTTTTCAAGAAAGATATAAAATTAACCAAAGGAATTTCACTAAAATCAATAACCTCAGTATTTATCCTAGTTCTCTTTTTAGTTTTATTATAATACCTAATCTATTATTTTTGGTATAAGAAAAGATAAAACATTGAGAACATGCACCATGAAAATTCCATGGGATTTAGAGTGAAACATAATAGAGCTACAAATAATATATATTTAATAAAATATGGTAGATAAAAATCTTATTAAAAAAAATCATATTTACTCTAAATAATTATCTAATCTTATAAATATGAATAACATTCAAGGAAATGTGATTTCACCAAAATATGAAACATTAAGGGGTGTAAGAGAGTTTTAGTTCACTAAAATGTAGAATTATTAAATGGTTTTAAATCAAATTACAACATAAATGTCCAGAACCATATAAATATGTATACAACATTTGTAAAATAATAAATTTCACCTAATTATTTTTTCAAAACTAGATCAATAAATAGAAAAGTGTTTATTCAAATGTATCTTGAATTTTGGGAGATCTAGACATAGTCATTTATGTATGACACTAGAAATTAGGGTTTTTTGTTGCAATAAAAATGAACCTTGCATACATTGTGGTAAATGAATAACCTTATATAAACCATAAAAAAAAATTTAAGGCCCCATAATTATAGTGATTATATTTTTAGGAAGCTTTTAGCAAGCACAAAGTTTGTTTTAGAGTAAATAATTGCAATGTCTTATAATGTGAAGGTTTTCTA
Source organism: Torreya grandis (assembly GCA_037957365.1). Classification (NCBI taxonomy): domain Eukaryota; kingdom Viridiplantae; phylum Streptophyta; class Pinopsida; order Cupressales; family Taxaceae; genus Torreya; species Torreya grandis. Next base: position 659,651 of record JARHVA010001825.1, read on the forward strand.
AAAGTAGTTGCATAGTAATTATTTGTTCCAAATATTATTGGATTAATATATTAATTAAACCCAAGGATCCAATATGTTCAATAATATTTTTTAAAATTTAATTCAATCACTAGGAAAATGTACTTTTTCTCCTTTCCCTATTGGCAAGTCAGATCTTAAAATGCTAAAGAAAATAAATTATTTTGTAGATTATAGTACACCATGTAATAGTTGAGCTTGCTTGATATTTTTTAGGTCCCTCAATAGTATAGGATATTAAAAAAAATAGAATAATTTTATTAATTCATCAACTAGGGAAAATATTGCAGTGAAATGTTTCATTAACATAAACTTTAGTAATGCAGTGAATGCTCTTTAAATGCTTGTCTACTTAATGTTTAGTGGATTCCTAGAAACAATGAATGCTAAAACGTTTTTTGGATTTTATCTCTAAATTTAACTTTAATTTATAGATAATATATGTCTAAATACATTACAGTTTTTTAAATTTATAGATGTTTTGATTGCATATTTGGACCTTATTGGTAAGTAAGTTAACATCATAATGTAATAATCACAAAGCGAAAATAGGGATAATGGACATGCCAACATATGACAAAATGGACCATTACATAAATTAATATAACCATATAATATGGATTTGACAAACTTAGGATCATAGAATATGTTCTTGACAATCCTAATATTGGAGAGTTTGACTCTAACAGGACACATAGAAATAAATATTCTTAGTGTACCGAGTATTATATAGTATGATTCTAAAAGAGGAAAAAATGAACAATATCAGTGTATAAGTGGAAGGAAGGAGAGATTATCAATGCTAAAATCCATTTACTAAGCGTTTAATGAATAAATTCAAAAAATAGTGTACAATGTTAAAATCCTTAGAAGATATTGAATACAAAGGAAATTTTAATGTTGTTTTAAGGAAGAAGATAAAAAAAATAAATCAAATTTATGGATGAAATGTTTCTTAATTCTAACACCAACCAATAACATTATAAATTAATAAATTTTTTGCCTCAAGACCATGGTAATATTGTCAAATTAAGAAAGTAATTATCATAAATACTCCAAAATATAATTTAAAAAATATTGATATAAGTATTATTTAATTTAAGCTTTAAATATAATCATAAACGACACCTAACATCCCCAAATATTGATCGATTTATTGTAAAATATTGATGAATCAAAATTAAAAATTGTAGCCATCCCATTTGCCAAAGTGGTAATGTAGGACGAACTGTCCACATGGCCAATGGGTCTTTCTACACTATCACTATAGTTTCATCTAATTTTAACACTGTGGCATGAACCCAAAGTGTTGTTTCCTATTATGGATTCCATGAAGAGATCCACTACAGGGTGGTATATTTTCTCCTAGTATGAACCCATAAAAAAGTAAATATCTACACATAAAAAATAAAATCATTACAACACTAAAAGTATTCATTTTTATGGGTTTCAGATAAGATGTTGTTTCTAGTTTTAAACATTGAATGGATTGTTGCATTTGTTTAAGTTGTGAAATAAAGTCAAGATTCCTAATCTTATTCCAAACCCCATAATTCTCATTGATATTGGTCTTGGATTTTGATTTGAACTATAATAATAACTCCCTGGTATTGTCCACATCACCTAGTCAAAACCCCCTCCCATTTCAGATTTTACAAAGGAATATATATAAGTGCTACTGCCATACCTATTTTCATTATTTTATCCCAAATCTTGTCTAAGTGAGTCATTATGAATGATATTTTATGTTGCACCAATATGGATCTCCTTTGTGTGTTAAACTTCTCCCTACATAAGAAAAGATAAGGAAAAGAAGGAAATCAAGACTAAAAATGGAAATGAAACTGAACCAAGAAATGTAAAATAATAAATTAAATAACATTTATTTGAAGTGGGGGAGATTTCAGTTTTCAAAATGAGAATAAGGTGAGATTAGATAATTTTAAGACAAAATGGAAAAGGTCTTTAGAAAAAATAAATGAAATTCATCTCACATTAATGCAATTAGTTTAAGAGATCATAGATTGTGTAGACCATAGTTTGGCATGGTGTGGAGATGGTTTGATGTGGTGTGGAGGATTTTGACAATTGGTGGTCCATGTGTGTTAATTCCCACATGCATGTAGTTTTCTCATGTTGGTTATGCTCACCCAACTTGTCCTCTTTTTCACTCATTTAATGTCAGTCCTGGTTATGCTTGCGCATCCCATGTCCCCATATTTTTCTTTTTTTCACCCATTTAATATGAATTTTATGAATATTTATCTCTATCTCTATTCAAATCACAATCTATATATGAATTTTAGGATATACCTTATACAATATAGACTATCTATATCTCAACCCTCACTAAATTTGATGACTTTCCTTCCCTATCCTCAATACCTCCTATTTCTATATTAAAAACATGGTCATGTATATTAAAGTTGAGTATATTATATTATTATTAGTTACAACAATTATCCTTTCAACCTTCTTACCTCTATATTAAATAAGAGAGATTATTCTACCTCTTCCTTTAGGAACATGCTTGTAAAACTACATAATGATATAATTGTTATATTAATACTTTTATTTGATTACCCATAAGGCACTTAGATTTTATCTATATGCATCCTTCAATGTGTTATCTCTTACATTATACATCTCTCTATAAATTTTCAATGGTATCCTAGAGAAAATATGTCAAACATCTATGGGTAATACATCAAATAAGACATTGTCCCAATATTTAGATCTACTTCACAACATTCCCTCATAATTTTATCTTTTCCCTATAATAACTAAGACTCTCCATATGGAATAAAGTGTGGTGTAAATACAAAATTAACC
>JARHVA010001825.1:667500-722500 GCA_037957365.1 Torreya grandis
GAATCCCTAGAGGGCAGGTATAAGATACCATAAGATTGCCATTGGAATCCTTGATTACCATAACTTTCCTTAGTGGACCAAGATTTCCTTCCATTACTCCATTGAGTTCAGCTTAAACCATGAATCTAGACGACAAATCTATTTAATCATCAATCTATCAACATTTTACTTATAAACTTGAGCAATGATCATTAAGCTCAAAGATTGAATAACCTGAGAAAGGTTAACTGGGAGAGGATCTAATAATGAAGAAGAAAATAATGACCAATTCTCTTTAATAGATACCATTATCCTCTTAAAGATGGAATTGGGACTAGAGTTTAAATTGTTAAAAATAGTTGAATTTATAGTCTTCTAGACTCCCCAAAAAATATGGGGAAGAACTATATCCCACAAAAAACACAAGGTGGAATAATCCCAAATAGCTTTCCATTTATAAATAAAATCTCAAATACATTTTAGAGAGACCCAAGGATAATTAGAAGAAATGAAGAATGAATGTAAGCTAAATGAAGCAAAAGGGTAGAAAACGAAGACATGAATAGTTGACTCAACCTCTTTTTTACATAAAACACACTTGTTTGGAATTGTAATACCCCTTTTCATGAAGTTATCCATGGTGAAAATTTTGTTTTGAGTGGCCAACCAATAAAAAACATTAATTTTAGGTGTTGAGTTTTAACCCATAAAATATTCCAATCCTTCTTCATCACAGAACAATTGGTATCTAGATTTAACTAAGAACACTCCACTAGAATTTACCTTCTAGATAAGTTGATCCTCTTTAGGGAATTTAATAATATGAGTAGTCTTGAGCTGGTTGTTTAAGTCACTCCTTTTTGTAAGATCTTCCACTTTTTGATCCCATCTTCTTACTGCTGTAATCTTTCACTTTGTGGCCCACAACCTCCATAAAGTTAATTTTAATCCCACTAAAAATATGAAAGGAACCCAATGGATCCTAATTAATCCAAGGATCATTCTAAAAATCAACTTTATCGGCTCTTCCTATTCACCATTTTAAGCCTCATTTATGGATATCCTTTCCTTTATAAATAGCTTTCAAAAAGTGGACCCATTATTAGTCCCTTCTTCCAAAAGGAAACAAGACCCTTTCCTAAAATTCATATACTTAGCTTTAATTATTCTCATCTATTTATTATCCTTCTTTATCACCCTTCAACCTTATTTGATCAGTAGGTCTTGGTTCATTGATTTCACTCTCATGAGAACCAGGTCCCCTCTCCCTTTGGACAAGTATGATTTTTCCCAAGAAATAAGGGGGAACCTAAAGCTATCTTCCTCCGCCTCCAGAGAAACTTCTTTTTCATTTGCTTTAATTGATCTACCAATTTACCCAAAATTGAAAACAAGGACATAAAATAGATAGGGATTCTTTGTGGGGAGATTTTTAATAATTGAATCTTACCAACTTGGGATAATAGATTTTGTTTCTAACCTACCAAATTCTTATGGATCCTACCAATTAGTGGATTCCAAAATTTATATTTCACTTTTCCTTCGAAAAGACGTATACCTAGATAGGAATATGAGGGATATTTTAATTAATAACTTGAGAATCCTATAAATCTTCACCTACAAGCTAAAAAGAGTATTAATAAAAAATAAAAAACTTTTTAAAAAGTTAACACATTACCCCAAAATTTCCTCATAGATATTGAGAATTTTCTAGAAACATTTAGCTTTAGACACTAAATATTTTTCCATCATCAATGTATCATCAACAAATTTTTGATGGGTTACTAGTGTAGTATTAGGATCCACCTTAATAACCTTGATGGTTATGGATGATCTAGGAGTTTTAATAACTTTTCTTAACATTTCAACCATAAAGATAAAAAGATATGGTGAAAAAGGATCCCCTTGAAAAAGACCTCTACTAACTCAAAGAAATCCTTTAGGTACCACATTTATGATGACTGAATACATGAGAGAAGAAACATAGGATGAAATTAGATTCAGGACCACTTGGTTGAATGAAAACTTTTATATAACTTTCTCAAGAAATATCCATGAGACCCTATCATAAGCTTTGTTCATGTCATGTTTGAGAAACATTTACTATCTACAAGAGTTGGCTACTAATTCAATTGTTTCATGAGAAATGATGATGCCATCTGATATCTATGAACCAAAAAAAAATATTCCTTGTTGTTTTGTTATCATCTTATCAAGTAACAATTGATGTTTTAAGGCTAAACCTTTGGTATAGATCTTATACAAGGTGGAACAAAGGATAATAGGTATAAACTCTTTCAGTTGATTTGCTCCATGTTTCTTGGGAATCAAAATCAGAAAAGTATTATTAAATTATTGAAACATAATCTTTAATTTAAAAAATTTAGATACTACTAAACAAACTTCATGCTAAATAATATTCCAAAAAAATGAGAATAAAAAAGTAGTAAATCCATCATAACTTGGGGCTTTGTTTCCTTCCAATGAAAGAGTAGTGGATTTAATATCATCATTAGAAGGTGAAGATAGAATTGAAGCATTAACCTCTTGGGATATGACCCCCAAAATAATATTTAGAACATGATCCTTTAATTGAACATCTCGAGAGGGTACATATGCTAGAAGATTCTTATAAAAGTTAATAGACTATAAATAAATATCTTTTCCTTCTTTATATATAACACCATTGTCTTCCTTAAATTTAGAAATTTTTGTGTAATGGTAATTCTCTGAAGTTGAGTGATGGAATTATTTAGTATTCCTATCTCCTTGGGTTAGTTTTTTATTGATTTTTAATGCTAGTAGATTTATTCTTTGGCTTCTGAATTATGAAATGAGCTTAGGATATCCCTCTCTTTAGCTTGAGAAATGGGATTAGAATCGAATACATTGATCTCCTCCTCAAATTTTCATAAATATTCATCAATTCTATTCTTTTAGGTGAAAATATACCTGAACAATTCCTTATTCCCTATCTTAAGCTTATTCTTAACGTGTTTAATTTTAATGGATAGGATGAACATGTTTGATTCATGACCTAGAATATGTCACCACTCCTTTAGAGAATTAGTAATAAACATGTGTGTTAACCACATCTTTTTGAATCTAAACAAAATACACTTAGTTTTTGTCATCTTTTCCCCTACAAATATCAAGGGATTTTGATCAGAACCAATGATGTGAAGGGGAAAAAGAGGGATATTAGATTGAATATCCTAGTTCATAAAAACCAAGAACCTATCCAATTAGAATTGAATCGTATTCTATCAATCTTATATTTAACTAAGTGTAAGAGTTGCCTTTTAAGTCCACATCGATAGGACCCACCTTAGTTATGAAATCTCTAAAATCATTCATATTGTCACTAAGAAAGTAGATTTCCCCTTTTTTTCATAGTAAAAAGAGGAGAATTGAAATCACCGACGATGATCCATTTCGTATCTTTAATATTCTACCCCATCTCAACCAGGTCAATCCAAATCTTTTTTCTATCATTTCTAGAATTAGAAGCATAGATATTTTACAGGGTCCACTCCATTTTAGTATGGATTTATTTGAATTGAATGGTTATATGAGAATATGTTTTTAAGAGAATCAATCCCTCTAGAGATAGGGGATTCCAAAAAACAACCATACCACGTGAATCACCTCTAGAACCACTACTAAAACTTTTTAGTTTATCCCAGATGTTATCATAATTTTTAAAAATATTGTCCTTTGACATCTTAGTTTTTTGAATAATCAAAATATTAGGTTTTTGCTTATAAATAATATTTCTGACCAATCTCTAGTTTTTGAGATTATTTAAATCCCTTATGTTTCACAATATGATTTTAATTTTTTGGTACTTGGGAATTATCTAAGGGTCATTGGAGTACCCTTTTCAACATGTTTTTCTATTTCTTGTCTTTTGGTATTCATATTAGTCAATCTCCCACTTGATTTTTGATCTTCTTCTACTTTTAATTTCTTTCTACCCTTTTTAGATTACACCTTCATCCATTAAACCTCTTCATTTTCCTTATTTTTTGCATTGTTACAACTTTTACCTATTAAGGAGCATTGTCCTTGATTAGGAGAAATAAATTGATATAACACTTCCTTTTAGATTGGGGTTAACAAAGCCTTTGCAAGCTAGTACTCTAGAATAACTACGTGTCCTCCTAAAAGTAGATTATCTAAGATGAAAGGATATTTAAAAGCTTATTGACCCTCAAAATGAGACTGAGGCTTTATTGGCATTAAAACATGATAAGCTAAGGTTACTTTTGCTAATTTTTATACCAAAGAGAGAGCACTTGAAGAAGCCTTTACTGATTATGATTCCATCAAGATAACCATATCAACCTTGATTGAAGAGGTAGAGTTGACTTGGATCGACAAGGAATGACTCTCTTTAGGGTAAAGCTTGGCTAGGCTGGAAGCAGGTGAGAAATTCAGATCCTTAAATGAAGCAACTATTGATAATATTTCTCCCAAGTTGAGAGGAGCAAGAGCAGGATGGGATGCAGATGAGGGAGGCCAAAGAGGGGAGGGATTCAAAGGAAGAGGTTTCTTCATCTAATAGGGGGTGGGGGTTGGGGAGGCCTCTTGGAGAGAGGATAATATTTTAAAGACTGGTTCAAAACATTATAAGATTTATATATCTTTGATTCTCTTTCAAATACAATTCTTTGGTTCCAAACCCCATATTTGGATCTTATCTTAATAAAGTGGAGCAATGGTTTATCGGCTCGGATGAAAATGCAAAACCTCATAACAAGAAGTTTGTGTTTAGACCTGGTAATAAGATCGATGGAAATGTGTTGGCCAAGAGATTTAGTGATCCCTAGAATAACCTCTGGAGCCCAAACTTCCAAAAGTAATTTTGGGAAATTAACCTACACAAAGAAATCTTCCATGACCACACTATATAAATTGAAATTTGTTTTCTACTTGTGGAGGCAGATAATAAATTTGCCTATGATAGTCCTCTAAATTATTTAATTTAAGCAAAAAGAAGTTTATAGGCATGACAATGATTTCTACCTAGCCCTTGGGGCACCATTTAAATTTGCCCATTTCTTAAGAGTCAATGTTTGGTATGATACCACTAAATTTAGACAAAAGACGTAGAGTAAGGAGTCAACTTTTTTAACGACTATGTTAAGAACATCTAGACATACCTCATTACTTTCATAGGTGGGAACCAATGGGGAACATTCAATTATATCTCTTTCAGGTCACATTCCAATCACCATGTCTATCCACGATATCGATTTCTTCCCACCTGATTGTTCAGTACCTTTGCCTGTAGATGTGACAGGTGGACCCTGCCTAATTGACAAGAATGAGTTGGTGCATCCTTTACCAAATCGTCATCAACCTGCAACTCGCCATCTTCCCACCCATCGTTTGAAATCAAAATTCTGCCCTTAGGGTTACTCACCATAGGGTATTGCTCAGATGTTAATTAATCAAGTACAATAAGACAATTGAATATTATCAATGGTATTTAAAATACATTATAGACGTACTGAAACACAAGTCAACTTCGTTTAAAAAGAGTAGCAACAAGAAACTAGTTAGCATCCTTATTTATTTACAACATATTAGCTCAAGATTTTGAGCATTGATAAAGATGGATGGTATATGCATAGATAAAAGTCTCATGGATTGGCTGATGTGAGTTTTTTTCCAGAGAGACTGTAGCTAGTAAGTGCAATGACAGAAGGCAGGAATTGAGCAATGCAGTTACCCTTGCCACAGTATTGTCCACTCGACTCCCACGAGTTGAACATGTTGCAGCGTCGTCCATTGTTGCAAAATAAGTTTCTAGCAGCAGGACTGCATGTAGGATCCCCAATCACCATCACCATCACCATCACCGTAAACATTAACATTACGAACACTGTCACGCTTAACTTTTACGGAGCCATCTTCTGGACTAACAAAGACCAATCTTTATTATTATAAGTTTTAGTTATACCTGTATTCAACCCGAAACGAAACTAAAATGCCTAATCAACTATTAGAACTCATATACCATAAGAAAAAAATTTAAAATTATTCGCAGCGCTGCTTGCTCGTTGCTTGAATGCTGGATTTGCCAATGCCCGTGAGCTATATTTATAGTAACTAAAGAGGTGGTCGGTGAAATATTTTTCATAATAATCTTATAGGATTTTCATAATTTAATTGCATTTAGCAAGTAACCTGCCTGTTGACCTGTAGATAGCCACTCATGTTGGCTTGTTGATATATGAATCCCTTATTATCGAAGTGATAAAGCCCTTATTTTGATTTTTCCATTTGAGATAGTTCTGAAAAATTAAGATGCGGTAGTGTGCTTATGCCTGATAAACCACAGGCAGTTTTTATATGGATTTAAGCATATATTTCAAATGTTAATAACGTCCCACCTTATTTCTATCTTCTTTGGATTTATATTTTTATAAATAAATAATTTTGATAATAATTGTCTTAACAATTGTCTCTTAATTATCTATTCATCTAATTATCTATTAGGTTTAGTTCCCTCGAGCTTCACTGACTGAAATTAAGATTAACTAGTCCTCATATGCGTTTCATTTCTGTAGTACTTCATTAAGTTATTTTAATTTACTATAATTGAGGAGGATTTTGCATGCATAATTTTTGCAAAATTATATTTGCTTTGTCTTATCTAACCTGACACATCGACATCCTTGCACATCTATTTAATATGTGTCACTGAAGAGTGTAAGTGATCACTTCCAAGAAATAATTCCAAAACTGCTTTTTATTGTTTTCCCAGTTTATATATATATATATATATATATGGTGTGTAATATGATCAATAGTTAATATGTATTCTTTTCTATAGCTATTTTAGAACGTTACTCCATTTTTTTTATGTGTTGTGGGTTAACACTTAACATATACACTTTTAGAGTCTCATTGACTTATGTATGTGATTCATCTGGAGCATTAATTGTATACATATGGTCCTAATTAAATTATAAATGTCTATAAATATATATTTATAATAGTAAATTTAAGATAAATTAGTGATTAAATGAGCACAAATAATCAATAAAGGTATATATATATATATATATATATATATATATATATATATGAGACATTTAAGAATTTATTGAAATTAAAAAGCATCTATAATTTATTATTAAATTCTATAATAAATCTAACATTTATTGTGTAATTGAATATGATTATAGGAAAAACATTTTTTTTTTCATTAGATTGATCAAATATTACATTTTTTTGTCTTGTGATGAATATTGTGTACCACTGAGGGGCCATATAAGTAGTCATTACTTAAAAACCCTAATAAGTATAAGAATAAACCCTAAAACAAACCGTTTTATTTGTCCATTGTTAAGAGTTGGAGCAAAATATTACTTTTCTAGGGATAATCATGAACATTCAAAATATCAAGAAAGGTTTTCAAATCCATTGTTTACCAAATTGATGATGTATAAAATATTAATTGTAAAAAATGTGGAATTTATGGTTCTTGGATTTGCTTTTGTCGACACGAGATTTCTAGTTTCTCAATGTTTTTCAAAAAAAAATGATTATGCTATCAAATTATGGCTACTATTCTGATATTGGAAAAAATTAAGATATATCTCTAAACCCTAAATTTTTCATTTAATAATTTGGAATCAAAATAGTAGTTAAGAATGGTTTTGACTTTTTAGATTTGATTAAATGCTAAATTAAATCGATATGGGTGCACATAGTTCATTAATGTGAAACAGTGGTAACTAATGACTAGTAACCATAACTGATGTCATGATTAGGAGGCTGACCCAAAAATTCAGGAGGATAACTCTAAATAATACCTTACACCATCATATCAAATTGAAAACTCTTGATGATACAAATTAGTTTATGTTGGTACTGTTAACCAATTTTGACTCCAAGTCAAATTTGCCACCACCTATATATTTCAAGCTTTCATAATCTTGTTATGTGGTCATAACATACCTTATATGGTCCCTAAGAGTCTCCATTTAACATTGTTAGCATTGTTTAAAGTTAGTTTGAAAAAGTTAAGGTAAAGTCATGTTGTGGTCATATAGTGGTTTAGGCATGTCATGGAGAGATAAGGCATGGTCAAGTTGTGTCATAGGTTATTAAGGGTTTAATAATATCACTTTATGCTATAAACATTTTTTCATAGCATTTCATGAGTTTTTTAATGTCTAAGGTTCACTTTTAGTCTTAGAGGTGGTGAAATTAAGTGAAAATGTGATTTTTGGCTAACTTTATGTGTGTTAAAGATATTACAAAGGAAAAATGCATACCAAAAACATTAAAAAGAGATGGGTTTAGTTACTCAATTACCACACCTATCATCAAGTAAAAATAAACTCATAATCTTGCATTTGATTGCCATCTTGAAGAGTTAGAGAAGTTGTACAGACTTGTGGAAGTCACTTGCAAGTGAAAATATTGTATAGGTGTCCTTTAATATCTTACAAGTTTTAAACAATATTTAAAGGAAGTTGAAAGTTCAAAAATTGTAAAAAATAACTTCTCTCTCCCTTCAATCCATTCACAAGCTAGTGAAGGCCAATTTCATTCAGATGGTACACACCATATAGGTAGAGTTGGGGGGATGATATTTTGATAAAAGTTTTAGACCTCTATGGGATTCCAACTTATGGAATTTTTTATTATATTGATGATCTTAGATTTATGAATAGTTGTTGAGAAACCAAACTCCTTGTTCAGAGCTTAAAACCCCTCAAGCTAAGTTTGATATAACTCTAAAATAAGTTTTAAATTTATGATTACATGAAACCAGTTGGAATAGTTTTTTATATTTATTTATATGTCTCAAACACATTTATTCATCTTGGTGTCACCTGTGGATGGTCCGTTCGCAAGCAAAGTATCTCTTGTTCATTGTCTACAAATGATTGTGATTTTTGTGTGTTTCTAAGTTCTTTAGGTGGTTAAACTATTATGATTGGTTATTAATTATCCTATACTCTTTTATCAATCCACTTATGTCATTTTAATCAACCAATTATTTCATACAAGTCATAATCATGGTCATATTTTCATTCAATCTTGGACTATGTTTTGTATAGAAGAGTGTGTTGAGTGTTTGAATGTGCATTTATAGGAGTTTGATAGTTTTTTCTATATCGTATAATAATTTTTATGAAATGTATATAGTGGTTTTTTATCCTAGACTTCATGTGGTTTCTCTTTTCAAAGCTTCTACAGAGGTTATAGTCCTTACCTTATATAAACTTGTAGGTCTATCATTCAAGAAATTCCATGATTTACAATGTTCAATGAATGTTATCCAAAATTTAAATAAGGTAATGGTTTAGTTTGGAAATGGTCATAGACATATAATGATCTCCAGGGCACCTAAAACATAGTCAAAAGTTGCAAACATTCAAACTCTCTAAATGTGTACTTACATGATTATAACTATGTTAAAAGTGAAGTCAGACATTTCAAATATAATTTGAAGAGCATAATGATATTGTGATATAAATGATATATTTAATACAAATTTTTTGGCTATTGAGATATATCATAGGTATAGTGAGAATGGTCAAACTCCCAATCACATGCCTAACCTTCCCTAATAGTCAACCATAGGATTTTGACTATGTAGACAATAAGTGCAGAGGTTTTGAACTAATTTGAGAGGGATAATTGAACATGGAGTGAATTGGTATAATGATATTGTTGAGAGTTAATAATTTACAAGGTGTGATGACCTATTTCAAAAGGTCAACTTCAAACATGTATGAGCAGACATGTAGTCAACATCTACAATAGGCATGAGCAATAATTACTTTGGACAAGTCAATGATGATAGATTTTATAATTTAATGTATTAATAAATGTTTATATATTCTCAATAGTATGGTAGAGCAATATATATACTTACCAATTTGATAATAAAAACTTTCAAAGCCATATACATAGTCAATTATCTAAAAACATCACCTACAACTAGACTAGTTGAGAGAGTTTATCTTTAGCAATAGAGATAGATGAAATTTATATAGCACCACTATTTAAATTTATGAAGTGTCTTAGTGATGTGTTTTCATGTGATATAGTATCATGGGGATGTGTTTCCACTTGGTGAAGTGTTATGGTAGTCCCTACTTGCAACTATTCCAAATTGACACTATTCCAAATTGTCACTTTTGTTGTTAGCTACTATTTTTGATTTCCTATGTGTCATGGGTCAAAATTTTAATGAGGAGATAAAAAAAATGGTAAAAAATTGAACCTAACAACTTTTGGAGGTTTTTGATGATGGGGGACAAGGTACACTATTCATAATTAGAATCTCCTTTATCTTTTTTGACTAGACATGAAATAGTGGAGCCAATGTTTGCACATAGGAGACTTGACCTTCGTTATGATGACCCCAAATGGGATATGGGGAGTAATTATGCTTGTACTCCACTCATATTTACTTTTATTTAACCCTCATGATGGAATGTGGACTAATTGTTGTTGAATAGTAGTTTTTGTTTAGATTTTAAAAAGGACGATAATCCTTCTTTGTATTTTCATAGTGGTTTGTGTGTATTACCTTGGAAATTAAATCAAGTAGGGACATTTTGTTTTTAATGATTTTAGTATTGTAGTGGTGAGTAAATATTATAATTCCATAATATTTAATATGAATCATATGATGTGAGAAAAATTCTTGTGTTAGAATTTTTGCACATTCTTCCTTCATGATTCAAGTTTTCCATAGAATTTCTTGAGAGAGATTTGACTCCACATCAAGTGGTATCAGAGAAAGTCAAATCCTAGGAAGAATTTGTGTTTGTTCTTATTTTATATATATGGAAATAAGACAAGAAAGAGGAGGTTTGGTTCATATGAACAAAGATATACAAGTGCTGAGAAGAGGGATGGGACATCTAGCCACAATGTTCACCAATATGGGGAGAAGACAAAAAGAAGAAGACACAAAATGAGAGACCATTCGTGATGAAGTATATGAAGATTAATTTTTTCAAGGGGAATAACCATAATCAACGGAGGAGAGGATGATTAGAGAATTGGAAATAATAAATGATGGAGTTAAGATTGATGTTCCTAACTATGGGGGGAGTTTACAAATAGAGGAGCTAGTTGATTGGCTTAATAGAATGGAGAAGTTATTTGAATGGAAAACTATGTTATAATAAAAGAAGGTGAAGTTTGCATGTACCAAGTTGAAGGGTCATGCTATGATTTGGTGGGATTATTTGTAGAAGGAGAGGTAAGGAAAGAACAAACCAAGAATTAATATATGGAAGCAAATGGAGAAGAAGCTTAGAGAGAAGTTCCTACCTTTAGATTACTCCCAAACCCTTTAGAGAAGATTTCAAAATTTGAAGCTGATGGAAAAGAGTGTACAAGATTACACAGATGAATTATAAAATCTCTCCATAAGAGTGTAGCATGAAGAAATAGATGAGTAAATGGATTCAAGGTATGTGAATGGATTAAAATATTCTATTCAAGATGAGATTAGCATGCATAGAGTGATGAGCATGGAAGAAGATTATCAATTAGGCTTGAAATTAGAAGAGAAGTAGAATAGATAAGATACCAAAAGGACATTTGGTCCAAGCAGAGAAAAATCCATGCCAATGAGAGGGAGAGGTGATTTCAACACCACTAAAGGTGGATTTAACCCTGTAAGGGGAGAATCATCATATTATACAAAAAGGAGAGAAGATAATCGATAAGGCTTCCAAAATAATCAAAGGGGAAGAGGATTATAAAGAGGACATGGATATGGTGTTCAAGAATTTGGTTTCCTAACCAACCTAGAGTCATTATTTTTTGTATATGTAGAGAAGGACATAAAGTGAATGAATATCCTCAAAGAAAAGAAAGAAGACAAGAGTAACCTCCAAGGGTGAACTTGGTTGAAGTTAAGACTGAACATCAAGTTACTGAAGCTATAGTAATAGATGTGGGATAAGAACCTATGATGAGGAAAACCATGATAGCTCCAAGGCAATAATTGGAGCAAAAAAAAAGAGGTGATGCATGAATGAGGACCAATATTTTTTGAACAAGATGCACCTTGGGTGGTAAGGTATGCAATGTAATCATTGATGGAGGTAGCTGTGAAAATATGGTTTCAAAAGAAATGATAGAAAAACTAAGATTACATTGTGAGAAGCATCTTAGTCCTTATAAAATTTCATGGTTTAAGAAAGGGAATGAAGTTATGGTTGATAAGAGATGTTTAGTTAAGTTCTCCATAGAAAAGAGCTATAAGGATGAGTTGTGGTGTGATTTTTTGCCCATGGATGCATGCCATGTTTTGTTAGGGAGGTCATGGTAATTTGATAAGAAGGTCATCCATGATGGAGCTAAGAACACGTACAAATTTCATAAATATGGTACAAAAGTGATATTGTTGCCTCTTAAGGAAGAGATAAAAGAGGAAAATTTGTTAGCCACTAAAAAATGTTTTGATGACATAAAATTTTCTAGTTATTTTTATGCACTAATTACAAGGAATAAAGGTGAAGATGTGATGCAGATTCTAGAAGAAGCATTAGATGTTTTGAAAGCATATGCAAATGTCATTCTTGATGAGCTACTAGATAATTCAAAAAGGAACATTCAACATCACATTGATTTGATCCCATGATCATCTCTACCTAATCAAGCTGAATATATAATGAGCCCAATAAAGCATGCAAAAGTAAACAAGTTATCAAGTTGTTGAGGAAGGGCGTAATAAGGGAGATCATGAGTCCATGTTCAACACTAGAATTATTGAATCCAAAGAAGGATGGAGGATAGAGAATGTGTGTGGATAGTAGAACCATCAAAAATATTACTATTTGGTATAGATTTCCTATACCTCGATTGGATGACATAAGGGATGTTCTTACAGGAGCAAAATATTTCACAAAGGTTGATCTAAGGAGTAGCTACTAACAGATCTAGATTCGTGAAGGAGATGAATGGAAGACAACATTAAAGAATAGTGATGGACTATATGAATGGTTGGTGATGCCATTCAGGTTGTCTAATGCACCTAGCACATTCATGAGAGTGATGAATACAGTGTAATGAGATTATATTGGTAAGTTTGTGGTGGTTTATTTTGATGACATTTTGATATTTAGTAAAGCTAAAGAGGAGCATTTGGAAAATTTGAGAATAGTGTTAGAATTGTTGAGAAAGGAGAAACTCTATGTGAATTTGAAGAATTTTAGGTTTATGCAAGAAATTCTGGTATTTATAATTTCATTAAATGGTGTTAGAATGGACGAAGAGAAGGTGAAGGCAATTATTGAATGGCTCATTCCCAAGAGAATCATAGAGGTAAGATGTTTCCATGGTTTGGAAATTTTTTATATAAAATTCATTAAGAGTTTTAGTAGTACTGTTGCACCAATAATGGATTGCATAAAAGGAAAAGAGTTTATGTGAACAAGAGAAGAAACAAAGAGTTTTGAGTTGTTGAAAAGAAAGATTATAGAAAAGCCTATTTTATCCTTGCCTAATTTTGACAAAGTGTTTGAAATGTTTTGTGATTCTCACATGTGGGAATTGGAGTTATGTTCAGCCAAGAAGGGAGGCCCATAACATATTTCAGTGAGAAGCTGAATGAGGTAAGAAATAAATATTCTACCTATGATGTTGAGTTTTATGCAATTGTTCAGGCATTGAGACATTGGAGACATTACTTGATCTCTAAGGAGTTTATTTTGTACACTGACCTTGAGGGTTTGAAGTATGTGAATACATAAAAGAAGTTGAGTAATAGTCATGTGAAGTTAGTATCTTTCTTGCAGGGATATAGTTGTGTTGAAGTATAAATAAAGGAAGTAGAATCAGGGAACTGATGTTATGAGCAGAAGAGTTTGGTTGATAACTACTTTGGTAAGTGAAGTAGTTGGATTTGATTTTATTAAGGAGTTGTATGATGTTGATTCAGATTTTTGTAATATAGTTGAGCAATTCAAGAATCCATTAACCAAAGATGCAAGTAATATTAAGGATGAGTATCTTATTCAAGATGGTTACCTCTTTAAGGGAATATAGTTGTGCATTCCAATTGGCTCTTTGAGAGACAACATTTTAAGAGAGTTACATAGTGGAGGTTTAGCTGGCCATTTTGGTAAAGCTAAGACCATAGCTTTGGTGGAGGAGAAGTACTTTTGACCAAACATGAAAATAGATTTGGTAAGATATGTTTCAAGATGTAGAATATGTGAAGTGGCTAAGGGATATACATAAAATATGGGATTGTACATGCCATTATCAGTCTTGAGAGAAAGATGGGTAGATTTGAGCATGTATTTTGTGTTAGAATTACCAAACACACAAAGAGGTAATGATTTTATTATTTTTGTTGTAGACAAATCTTTTAAAAATGGATCATTTCATTGCATGCAAGAAAACTAGTGATGCCACTAGAGTTGCTGAATTATTCTTTAGAGATGTTGTGAGATTACATGGTATTCCAAAGACCATTATTTCAGATAGGGATACCAAGTTTATAAGTCATTTTTAAGGAATTTATGGAAGAAGTTGGATACAAAGTTATAGTTCAGTAGTGCATATCATCCATAAACAGATGGACAAATAGAGGTTGTAAATAGAAGCTTGGGAAATTTGTTGAGATGCATTGTTGGAGAGAAGCCTAAGCAGGGGGACTTGGATTTACCACAAGTTGAGTTTGCATACAATATTTTAGTGAATAGATAAATAGGAAAATAACCATTTTAGGTGGTTAATTTTGGATTTAGTACGGTTTCATATTATAGAAAGAGTGAGTGATGATGTTGAGACTTTTGCAGACCATATACATCAATTGCAATAAGAAGTGAGAAGGATATTATATGAATGTAATGAGAAGTACAAGATTTTTTCTGATGTTAAGAGGAGATCAAAGTCTTGTGAGAAGGAGATTTAGTGATTTTTTATTTGAGGAAAGAGAGATTTCCTATAGGAACTTGCAATAAGATGAAATACAAGAAGATTGGCCCTTGCAAAATTATGAAGAAAATTAGTGACAATGCCTATGAGGTAAGCTTGCCAGAAGAATTTTATATTTCTCCAATATTCAATGTTTTAGATTTGTATGATTTCCATGGAGAAGCAACTGAAGACGATGATGAAGAAGACATTAATTGAAAACAACATATTTCAAATAAATAGAGGGAAATGATAGTCCAAGTTATAGACATGAAGGTTGTGCACACAAGGAAAGGAAGCTACAATAGATATTTGGTACAATGGAAAGGATTGTCATCAGAAGACAACACTTGGATCACAGAGTGGGAGTTAAAGAAGATGGACTAAGAAAAATGGTAAAATTATCATCATTAACTTCAACCAGAGGAGAATGATGTAGCACCACTATTTAAATTAATGAAGTGTTTTAGTGATGCAGTTTCATGTGCTAGAGTGTCATGGTGATGTGGTTCCACTTGGTTAAGTGTCATGGTGCTCCCTACTTGCAACTATTCCAAATTGTCACTTTTGTTGTTAGCTACTATTTTTGATTGCCTATGTGTCATTCATCAAAATTTTCCTGAGGAGACAAATAAAGATGGTCAAAAAGGGAACCAATAAACTTTTGGAAGTTTGTGATGATGGGGGACAAGGTGAACTATTCATAATTGGAATCTCTTTTATCTTTTTTGACTAGACATGAAAGGGTGGAGCCAACTTTTGCACATGGGAGACTTGACCTTGGTTATGATGACCCCAAATGGGATATGGGGAGTAAGTATGATTGTATTCCACTCCTATTTCTTTGTCTTTGACCCTCATGATGGAAGGTGGATGAATTTTCCTTGAAGAGTAGTTTTTTCTAGCTTTTAAAAAGGATGATAATCCTTCTTTGTATTTTCATAGTGGTTTGTGTTTATTCCCTTTGAAAGTAAAGTAACCAAGGATATTATGTTTTGAAGGATTGTAATGTGGTAGTGGTGAAGAAATATTGTAATTCCATAATAGTGAATATGAATCATAGTATGTCAGAAAACTTCTTGTGTTAAAATTTTTGCACATTCTTCCTTCTTTATTCAAGTTTGCCATAGATTTTCTTGAGAGAGATTTGCCTCCACATCAAAAATACAATGTTTTAAGTAATTTGGATAAAGAATCAGTTCATAAATAACATGATAGAGCACTGGAAATATTTAAAAATGATAGGATAAGGCTATGAAGCACCATACATAGTCAAGTCTGTTAAAACCAACACCTACATCTAGTTGTTAAGATACTAGATCTTGAAAAGGTAGTGTTGAGGAGAGTACTGAGTTTTCAAGTTTTAGAGAAGGTCTCAACTATCTCAATATCATGACAAGAGAATAAAAAGTTCAGTATTTCAAATAGAGTTCTTCAAACATAAAGTGGGCAGACCAATTCTAAATGCATACACTGGGCAAATACACAGACCTTTAGGTTTGCTTGAGTAACCTAAGGACACTCAAAAGTCTTGATATAGTGGTGTGATAGGTTTTCAAAGAGCTTGAATTTATTAAGAAACTGAGTAAAGATTATCAAAATATGGGTCATAACCTTGTCTACACAGTTCAAACACAATTCTGCCTACTTAGCCCTAAGAAGTGGTTGCTCGTTTCGAACGTTGGAGTGACTGAGCCAACATTCACATAATATGAAATGGTTGTAACTTAATTAAAATAGTATTATATCACTTTATATATTATTAAACCCTCATCTTAGACAATAATGAGATAACATAATCATTATTGTTTAGCCCTACACAGACCTAATTGCATATAGAGGCCTAAGGAGCTTAGTTGGAATTAGTTTGATGACTTGAATACCCTTAGAGAGTGATTAATAAAAATTTCAAACCTTTCAGAATGTCCCAGACCCCTAATAGAGAGATTAAATGTGTTAGCATAACTGGTAGGTGGTTACTGCTATTACATTATTTTTGGTTGTTGATTAATACTTTCCCAGATTCTTCGGTGTTCTCAACTAATTTCCCCAGTTTGTACGGACATATCTCCTATCCTCTGTTACATCTTACCCATATTTATTCTGCTTCGTGTGTGTAAATAATACAATACAAATTCATCTATGTAATTTATTCGGCTTTCCTAATCAGCCAACAGTATGGTATCAGAGCTAGTATGAGTTCATGAGAGTCTGTGAGGGGCAGAGCCACTGGTTCTAGTTGCATGCCTCATTATGTCTTATGTAAGCATTTCATTTTTGCATTGACAAGCTATTCATTATTTTTGTGTCGCAAGAGCGTGGCATCTCTCAAATAGTATAGACTCACCAAAAACTTCGATATAATATCTGTATTTTCTGTTTCTCATTTGCTGCATCGAGTTTCAGGTTGTGGTATTATTTATCTTTGAAAGCTTCTGCGTGTGGTTCTCAATTTTCAATGTTTAGCCGGTGAAGGAAAATTTGTTCAGCTATGGATTTATCATTCATTATACTGGTTCAGTTTGTTATTACTATTTCTATCAAGCTAGATGACTCGAGATTCATCTCAAGTTCATCCACCTCTGATTGAATCAGTCATCTTTCATCAATTCTACGGCACTGATATATGAGAAAGGGAATCGTGGTCATTTATTGTCTATAGAGTTTTATCCTTCCAAATCTATGTTGAATTGATCCTTCTCTGTTCTAGCTGCATAGCCATCTGAGTCACCATAGAGCAATCCTACGTCTTTATGGAGTTTTCATATGACCTGCATTTTCTGTGTTGCATTGAAATCCTAAAGCTCTTGGAATGATATGTGCTGTGTTGCAATCACAAAGCTGTCGGTATATACTTGTGTGTCGTTATAATATTTTTTTTGATTTGTCATTCAAAAGTCTTTTTATAGATGATCTCAAGTTTATTGGTCCCTTTTTTTTAATATTGTCAAATACAAAAAATCAGTTTGTTTAGTAGTTTAGGTTATATTAAGTATGAGATTTAGTAATTTTTTTTTGGCGTACTATTTGTATAAAATTGTGCATGCCATTTAGTCTCTTTATTGTTATGCTTCAGTTATTAATGAGTTATAGTCTTTTATTTAGGTGTTTATCTCAAAGTCATTAAGTTACTTTATGTTAAAATATTTGTTTAAAGTCATCTTTATTAAATTGGGTTGTTTATGTTAAAAAACTCGAAAGTGTTCATTTAGGTCTAGTTCATTTGTTTATTCATCAAAAATTTAAAATGTAAAAAGATGAAAAATGAGTCAAGAGTTATTTTGAGGGTTAAATCATTTTGTCAAAATATTTGTTGTATCATATAGAGCCAAAAATATTAAATAGATGTAATATCATTGGTACACGATGTCTATCATTATTAAATTGAACTTCAAAGCTAAACCTATTGAATAAGCAACAACCAACTAGAGGCTGGAGGACACACAAAGGCTGGAGGACAATCGCTGTCCTCTCGTGATTCACCTATAATGGGGTCACATCATTGCTATGGTGACACTTTTCAGTGTGTTTGTTTTATGTTGTGCATGGTGTGATTATTAGTATGTTGTGTATTTTTTCAATAAAAGAATCAAATTCATTTTCTAGTTTGGTACCTCTGAATGAAGAACATTATGGGGAGCAAAGGCACTGAAGTAGTTCTTGGTTCTTGGAAAAGGGTTTGTGGAAATCTAAGAAACCACCAAAGTGTATAAAATAGCTAAGACCTCTTCTCACCTCCAAGTTCATGGTCAACTTGTAGTAGAAAATCATATGGGTTTGTGGTAATCCAAGAAACCACCGAAGGTATTAAGGAGAGAGATGTTCTCATGTCAGTTCCAAGTTAGTGGTAATCCTATAAGTAAAAACCAATGTGACACCAAGAACATGAAGCCACAAAGATGGCATGCCACCTTAGAAAGTAAGCAGGCTATGCAGAAAGTGTAAATCTTTTTATAGTGTTTGAAATAAGGGGGGTTGAACTATCAAGAATATGATGTTTCTAAAAAGAATGTAATAAGGAGGGGAATGTTAGCATAACTGGTAGGTGGTTACTGCTATTACATTATTTTTAGTTGTTGATTTATACTTTCCCAGATTCTTTGATGTTCTAACCTATTTTCCCTAGTTTCTACAGACCTCTCTCCTATCTTTTTTTACATCTTACCTATATTTATTATGCTTTGTGTGTTTAAATAATGCAATAAAAATTCTTCTGTGTAATTTATTCATCTCTCTTAATCAACCAACAAAATGGAAGAACACAATAAGCTATGATATAACAATCAACTAGGCCTACAAACCCTAAGGTTAGACTAATGAGATGTAGAATAAGCTTGGTGAAGGAAGATGGTTGTAAAGCCATTGGATAATATTATGGGATATGTCTCAGACATCATTGACATCATTTTGACTCGAGCCAAACACACGTAAATCTCTTATAGATTACAATATTGTTCAAACCTCTCAGAATGCTTAATGCCAACTTGAGAGTTTAGTCTCTCTTGCTTCATACAGAACACACATGTTATATGGGACCCTGATCTCCTATGGAAATTTAAATACCCTATTACACTTTGAAGTTGTGTAATTATTTGGTGGTTCCATGACTTGATCTATATAAACCATCATTAAGAATTCAAACCACTTTTAGGCTGTCTATGAGAGACACAAGGACTAGATGAGAGGGAAATCAATTTTATGCCTCTATATGAATTATAAAAAATTACAAACCACACATAATATTTTAAATACTCCCTTCATCATTATCTCATGCCAATTGTTTTTACAGTTTTATATGGAACTGTATGGATTAGAGCTAAAAATATTATTTTTTTCTATTTTGTAGATCTGTACAAGATGTTAGATCTTCAAATTTAGCATGGAGTACGGGAAGGATGTTTTAAAAATAAATCACACACTTTTTTTTTATGTTTCTCATGTTTGGGGATCTTGTAGAAGCATTTTCACTCTCTTGGCAAGAAGGCCTAATTGAGGCTTAGAGAGGATAGAGAAAGGGTAAAAAGATATATCTCCACTCACTCTCGGGCCATGAAATTAAACCTATAGTTTTAAGGACATATTGGGTACTATAATATGCCCTCATATTCTCACCACCATCTATACAATTTCCTACACAATGAGGTTTGTATGATTTTAGGGCTATAAAGAATGAGGCCTGTTTAGGGATTTTGGTAGAGAATGACTTGTTGGGGATAGTTTGAGGGCCAAAAATAATTTTTTTAGGTTTAATATAATTTTAATAAGCCATCCATTAAATTTTGATGAGTTGTATAAGACAAATCCAATTTTTGACACATGTGTGCAAAATAAGCCTAAGAAGATGAAGAGTCTTTTAGACACCTTACAAGATAAAGAAATGATTTGTCAAAGATAACCTATTGGGGTCAGTTGAGAGGTGTCAATAGTATATCCAAGAGGAAGGAGAAACTGATTTGACCATCAATAAGGCCACTTGTCCTTCAACATGTTAAGACGAAGGGTAGTTTCAAGAAGTTAGTCAAGGTGTTAAGAAAGCATTTCAACTCCCATGCCACTTGGAGAGTCAAAGAATCTTTAAAACAGATACACATGGAATCTTAGACATTTTTAGGTATTTACCTAACTCATATATTGTTTTTAACTCATATGAGACTTGTCTACTCTCTCTTTCCTATGTCCTTCTTCGCTTCTTTCTCACTTGTGCTATATATTGAGGCACTTTGGATTTATGATATATCCTCCACCTGATTATGGTGAACACATACTCATTTTCATTCTTTTATTAATAAATAAAATCTATTTTAAATTATCTATGTGTTTTTTTAACGTGTTTGTTAGCCACTTGATCTTGCTAAATGATAGATTTTGTTCCTTGGCATGTTGGCCTTGTTTGCATTCATATTCATTGATGAAAGTATTTTTCAGGTCTCTTGAAGTGTTGTACTGAATATTTCATGAGTTTAGTGAGTTTTCTATCCATTAGTATCATGTCATGACCTTGTTTTAAGTCCTCTTGGCCTAATTTTCTTCATAAAACTCCATGAGAAACACTGATGTAAGAGGTAGATTTGGAGTAGTGTCATGTGCAGATTAGGATTTTATTTGAAGTGTTATTATAATTAGTTGTTATTGGTTAGGTTAAAATTATTTCATGGCCTCATTAGGATATATTTAATTTATTTTTTCTCTCTCCCTTTTCATCCAAATGAGCTAGTATTATAGGTGATGAGCAATCAAGATAAATATAGGAAGCTAGCCATTCAATCTAGAGGTTTACTTCCACTATATGCAACACACAAGCCTATGGGTAATCTCATGTTCAACTCAATTTTTATAATTCTTGAAATACCTCTCTAAGGGTTAAAAATTTATTTAGAATAGGTACCATCTACTTATATTTATCTTACACATTTATATGTGGTATCCTTACTAAAACACTGATGTTCAGTGTCTAGATGTCAAGTGACATCTCTCTCTAACAAATAATATATGTAATTCCTCTAAAAGTTTATATCCTCCTTCATATTTATCTTAGGTCCTATGGTGACTTATCTATGTGCATACAATAAATATATTTCCTCTAGCATATCATTTTTAACGTCATAATTCCTATCCGCACCAAAGTATCCATAAGATGAAATGTGTAGGAGTTTCCATATTGTTAGCTACTTGTCCCATCCCTCAGATATAAATATATAAAAATATTGATAAATTTGTGTGAGTATTCAATGAATTTAGGAATGTATTATCCTCCTTGTATCTCTTGATTTTATAACCTAAGAATTATATATGTACTATCCTCATAGATAAAGGTCTAATGAAAGACTATATGGTCAATGTGTCCTTCAACTAAAATGAATACACAAAACATATAATTAGAATTAGAACTCATAGTTTTTGATATTTTTTGAGGAAGTGCAAATAGCATACATATAAAACACTCAATCACTTCGTTTATGACAATAAAATAAGAGAACAATAATATACAAAATACCTCTTTAATTTAACACTTCCATAAAATCCTCTGAGATTTTTCCTAAATCACATACACCCACTTGGAACATGTCCTCCAAATTTAGTTTTCCTACTCCAAACATTTATATGCCTTTTTTGCCTCATTGATTGACTTTTGAAATCCTCATTAAATTTTAAAATTCTCAAATTGGGCACTCAAACATTTATGTGCCATTATTGAGAGTGTGCCATCAATGTGGGAAAAACACGTATTATTAGAGAGTAATATTTACATAACTACCAAGCAGTTGTGTACCTTATAATTTTTTCAAATTTACATCAACTGATACTCTCATCATGAGATGTATAAATATTTGTCTCATTGAATATATCATTTTTTATACTTTCTAAAAGATAAATAAAGTTTCTTAACTCTATGCATGTCATCTTCAATTTTAAATTGAACACATAAGCATGCATATAATGAACATCTCCTTTTAGGTGATGTAATACATCTTGATTTTTAAGATGATCCTACATCAAACACATAGGGTTAACCTTTGTGATATTAGTGGTAATATTTTTGGATTTGATGTTATAACCATTATTTTACATTGGTGATAAAACCGTGATACACTAATCCACCGTGTGAGGTACTTCCATGTCTTCTAGTCACCCATTAAATAATAAAATTATGATCCTCAAAACAATCTCTACACTATCTATATCCTTGCTATGACTAACATTGGAAATAATTTTCATGTCCAAAATTATTTCCTCATTCTAATTTTATGCATCACACACCTACATGGATAAATTTTTTAATTATCTCATATTCCTATTATCGATAATAAACAACCATTCCTTCTCTCTTGCCTTTATCTTAAGTAATGAATGGATTTATATATCATCTTTCATTAATTATGGATGTCTAAATACATAACAAGACAAATTTTATGGTAATCCTTATTTTAACTTCCGTATATTATACTTAGATTTTATATCTCCCCATCCTTATTAACACTCATATTATTATCCCTTCCATAATACAACATCTCTCATTCAAATATCCATGCCCTCCCAAAAATAAACATGACATTCATCCTTGGGTAAGATATCACACAAGACCTTGTCCCAATATCTACCAATCCACATATATACTTCAAAATATTATCTCACATTAATATATTGCCACTTTAATAACCAAGATAGTATATATGACCTTTGGTGATGTTTACACACAAAAATGAGCTTTCATACCATCTCAATGGGAAATACATTATCTCAATTTCCACTATAAACCACAACATTAAAACACTTATTGTTTCACCCTTAAGCTATAACATGTATTTGGATATGTGTTACAAACTTGTGACTAGCATAAACTATAATTATCATGATAATTTATATAGCTTAATATTTGTAGCATGGATGGCATAGGATTTATTCATAACATAGTTATCATATATCTAAGAGGTATTGGTTATTATTTGATCATTGTATTAATAATTATTTTTTTGTTATAAGGTTTTGGTTATTTCCACTTCAAAGTGGTTCATACTTTATTTATGCATTGTTATATTATTAATATTAAAATGTGATATATTAATGCATGTATACATTATTAGTTAATTAATTTCATTACAAGTTGTATTAAAGATTCACTTTTTGTAAATGTGTGTGTAAACCTTAATTTTAGAAAATGTATTATATATTGCAAACCATTTTAAAATTTTATAGAATTGAGTCATTAATGTTGGAGAATAATTTCAAGACACTCTAATTATCAAAATAGAGTTTGGTGATTAATTTAGAGGACACAATATTGTAATTTTAGTTTTTTCATTAATTTGTTGTACATTCCACAATTTAAGGCTTTTTTCTAATTTATTAACATTTTCAAAAAGATCAAAAAATATATTGGGGCCTATTCTTTTAATTTTTGATTTTTAGGGTCGCAAAATAATGAAAACATTTATTCAATGTTTGGTTATATTTTAAAATCAAATTATTCACTATCAAGCCTGAGCATGACAAGGGAGAAAACTAGAGGTTGAGTAATGAATTAATCTACATCAAGGAAGAAACATAACATATAGGAGTTTTATTCAAAGTTCAGATAAGGTTGGACTTCTAATATGAATTATTATTTAATGGATGAAAAAAGACATGCTATGGATGGTAGTATGAACCACCTAAATTTGAGATTGGAGAATATGCACAAAGAGATAAGCTGAGGCATGGATAATATGTGAGATGGAGCAAAAGGAGATGTGGAGAATATGTGTAATGAAATGAAAGGATAATTACCATCTCTTTTGAATTCTACCAAAATTCTATTATCACAACCAACTAAAGTTGGATCTAAGGGATATTCAAATCTTGTTCCAAATAATGTGTAACCTCATTACATGGATAATACTAATTCCACACCTCAAAACCTAATACCAAAGGTGGACTTGTGTAATTTGGATGGAAAGAAACATCTCAACTAGATAAAAAAAAGTATATGTTATTTTTTATCTACATTAGATCCCAAGTGGGTACAAGGTTACCATGGTATCCTTAAATCTAAAGCCTCAACATTTAATTTGGTATTGATCATCATGTGATCAAAACTAGGTAAAGCATTTAAGTTCTACCTGGTAACGTTTAATGGAGGATATGAACATACATTATAGCATTAATTTGACGAAGACTTACTTGAGTTAATTAGATTTTTTTTAGAAAATAGGATCGATCATGGATTATATTCATCAATTTCATAAACTATCTTTGCACGTGGAGTTGATTATAGATGATAACTTGAATGACCTACTGATTATTAATATAAAGGGACACATTCAACATTAAGTAAAAATTAGATTGAAATATTTTATGGAAAGAAATGTGTAAAATGTTTTAAATTGATATTTTTTATCAATATCCATTATCCATAATCAAGAGAAAGAGTTATGTACCAATAAAAAATCCTCATTTCCTTAAATAGTTAAATCACATAGGTTATATGATATATATTAATTTAGATATAACTCATAATAAACACTTTTTCAATTAATACATCTTCTATGACCATTGTGATTTTTCCTATTTAAGGAAGTGAAGATTTATGGAATCATCAAATATATTATGAGATAACATTCTCTTTAATCTTAATGTTCTAATTCTTTTAGCATGGAATGCAAGGTAGATGTAAAATTACTATCCACCAAGAGGAAGACATTCACTAACATTAGAAATTTTAGAAACCTAACATAATGATTTCCTTATCCTTCTAAGTTGGCATCCCAACAAATTTAATTATGAACATAGAAATGGTTATGCTTTAATTTTGATATAAAAATATAGTCAGGGATATAAATGTGCTTAGAACACGTCAGTTTACATTGAGGGTCCCAATGAAGAAGAAGAGGATGAATAAGATGCATTATAAGTTTTTTATTTACTATATGACGATCTAATATATCACCAAATAATTATATCTTTACATGCACTTTAAAATATTATCACCCAAAAAATCAATAAGGTAGCGGGTTTTTTGAAAAAATAGAAGGTGATAATACTAATTGACTCAAGAAGTACTAATGACTTTATCAACAATAATGTAGATTTCCACTTGAACTTTTTATAAATATAGATACCAAATATCACTTCATTACTTTAAATGGGGGAGTAGTTAGTTATTCATATAAATTCCATAATATCAAACTTATAATGGGATACTACCTGCTAAATTTCCCTATGTTTTACATTATCATTGGTAGATTAGACATTATAGTGTGAGTGTAATGCATCACAACATTAATGAATATTTAAATCAAGTTCCAATAGTTATTTATGTTATTTCATTTAGAGGTCAATAATTTTGTGTTGCATTGGTTGTATGTAAAGCATCCTTAATTATAGAGATCACATTATATGTAAATGATGTTTAATAGGAATGCATATGGGTTTATGCCACAAAACATTTCACTCAAGACATAATAATCAAATGTGTCTACACTTCTAAATTAACAAGAAATTATAAATAGGAACCCTTTTTGGGATGTGTCAAAATTATATCCTTTTAAAAGAGAACATGATCATGTAATTAAAATAGTAGTATGGTGTTAACCAGAAAACATTAAAATATATAGGTACCCGTATGTTAAAAATAGATAGATAGAGAATTTGGTAAAAGAGTTATTTATAGCATGTATTGATAATAATATTTGAGGTGGTTATTGATCTCAAATGGTGATTTCATAATAAGTAAGACATTTTGTGCAGGTGTCCAAACTACATATAAAATGTAAATTACACAACAAAATATAACTTGCTCATCTAAATTTTAGAGTTTGATACTTTCTATATCTAGGCCATTTATACTAATTTTTGTTTTTGTGTTATTTTATGATATTTTAATATACAAAAAACATCATAGGACCACTTACATCATTTGGAACATCTTTTTAAAACAATTGAATAACCACATATTAATTTTAATCCTTCCAATTGCACTTTTGGAGTTAAGTAGGTGGAATAATTGGATCACATTTCACATCAAGAAGGTGTCCAAGTGGTCACTCATAATATAAAGGACATGGTAGAATGTAAATTACATAGAACCCTCAAGAAAATATAAGGATTATTAATAATTACTTGTTACTATCACATATTTATATTGAATTATGGAGACATAAAATAACCATAAAAATATTAGTTAAAGAGGACTCATTCAATTTTAAATAAGTAACCACAAGAGAGTTTGGAAAGTTAAAGGAGTCTATATGCACTAATATATATGTAGGTACACAACATTTTCAAAAAGGCTTTATTATTTGATTATATGCCTTAAGTTATGTCATGGCTACATTACTCATGAAAGAGAGATACCCCTTTGAAATTAATATTTTTCAACCAATGGGTAGGAACTTGTGGATGTATATTTTAAAATTTATGGTTATTTTATTTTAGTATTAGATCAAAGTTATACTACTCTAAGGAACTTCGGGGAATGTTACTTGTTATTTTTCCATGCTAAGTTATTTTTTATTTCACCACAGGATGGTGAGAACAAGAACTGTAATAATAAACAACAATCTCAAGGATATTAACCATGATACAAGTAGAGGTAGAGGTAGAGTATGTAGGGCCATTAATCATGTAATAGATGATCTTCCTACACACAATTCTCGTAGTAATGTTCAATCCCATAATTGTGACAGAAAAAAACCTAATGCTAATCTGGAACTAGTATTGAATGGAATTCTGACTACATTAAATTCACTGCAAAGTAAACTAGACACCCAAGATTGAAGATTGAATAACATAGTAGGTGTATCAATTGAAAAACTAATACTTAGAGAAGATGGGAAAGTATGTGAGGAACAAATTCAATATAACCCTATTAAGGTGGTTTATCTTATCATTAAGGAACTAATAAAGTTCCCTCCACTAACCTTTTCAGGCGAGGAATCTAGTGATACCATTGATGCATGGTTGGTTCACATGTAGAAGTACTTTAATATGCATAATATCTGATCCAACATGAAAGCAAGAGTGGTAAATTTTCAGTTAGTAGTATATGTATCTCTTTAGGTGAACCATCTTTGTGCTTTAGAGGGTTACTAGCCAATAATAGAATGTTAGTGTAAATTAGTCTAACAAAAAATTATATAAAGCTTTGGTTAATAAAATCCATGTAAATTACCAGTGGTAAATCATGCATAGTTTTAGTTTGGATGACAAAGAGATAACCTATTTTAGAGATCTTTATCATTGGCTCAATCACTTTCGTCTTATAACTCTTTGTTGTATTTTATTATAATCTATATGTTTGATGTTTTTTTAATATTTCATCCTTTAATTTCAATGTTTTATTTTTATTTTTATTTATATTATGTCATCTCTAAATTAATTTAAAGTGAATACATTCATGCCATTACTGATTTCCAACCCCCATATATAATTTTAAGAATGTCTTATCACTGGAATAATAACAATAATATATAATTAATAGTATATAATTATATAATATATACACATGCACACATGCACATGTGCATAAACACATCCACACATGCACATGTGCACACAAACATGCACACACACACACACATGCACACATGCATGCACATGCATGCACACGCGCGCGCACACACACACACACACACACACACACACAAAAGTTCCTTGTTAATTTTTCCGTATCTTTTTTATAATTATATTGATCATGTTTTAGATATGAAATTTTGTTCAAGGTGTAATGTCACTACCCATCATCATCAATTCCCCACTTACCTTTATATATTTGACCTCTTTCATGCTATGAATGGCCTTTCCCTTCCCCGTCACTTTTTATTACCCTTGATCATGATCCTCGCCTTTGTTTACCTTTCACTAACTTAGATGACCTTCTATCCCTATCCTTAAGAACTCATCCTATTTTTATGTTAAAATAACTTCTATGGATAATAAATTTGAGTAGATAATATTCGTATTAGCTATAATAATTAACCCTCCAACCTCATTGTCTTTATCTTAGGTAAGAGAGGATCTTCTACCTCCTCCTTTGGTAACATACTTATCAAACCACATAAAAAGACAAATGTTATGTTGATCCTTATGTTTTCTTACCTATAAGGCACTTACAGTGTATCTATATGTATCCTTATTTATGTTATAAATATGTAGTACCCATATAAAGTCCCATAAACATAATATGCAAAGAAAGCACAAAAGGGAAGTAAAGTTTACCATAGAAAATGCTAACATAGTTATTTTACCTTCCAAACTAAATGTCATTATCATATTTATTATTATTTTATTTATGCCACATTTAATAAATTACAAAGCAAAGGAGCTTTAGGCTACATGCAACATGTTCAAAATGGAGTCTATTGTTGTAGGATACCCTATGGAAAATAATGGTGGTTTAGTGGTTAGAGATGTTGCAAAGACAAATAAGTAATTTTGAGATGGTGTCAAACATACTCGAGACCATATGTTACATAGATTTAAGTTAAAATTAAACTATTGAATTTAGGGAAAGAACTAATATGAGTGTTCACTATTGATAATGGTGATTAAAATGAAGAAAACTAACAACCCTTCAAACAACAAAAAAATAGTAGGGTGGATTAGTATAACTAAAAATTGTCCAAAGCTTTTATGAAGAAAATCCCTATAAAGCATTAGTTGTAAATCATGCATAGTTTTAGTTTGGATGACAAATAGATAGCATAGTTTAGGGATCCTTATCATTGGCTTAGTCACTTTCTTCTCATACTATATGTTTGATTTTTTTTTTAAATATTTTTTCCATTAATGTTAAGGTTTTATTTTTATTTTTATTAGGTTGGCTCTAAATTAATTAAAAGTGAATACACATATTAGTACAAATTTCCAACCCTTGAATGTAATTGTAAGAATGCCTAATCAATGAAATAATAATAATAATAATAATAATAATAATAATAATAATAATAATAATAATAATAATAATAATAATAATAATAATAGTAATAATAATAATAATAATAATTAGTAGTAGTAGTAGTAGTAGTAGTAGTAGTATTAGTAGTAGTAGTAGTAGTAGTAGTACATAATTATATTATAATATTATTCACACACACACACACACACACACACACACACACACACACACACCCATTCATGCATGCATTCACACACATGCAAAATTTATGAATTCTTTGTTATCTTTTCCCTATTTACTCCATGGTTTTTATAATTTTATTATTTGTATTTTAGAGATGAATAATTTTTGAAGTTGGAATGTCACTAGCCATCATCATCAATTCCCCACTCACATTGATATATTTTACCTCTTTCATGCTCTCAATGGTCGTACCCATCCCCACCACTTTTTCTTATCCTTGATCATGATCATTGTCTTTTCTTACCCTTCACTAACTTGGATGGCATTCCATGCCTATTCTAAATACCTCCTCCTATTTTAATATTAAACACACTTTCATCGATAATAAATTTGAGTATCTAATCTTATTCTTAGCTATAATAATTAACCCTCCAACCTCCATCCATTTATCTCAGGTAAGAGAGGATATTCTACCTCCTCCTTTAGCAACATGCTTATCAAATAGCATAAGAAGATAATTGTTATGTAGATCCTTGTCTTTGCTTACCCATTAATAACTTAGAGTGTATCACATCTCTCTATAAGTTTTCAATGGACAACTAGAAAAAATATGCTAGGAACCAATGTTAGACATCACACAAGACATTTTCCCAATATAGACCAATATTTTGATCTACTTCACAAAATTCATTCATAGTTTAATTTTTCCCCACTAATAAATAATACTCTCCATATGGCCTTCAGTGTGGGTTAAACACAAAATTTAGCTTTCATAATATCTCAATGGACACTATACTGTCTCAATTTCAATTACCAACCATAACATTACACACTTACCCTTTTATTTGTATTTATATCTAGAAATGTGTCTCGTTTGGTATTATCACTGCTACTTCTCAACCTTCAAGATTCATCTCTTTGCTAGTAAATATATATATATATATATATATATATATATATATATATATATATATATATATATATATATATATATATATATATATATATCCTATGTACATTCGAGTGATGATTCAAGCTCCACATCATCTTATATGATTTGCATACTATCCTCAATCCTTATCCTCTCACCATTTCATTGAACATTAAGTCACTCAAAAAAATGGTTACCAAAGTTCCTACATTTGTAACATCCTCTATTGAATAATCTTCTTCTTCCTAGTCTATAGATTTCTCTTACTCATCAATTAGTGTCCATTCCTATTTGTCATGAATGAAACTTGAATCATGATTATTAATAATCTATTGATAATGGTTTGTCTCAAGACTAACATATAATTTTACAATGGTTTATATCAACCATTTGAAATGTTCAATTTATAATAGACACGAAATTATTAACTCTAGAATCATTAAAATTAAAATAAACTAACATTCTAAATTTATAGATGATGGGTTTTCACCATCAAAACTTACATATTATCTTCTTTCTTTTCAATGGTGTTTAAATTTGTTAATGATGTACCAAAAGAATTTCAAAGCATTTTATACAAATAATGAATAGCTCCACAACAATGTACACCTATATCTATACTATGATTCAATTCTTTAACTACATAGGTTCTTTACTAGTTGATATAAATATAACTATAATTCCAATCACTCGCATAAAAATACGTAATATATATCAATTATCTTTGAAATGGATATCAAAATTGACAATCTACATATCTTAAGGCTTGATACTTAATAAATCCTCTCTCTATATTTCCAAAAAATCATATCAGTCTTAAAATACCTAAATAATATACATAAATCTAATATTTCATATAAAATTTATCTCTTTCTAAATTAATTAATTAATTAAAATATCTTAAATACATATATTAAATCAACAGATATATTTATCTTAAATAAATAGTTTACAATAACCAAGATATCCACCTTGAAATTGAAATCTCTTCTAGTTGTAAAGTGTAAACGACTCATAGTGATAGTGAATATTTTTATCATCTTATAGTCATATTACATTGCAACCCTAAAAGATGCAATTGCTCAAGTGAATATTTATGCCATATTAGCTCAGGATTTTGAGCATTGATAGAGATGAATAGTATATGCATAGATAAAGGTCTCATGGATTGGCTGAGGTGAGGTTTTTTCCTGAAAGACTGTAGCTAGTAAGTGCAGTGACAGAAGGCGGGCATTGAGCAATGCAGTTGCCCTTGCCACAGCATTGTCCACCGGACCCGCACCAGTTGAACTTGCTGCAGCATCATCTATCGTTACAAAAGAAGTTTCCAGCAGGACTGCATGTAGGATCCGCCATCACCATAGCCGTAAACATTAACATTACTAACAGTCAAGCTTAACAAAGAACAATCTTTATTATTATAAGTTTTAGTTATACCTGCATTCAAACTGAAACGAAACTAAACAGCCTAATCAAATATTAAAACTCATATACCATAAAAAAATCCTTGCTGCTTGCTCCTTGCTTAAATGATGAATTTATAGTAACTAAGAGGTGGTCGGTGAAATATTTTCACATTAATCTTTTAGGATTTTCATAATTTAATTGTATTTAGCAAGTAACCTGTCTATTGACCTGTTGATAGCCGCGCTTGATTTCAAAGGAAGTCGTTCTTATCTTTCAAATGCTTCTTCTCTGACTTTCGATAATGAAGAAAGCCTCACCCCGGACTCTCCATTATGAAGAAGCCCCACCCAACACCCAACCACCCAATCATCTAATAGCCGATCTTAAATGTGATTGTGATTGATAGTTAAGTAGCCTAACAAGTCACGACTCTTAAATGTAGTTGAGTAATGCTTCCACTTACAAAAGTTTATTTTTATTTATGTCTGTGTAAGAAATTAAAAACTACTTTTCCTATTTTTGTCTGGTTGAAAAGATCGGAAATTGAAAACTACTTTATTTTCAAGGTTGTGTGTTTGAGAAAATCTCTAATGGTATATAGGAATCATCAAGATTTTACTTTCAAATTTTATGTAGAGATTTTTTTGGGTAAAGCTTTGACTATAATACAGGGAACATCAGGTTTTATTTTTAAATTATATTTAGAGATTTTACTTTTTTGGTAAAGCTTTGACTGTAGCACAGAAAAAAACACTTAGATTCGTTTTCTAAGCATGTCTTCCTTGTTCAAATCAAGAAACATTTTGCATCGTTTAAAAAAAATCATGGATTGTGTATATTCACTGTGTATATATGTTTTATGCTATAGGTAGAGATTTTATATGTTTTTTATATTACTTGAAATGCTTGTTTCTTTGTGTTTTTTTTCCTTCATGCATTTTTACTGATGGAGACGTTATAGGAAGTTAAATTGCTTGAGACTTTGCTAGATTTTGTGGGACATATTCTCTTTGCGGTTACTTATCCAAACGCGAGTAATCAATAAAAGTATATATATAAGATATTTAATAATCTAAGGAAATCGAAAGAGCATCTATAATTTACTAATATATTTTATAAAAAATTCGATATTCATTGTATCATTCAAGATAATTCTAACATCAATATTTTATTTCACTAGACTAACTAAATGGATTGCATATTATTTTGTGTTATGATGGATATTATATATCATTGAGGGGCCATATAAGTAGTCATTAATTAAAAACCAAAATAACCATGAAAATAAACCCCAAAAGAAAAAAAATTATTTATCCATTGTAGGAATAGCTTCCTTGTTAGGATTTAGAGTAGAAGATTATTTCTCTAGGGATCATTATGAAAATTCAAAATATCAATAAAGGTTTTCAAATTCCTATACTTGAACATTGAATTTGTTAAATCAATGTTTCTCTATCTATTATTTACCAAATTCATGAACAATAAAATTTTAATAGAAACAAATATGGAATTTATGTGATGCAAAAAAAGAGGTCAAACATTTAAAGGTCATAACTTTTGATTCATACCTCCATTTGATCCCATATTACACTAAAATGGTCGTATAGAAAAGTTCAGTGCATCCATAACCCTACTTATCAAGTTATAGATATTTTTGATATTTTGTTGAGGTGATACGTGACCATATAAAGGACTAAAATTACAATTTAATATTATTTTCAGTATTTTTTCATTTTAGAAATTGCATATTTTTGTAGTTGGACTTAAACTTATGTTGATATTCATTTGATAGGATAATTTTAGTGTTTAGTTTATTTATAAAAAAACAATTAGAGCTACGCATGCTTACATGGGAAACTTACTAAAAATAGCACATTGAGTTTTATAATTTTTTAGATTTCTAGGATTTGAGTGTCAACTCTAATTTTAAGTTGAGGCTTATTTATACATGGTTTAAAATTCTCTGAATCATTTAATATGAACCAATATAGGTTAATTTCTCATAAGCTTTAACTATTGGTATTTTTTTATCTTGATAGTATTCAGGTTCATTATTTGGTATCAAATCAAGTTTAAATATTGGAGGTGTAAGAGATAGTGAGAAGAGGAGGAGAAATCACTCAAATGAACGAGACTATAAAAGAGTTTTCGAGGTGAGTAGAACAAATAATTGAGATCATTGTGAATCAAAGATAAAGGAGAGTAAAATATGATGTAGAGGATGACAAAGATCATGAAGAGGAAAATTTTCAAAAAGAGGAGTAAGAGGAGAAACCAAAATCAATAGAAGAGAGGATGATTAAATCTTTAGAAGGAAGGAATGAATGAATCAAGGATGACATTCCATATTATGGAGGAAGATTAAAATTAGAGGAGTTGATAAATTGGATGAAAAACATGGATAAATTATTCAAATAGAGAACTATGAAAGAAAATAAGAAGGTAAAGTTTTCATGAATGAAATTGAAGGCTCACATAATGATTTTGTAGGATCACCAACAGATATAAAGATAGAGAAAAGTTAAAGAGAAGATCAACTCATAGAAAAAGATGGAGAAGCTAAGGGAGAAAGTTATTTATGTGCATTATGCACAAATCCTATACTGAAGATTCTAAAATTTGAGGGAGAAGGATCATAGTATACAAGGGTATATATATGAATTTTATAATTTTTCTATATGAGTGGATCAAGATAAAATAAAAGAATAGATGTCCGTAAGGTATGCAAATGGTTTGATTTTTTCTACTCAAGATAAATTAAGAATGCATAGAATACATTGCATGGAGGAAGCTTATCAATTAACTTTGAAGCCAGAAGAAAAAAATAGACAAAATTTTACAATATCTATTGGGCCAAGAAGAGAATAATTCCCTCCAATCAGGGGATGAGGTGGATTTAGTACAAATATAGATGTGTTTAATACCACTAGAGGAGAATCATCACATGGTGCAAAAAGACAAGAAGATAATAGAAAAGGATTTCAATAACATCAAAGAGGAAGAGGATTTTAGAGAGGATGAAGCTGTGGTGGTGTTAGAAGATGGTTTATATATTAACGCAGATATTATGTTTGATACAAATGTGGAGAAGAAGGCCATATATCATTTGAGTGTCATCACTACTAATATCAAGAAAGGAGGAAATAGGATCACACAAGAGTGAATTTAGTTAGAGGTGAAACAGAAGAGCAAAATACTAAATTTGTATCAATAAATATTGGAGAAAATATCATGATGAGAATGACAATGATTGCTCTAAGGATATAACATGTGAATAATAAATAATGTGGTGATTCATTGATATGAATAAATATATTTTAAATAAGGTATACATTTGGATGTAAGATATGCAAAGTAATTATAATGGTGGTGGTTATGAAAATATGGTTTATAAGGACATGATTGAGAAGCTAAGTTTGTAGTGTGAAATGCATCTTAATCCTTGTCGGATTTCATGGTTTAATAAAGGGAATGAAGTTACATTGGATAAAATGTGCTTAATTATGTATTCTAAAGGTAAAACCTACAAGGATGAAATATGATGTGATTTTATACCAATAAATGTAAGCCATGTATTATTGGCAAGGCCATGGCAGTTTGATATAAAAGTAATTTATGACTGACCAAAGAATGTATAGTTTTTTTTGGAAAGGTGGCATGAAGGTATTTTTGTTACCTCTTAAAGAAAAATTCAAGCTTAAAGCATTCTAACTACAAAAGAATTTATCAAAGACATGAATATGACACACCATTATTATTATTAATTAGTAAAGAAAGAAGACATAAAAGTGGTGCATGTACCAGAAGTAGAATTAGTGTTTAAATAGTATACAAATGTTATACATAATGAGTTACCAAATAATTTACCATAAAAGAGATATATTCAACATCATATTCATTTGATTTAATGATCAGTTCTATCCAATAAAGAAGCTTATAGGATGAGTCCAATAAAATTATCAAAATTAAATAAATAAGTTACTGAAATGGTCAAGAAGGGTGTATTAAGGGAGAGCATGAGTCCATGTACAACACCAAAATTGATCACCCAGAATGAACATGCAGGGTGGAGGATGTGTGTGGATAATAGATCAATCAATAAAATTGCAATCAAGTATAAGTTTCCTATTTCTCATTTAGATGATATTGTGGATGTTCTTGTAGGAGGAAAATATTTTAACAATATTGATATAGGGAGTGGATAATATCATATTCAGATTCATGAAGGAGATGAATAGAAAATACCATTCAAGACTCGATGTAGTTTATATGAGGGGATGGTGATGCCATTTAGATTATCTAATGTACCCAACACATTTACGAGGGTAATGAACATAGTACTATGAGAATGTTTTCGTAAGTTTATGGTGGTTTATTTTGATGATATTTTAATATTTAATTAAGGCTAAATAAGAGAACATATAGCATTTAAAAATGGTATTAGATTTGTTAATAAAAGAGAATCTCTATGCAAATTTGACTAAGTGTAAGTTTATTTATAATAATTTGGTAGTTTTGGGATTTATATTTTTATTAGATGATGTAAAAATGGATGAAAAAAATTAAAGGAAATTATTGACTAGCATGTCCCAAAGAGCATCACAAAGGTAATAAATTTGATGGTTAAGCAACAATTTATATAAAGTTCATTAATAATTTTAGTAGTCATATTTCACCAATAATGAATTGTATGAGATGAAAATAATTTACATATACAAGGGAAATAAGAGAAAGATTTGAGTTTTTAAACATTAAAATTACAAAAAAAACCTATTTTACCCTTACCATATTTTATCAGTGTGTTTGAAATTGATTGTGATGCTGTTTTGTGGGAATTAGTATTGTGTTTAGTGATGAAGGAAAACTAGCAACATATTTTGATGAGAAATTGAATGAGGTAAGAACAAAGTATTCTATGTATAATGTTGAATTTTATGTCATTGTACAAGGATTAAGACATTGGAGGCATTACTTGGTGCCTATAAAGTTTATCCTATATAGTGAACATGAGGCTTTGAAGTATGTGAATAATCAAAAGAAGTTAAATAGTAGGCATGCAAAGTGGGTTTCATTATTGTAAGGTTATAATTTTGAGTTGAAGCAAAAATTAGGAAAACAAAATGAGATGGTGTTTTGAGTAAGTGAGTGGGGTTGCCAACTACTATAATGAGTTAAGTAGTTGAATTTGAGTTTATTATGAAATTATATGATACTAGTCTATAGTTCGGTAAGATAGTTGATCAATATAGGAATTTATTGACAATTGACACAAGTAATTTTTATGATGAGTATCTTATGTGATATGGCTGTCTTTAAATGGAAATAGTTATGTATTTCAATTGTGTCCCTAAGAGATAATATTATAATAAAATTACATAGTGGTGGTTTGGTAGGACATTTTTGTAAGACAAAGACAATAGATTTTATGGAGGGCAAGTATTTTTATGAAAGATGAAGAGAGATGTGATAAGATATGTTTGAAGGTACATGATATGTCAGGTGGCAAAAGGACATGCACAAAATATAATGGTGTACATGCCATTACTATTTCCAAGAGGACCATGGACAAATTTTATTATGGATTTTTTGTTGTGATTGTAAAACACATAGAGATATAATGATTCAATTTTTTTTGTTGTTGAGAGGTTTTACAAGATAGTTTATTTTATTGCATGTAAGAAAACTAATGATACCACTTGAGTTTTAGAACTTTTTTTTAAGGATCATATTATGAGATTTCATGGTGCTCTACAAACCATTATATCATATAGGGACACAAAATTTATGTCATTTTAGGAGGACTTTATAGAATAAATGGAGACTAAGCTATAATTTATTAGTGCATACCACCCACAAATAGAAGGATAAATAAAGGTTATAAACATGATCTTGGGAAATGTTTTGCTATGCATAATTGGAGAGAATCCCAAGCAATGGGATTTGGTTTTACATCGAGCTTAGTTTGCATATAATAGTTTAGTGAATAGATCAATATGGAAATTTGCATATTATATTTTCTATGGGAGAAATCCCATCAGTGTCTTATATTTGGTACAAGTACCAATTGTATAATGAGTTAGTGATGATGTAGAAGTATGACAAAACATATATAACCATCATAATAAATATGAATAAATTTGAAGGAAAGTGATGAGAACTATAAAGAAGAAATGAATGTCATAAGAAGTTCAAAAATATTTGGAGAAGGATATTTAGTAATTGTTTAATTGAGGAAAGAATGATTTTTGAAAGACATATAACAAGTTGAAGTACAAGAAAATTAGGCCATGCACAATTGTGAATAAAATCAATGATAATGTTTATGAGGTGATTTTACCACATAAGTTTTATATCTCCCTAGTAATTAATGTTTCATATTTATATTATTTCCATAGAAGTGATCACAAAGGTGAATTAGATGAATAATTATATTAGCAACAACAAGTGCCAAAAAAAAGAAAGAAAAAATAGTGCAGGTTATGGATAAAAAGATAGTAAACATAAGGCAAGGAGGGTTTGACATGTATTTGGTACATTGGGAAGGACTAAAACAAGAAAACAAAACTTAGATTATATAATTGGAGATGAATAATATTGATAATAAGAAATGGAATCAATACAATCAGAGAACCTCATAGGAGTTAAGTTATTCTCAATTAGAGGAGAATTATGTAGAAAAATAGGCCAAACTTATGGAGGCCATAAATTTTTCTTAGTATCTTTGTTTGATCCCATCTTTAATCCAAAATGATTGTATTTAGATTTTAGTTCAACCATAACTTAGACTATCTAATTATGCCCATTTTCATATTTTTTGAAGGCCATGTGTGACCATCTAAGGGTCCAAAATTATAAGTTAATGGTATATTTGGCATTTTTATAATTTAAGTAGTTTTATATTTTTGTAACTAAAATTGAAATTTAATTTTTATTCTTATGATAGTTTAATTTTTGGTGTTAATATTATTTTTGGCAATTTTTAGTGTTGTGCACACAAACATGTGAAACTTATTAAAAATAGTAGGTGCTAAAAATAGCAGGTTGACTTTTATTATTTTTTAGAGTTCTAAATTTTACATGTCAACTCTAATTCTAATTTGAGGATTATTTATGCATGGTTTGTAATTATTTAAATCATTCAATATAAATCAATACATGTTATTGTTTTAGAAGCTTTGCCTATTGTTACTTTCTTGTATTGATAGTATTTGGGTTCATTATTATGGTTCTTAGAGGTGTTCATGTTGACATGAAAGTTCTAAGTTATCACTATCTTTCTGAAAAAACCATGGTTAGATTATTAAATTGTAATCACTAATATGATATATGAAGAAATAAAGCTACTTTTCTTAACCCTAAATTTTTAATTTTTTGATTTGGAATCAAAATAATAGTTAAGAATGATTTTTATTTCTTTTATTTTATTAAATGATTAATTAAATGTATATGGGTACATATAGTTCATTAATGTGAAACTATGAAAAATAATGACTCAAAAACCATGATTTTTTATCATGATTAGGATACCGACTCAAAAATTTCAATATGATACTAGAAAATAAGACCTTGCACCATCATCTCATATTGAAAAATCTTGATGATAATAATTAATTTATGTCAGTACCATATGATTCTATTTATCTTACACATTTCTATGTGGAATCCTTAGAGAAACATTTATGGTCAATATATAGATGTCAGGTGACATATCTCTGCAAGAGGCAACAGATGGCTCTTTTATAGTAGATATTATCCTCTTTCATATTTATTATAGGTCTTAGGATGAGTTATTTGTGTTCATATAATAAATACCTTCCCTCTATCTTATTATTTGTAAGGTCACAAGTTTGAGCCACACCCAGGTGTCCATAGATGAAACACATAGGAGTTTCCCTACTGTTAGCTCATTGCCCCATCCCTATTCTATAAATCTAAACAAATATTGATAAATGTGTATAGGTATGTAATGCCTTGGGAATGTAATATCGAACTCATATCTATCTCTTTTATAACTTAAGGAATTATATATGTACTATCTTCAATTATAATGGTCTAATGAAATACTACAAGGTTAATACCTCCTTCAACTCAAGTACATACTTAAAACATGAGACTAAAATTGGAAATCTGAGCTTTTGATATTTATTGATGAACATAAATTATCATACATACAAAACACTCAATCACTCTCTCCCTAAATCAATAGTTCATAAGACAGGAATAATAAAAATGAATCCTCCTTGACAAAACACTTTTATCCAATATTCTAAGCTTCTTCCTAAATCACTTACACCTACTTGGAATATGTTCTCCAACTTCAATTTTCATACTCCAAAACCTATACATATATTTTGTGTGT
The DNA here is from genome assembly GCA_037957365.1 of Torreya grandis. Classification (NCBI taxonomy): domain Eukaryota; kingdom Viridiplantae; phylum Streptophyta; class Pinopsida; order Cupressales; family Taxaceae; genus Torreya; species Torreya grandis. The sequence continues at coordinate 707,653 of JARHVA010001825.1, forward strand.
CACGGATTGACTCTTGAAAGTCCTATTAAACTTGAAATTTCTCAAAATGGTCACTCCAAAATTTATGGGCCATTAGTGAGAGTGTGTCAATGATGTGGGATAAACCATGTGTTATTTGATAGTGATATTTACATAACCACCATGGTAATTGTGTAACTTGTGATTTATATGAATTTACATTAACTGACACTTTAATCATGAGATGTAGAACTCTTTGTCTTACTAGTTATATCTAATTTTCTAGTTTATAAAATTTAATTCAATTTTTTAAATCTATGTATGTCATCTTCAATTTTAAATTCAACCCATAAGTATGAAAAAAATGAATCTCTTTTTAGATTATGCAATACCACTTGATTTTTGAGATGCTCCTGCATCAAACACATAGGGTCAACCTTTGTGATATTAGTGATAATATTTTTAGGATAGATGTTATAACCATAATTTTACATCGGTGGTAAAACCAAAACACACCATTACACCATGTGAGGTATTTAAATGTATTTTAGTCACCTAGTAAACCATAAAATTATGTTCTTCCTTAAAACACTCTCTACACTATCTATATCCATACCCAAATTAACATTGGACATAACTTCAATGTCCAACATTATCACCTCCTTCTAATTATATTCATCATACACCTAAATGAATAAAAAATTAGGTTATCTCATTTTATTCTTATCTATAATAAACAACCCTTCATTCTCCCTTTCCTTTGTCTTGATTAAGAAAGGGATTTATATATCCTCCTTCATAAGTGCATGTATGTATATATGATTAACAAGATAAATTTATGATAAGCCTTGTCTTACCTTCCTTTTCATATACTTAAATGTAAATCTCCCCATCCTTATTAACACTCACATTTTTATCCCTTCCATAATAAAATATCTCTCTATCAAATATCCATTGCCTCCACCCCAAAAAAAACATGACATGCATCCTTAAATAATATATCACACAAGAACTTGTCCCGGTATCTACCAATACACATATCTAATTAGAAACATTATCTCACAATAATATATTTCCACTTTCATAGCCAATATAGTCTATCTAGCCTTTGGTGAGGCTTACAAACAAAAATCAACTTCCATACCATCTTAATGTATAATAGGTTATCTCAATTTAAACTATCAACAACGACATTATAACACTTACTTTTGCACCCTTAACCTATAACATGATTTGTATATGTGTTAAAATCTTGTGGTTAGCATAGAATTTAAATAAATCACATAATAATTTATATAGCTTCATATCGGTAGCATGGTTAGCATAAGGTTTATCCATAACATAGTTGACATATATCTAAGAGGTAGTTATTATTATTTGATTATCCAATTATAAATTATTTTATTTTTAGAAGGTTTTGGAGATTTTTAATTCAATGTGGTACATAGTTTATTTATACATTGATCTATTATTAATATAATAATGTGATGTATTGATGTGATTCTACTTTATTGGTGAATTAATTTCATTACAAGTTATATTAGAGCTTCACTTTTGGTAAATGTGTGTGTAAAACCCTAACTTTTAGAATTACTTATATATTGAAAACCATTTCATAAATTTATAGAAGTTAGTCATTGATGTTGGATAATAATTTAGGGACACTCTAGTAAATACAATAGAGTTTTGTAATTAATTTAGAGCACATGATGTTGTTATTTTAATGTTTTTTCATAAATTTGTTATACATGTCACCATTTTAAGAATTTTTGTATTTATTTATATTTTAAAAAAGATCAAAAAATATAGTTAGGGTCTAATACATTAAATATTTATTTTTAGGGTCACCACAGTATGAAACTCTTTTTTCAGTGTTTGGTTGAAGCATAAAATCAAATTATTCACTATCAAGCCTGAGCATGACAAGGGAAAAGACTAGAGGTTGGGTAATGAATTCATTTAAACCAAGGAATAAACCTAACATAGAGGATATATATTCTAATTTTATATAAGGTCAAACTTCTAATATGAATTTTTCTTTACTGGATGAGAAAGGGCATGGTATGGATGGTAGTATGCAAAACCTAGATTCGACATTAAATAATATGCATAAATAAATAAAATGAGGTATGTTTAATATATGAGACGGAATTATAGGAGATGCATAGAATATGTGAAATGACATGAAAGGATAATTTCCATATTTTATGACTTCTATCAAAATGTTATTCTCACAACCAACTAAAGGTGGATCTCAAGGACATCAAAACACTATTCCAAATAACATGCAACCTCATTATATGGATAATACTAATTTCGCATCTTAAAACCTAATAATAAAGGTGGACTTTTGTAGATTATATGGAAATAAAAAACTCAACTATATTAAAAAAATTGATATTACTTATAATTTACATTATATACCAAGTGGGTATAAGGTTACCATGACATCCTTATATGTAGACCCTCAATAATTTATTTTGTATTGATGCTTGTGTTAAAAAAAATTGGATAATTTTTTTAGTTCCACTAGTTAAGGTTTAATGGAGGAGATGAACATACACTATAGAATTAATGTGAAAGAGAATTACTTGAGTTTATTATAATTTTTTTAGAAAATAGGATTGGTCAAGTATTTTATTCATTAATCTTATAACCTATCTTTCCATGTGGAGATGATTAAAAATGATAAATTGAATATTGATGGGTAACATACAGTAGATCATGTACACCACTCTAGTTAAAGTAGACCATGTACACCACTCTAGTTCTAGGTACACCATATTTTTAGAAAACCTTTTTTTTTAAAAATTATATGCCTTATGTTATGGCATGGCTACATTACTCATTCAAGAGAGATGTTGATGCAAAAAAGGTGGCCAAACATTTAGAGGCCATAAATTTTGATCCATAACTTTGTTTTATACCATCTTGTTGGCAAAATGAGCATCTCAAAAACTTGAGTGTAAAAATAACCTATCTTTTCTAGTTGTGGATGTTTTTTATATTTTTTGGAGTCCACACGTGACCACATGATGGTCCAAAATTTTAGTTTAATATTTTTATAAATTTAGAAATTACATATTTTTGTAACTAGATAACTAATAGGTTAATTTTATTATTTAGTTCATTTTTTATATTTTTAGAGTTTCACATGATTACATGGGAAACTTATTAAAAATAATAGCTACTAAAAATATCAAGTCAAGTTTTATTTATTTTTAGTGTTATGAATTTTGCATGTCAACTCCAAAAATAACTAAACACTAAAATTAACCTATCAGATGAATATCAACTAAATTTTAAGTCTTTTTACACAATTATACAATTGTAAAATCTAGAAAAATATAAAAACTAAGATTAAACTATAATTTTAGACCCTTATATGGTCATGTATGGCCTTCAAAAAATATCAAAAATGTCCATAATCAGACCGGACAAGATATGTATGTACAAAAACAATTGAGACAGTTATTTAGGCATGAGTATGGGCTTAAATGGAGATATAGATCAAAATTTATGGCTTCTATAAGTTCAGCATCCTTTTTTGCATCAGATGACCTACATCATTTGAATCACATTTTTCTAACTCTTGAATAACCACATATTAATGTAATGTCTTTTAATTACACTTTTAGAATCAAAAAGGAATAATTGTGTCACATTTTATGTCATGAAGGCATAAAAGTGTTCACTCACAATATGAAGGACATGGTAAAATTTAAATTACCTAAAACCCTCAAAAACCCATGAGTCTTCTTTAGAATTACTTATTACTATCACATATATGTAATGAATTATGGAGACATAGAATAACCACCAAAAATTTTATCTAATAAGGATTCTTTCCATTGGAAAAAGGCAACCACCATGGAAATAGAGAACTTAAAGGAGGCCATGTGCACCACTCTAGTTCTAAGAACACCATATTTTTTAAAAACCTTTATTATTTAATATTATGTCATAAGTTATGGCATGGCTACATTACTCGTTCAAGATATATTCCCCATTAAAATTTATTTTTTTCAACCAAAGTGTAACAACTTGTGGAAATGATAGATATTCGGAAAACACTTCAATGTGAAGACATATCATGATAGTCTTAAATATTTCATGGGTCAATGTTTATCATTCAAATAAAACCAAATTTGAGTCACAAATATGTTGGGTTATGCATTTTAGATCATTTACTATGAATTTAAGGAAAATGTAGTGTCTAATGTGATATTTAGGATGAATGAACCCCTATAGGTATTGATGTGTTCCATGTTCATATTACATGTAGGTTAGGTAAATAAATAAAGATTGAAATGGAAGAATAATAGAGAAACAAAAAATGTCATTGCAAATCTCCAACAAAATCTAAGGGTTTCACAAAAAATGTGTATATAAATGGAATGATTTATGGTAAAATAATAGGTTATTGCCATGCAATAATTAAACCCTTAAAAATAATGTTATTTTTATAGGTCTATGACTCTCTAGTGGGAGGGATTTATTCATTACTCAATACTAATCATAGAAACATGTATGTTGTATTTTAATAAGGCATAGAATGTGATGTCAAGAAACATGTGGTAGAATGCATAGCATTTCAAAAAAATAATTGTAGGATAGTTAAGACCTTGGATCTTATGAAACCTATATCTATTCTATTGCAAAGGTGGGTGAAGGCTTTGGTGGATTTCAGCACATGATTGCATTAATATAAATCGAAAAGATTAATCATTTGTATCATGGATAAAATCAACAGATATTCCCATTTTTGTTTCTTATCACATCATTTCTTATAAATTACATTATCAATACATTTTCTAGCTAAGTTAAGTAGATACATGGGATACCAAATATTATAGTAAGTAATTGAGATCTTATGCTCCTAAGTAATTTTTCGATTCATTTATTCACATTATTGAGTACTTTTCTAGCTTGTATATCGACATATTATCCCCATGTAATGGGGAAACTAAGGTGGAAAAATGTTTTTGGAGGGCTATCTTGGTATATTAAACCAAAGACAATATATGGATGTGAGATAAGGGTGTGTAAGATCCATATGTGTATGCACAAGTCATGTAAGTTTCAAGTGATTCAAAATTAATGTTTAAAAGTATCTAATGTTTGGGATATAATAAATGAGAGGGGGAGTTAATTAGTGATGTGGGATATTCCAATTCAATTCCCAATTCTTAAACATTTAGCATGTATAATCATGATGCATACAAATTAACAATTCTAATGAGCAAGGAAGATATAGAAAGATCAAGCACATAACACATGATATATGTGGGACAACCACTTTGGGGATAAAACCCACTGAACCTTGCAATATGGACTATAGTCCTATAAACCAAGATCTAACATTTTGACAAACACTAACTGATCAAGAAATACCCATCCCTTATTTTAGTGAGACACCCATCACACAAGAAAGAAGCAACCCCCTAGGCAACCAAGCAACAACCCATCTACCTTGATATGATCTCTAATTCTGATATGATGTCTTCTACACCTGATAATCAACTTATCTTACTTTCTCTCTTTTCCCTTTATACTTTCATAAAATTACACACACAAGAAATGCATCTAAAACACCCTTTTGGATCACTCTTCACTTCTTAGCACATACATAATAAAAAAACCTCCAAAAATATATTGTAACATCATCAACATGACCTTTAGGAACTCTTCACTTATTGGTGCACTATAGGAACAATCCTCAATCTGCTCTACTTATTCAATCCATCCACTAAGCGCACTCAATCAATCAACCTCTAGGGCTTAATCCTTTAATATTCCTCTTCTATGTTCATTAGGTCTAATTACCTATGTGTTCACCTTGGTCAAAAAACCATAAATGATCCTCTTCACTCTCTATTTTCCTTTAATGACCTATACCTTTACATTCAAATGTTATCTCCTTCACTTGAATCCACGACTAGCATAATTATTCCAATTAGACTTTGTACTTATACCACTCTCTTATTTTAAACCATCTTGATTGGATAAGATGCTTTACATATTTTTAAAAACTTTATAATAGGTTCTAATACATGTCACATGTAATAAACACACACTCTTTAGGTCAACCAATCCCTCATTAGCCCTAAACCACCAATAGGTCTTGGTGAGACCTAAAACACTTAGGCGTACATACTCACATTTTACATGTGATACTACATGGACCACCATCATCCTTTACCAATGATTCAAACACATATATCCTATCTATAATATAAACTTTTCTAATCCCTCATGGTTCCATTATATTTGGAACACCAAAACAACACTTGAACCTATCAGTTAGGTCTCCTCACTCTTTAGGCCTTCATACACATAAAACATAGTCTCAAAATTATGAAGCAAATACTCAAATATTTCTCATATTCATATCATTAGATCACATGGGTTAACCCTTTATGACCTAAAATATACCTCCATGTGCTTTATACATTCCAACATAGGCTCTAAGTACTCAAATCAACTCTCTCAGAATGACCATTCAAACTAGTCACATACAATCAAAACATAGTCAAGCTATTTTGACTCTCCATATATAATCAGGGGGGAAACATGACAACCAATGAATTTTCATAATCCTTTTATACTTATATAACATACCCATACTCATTTTCTTCCTTAACATTTCTCAGAACAACTTTAACTTACTTTGGCAACATGGTAACCCAAATTGTTAGTGCATTCATCAAACACATTCAAATTCTAAGCAATTATTCACTAAGTATGGATTTTTAAAACCTCAAAGATACATAATAATTTTCATAATGAATTATTAAACACTCTTCAATAGTTATTTTATCTTTAAACATCAAAATAATATCAATAAGTCTTTAATTATCCTTCTTGGGTCACTTGCAAAACATTGTCAAACACATAGTTAGATTCAGAGATCATTACCTTTGATTTTAAATAAATTCAAACATTTTAAATAGATTTTTTGGATTAATCTTTAATTAATTTAAAATTTTATTTTTTAATGTATCAATAAATTTATCTTTGATCAAAAAATATAGGTCAAAAACTACAAACTGGTTTTCCCTCATTAATTTGAAAATTCAAATTCAGTGATCATTATGCAAATATTAAATATTTGACACTTTTTTCATCATATCACAATCCTTATAAATTTTGAAAAAATTATCTATGTAAATCACCTTATGATTATCTTTGTCTTTATCTTGCATCACTCGCCATTGATCTTAGATCCTTGCCTCCATGATTGTGTCTCTTGGTAGCTCTATGTACCTTGTGCACACCCTATACCATACACTCAATGAGCTTGCACCACTTGGAATTTATATGTGAAATATGACAATACTTTCACATATTGACTTAATTCACACAATTTATCTCTAACTAAATGATCATATGCTCATCATTGATCTCTATCTGATAGGTTTTAAGCTAACCATAGATCCACTGCTCAAACTTTATAATTGTGACACATGTCATTAGCATATGCAATATTGACTATTTAATTTTGAACTGATATGTTGGATCCTTATCTATTAAAATTAAATTCTTTATTTGATTTTTATGATCTAATGAAACTCTCATTGTATATCTTTGATATCACAAAATTGGCTAAGTATGGGAACTTATTAAAAACTATTGAACTTTGTTTGAGAAGCCAACTTTGCACCTTAATAACATTTGCTATACTACATGTCCAGACATAAAATTTGATCAATATGATATTATTACATAGATGAATCTATCAATATATAAATATCCTCTCAAAACCTTCACATGTGTGAAATTTGATGTCATCAAACTACTTACTCAACCTTACATGTCATGATGACTACTTGACCTTAGCCATTCATATGAGTGTTATGATGAATCCCATTAACTTCCATAATAACTATAATCACTCATAAAATATAATAGGGTATCTTCAAAATGTTCATATTAACAATATCATCCATCAATTTCCTATTCAATTCAAACACTAAATAACTATGCAAGAACATTGAAGTGCATTGAAGCACACTTTATCATTGTCATCCTAGAAAACATGACACCTCATAAAAATCTTTGGTCACCTTGGATAAATAATTGAAAAACATAAAAAAATATCCCCTTTTTTCATTGATGTCAAGACCAATACAAAGCTTATGCATAGACTCTATCTCTCTCTTCAAGGACTTTCTCACCCTTTGACATAATGACAAAGCGGGATAAACTCTTTATCTTGTGGACCTAAAAGGAATTTAAGGACCAATAATAGGAAATGAATACCTATAAGAGATTATAAAAAATCCCCATAATATTTTTCATACCTCTTCTTACATTGAGCTTCTCAAACATGCTCCATGATTACACTCTTCTTTGATCATACATTGCTTATATGAAGACAAAACAGACATGAACATTAGAAACTACATGAACTTACCTTTAAAAAATTAAGAGATACTCCCCCTAAGTCACCTAAGCTTATTCACTCTTTTCAAACCTTGGTATTATGGATAAAATGACCGAAAATTCCACTTCTTCATACTAGCCTTGATTAGAGGCCTTGTAGCCCTACCTAGACCTTGCATAGCCCATAACATTCTATGTGTGAACTTTCATGGCTTGAAATTTAATATCTAGATAATTTTAATATTCCCCCTCATTCATTCCAGTAATAAACACTCAACTCTTCCTATAAAAGATACTTCCTTCACAAACCTACTAGCCAATTAGCCCTCTATTTACACAAACCCTCCTCCATGGAACCAAGCATGCAATTTCAAAAGTTTATGAAAGAATTTTTGAGCACCCATTTTTCTATTTAGTAAAAAAAATGATCTTAAATCATTAGGAAAACCATTTTTCCAACATGAGCAAAGACACTAGGTTTATAATAGAAAATCGGTCAACACACAACCTTTTGATTAATGCCCATATCTAAAACTTCTCTCACACTTGGAGGTCATCAATACACACTTATGGACTATCATTTTTATTCATACTCATTTGAGAACCCATACTTCCTATACCATGATTTTTTGACCTACATACCCTTAAGCACAAACTAGGAAACTCGAGAGCAAACAAAATTCTCTAATTGCACACAAAAGATATTCAAAACTTGAAATCACCTAGAACACAATTGAATTAACTCAACACACTTTTATATCCCAATAAAACACCTTGACAACTTCCAAATCTTCAAATGACACCTAGAAATCTCCATACTCTACTTGTAATTACTTATCCATGTTTTGACAAATCAAGTCTTAAATTAACATCCAAACTGATTTAACCTTCTCAATGTCCTTCATCTAAAATATTATATTTCATAATATCTTGCTTACCCTTTAGCTTCAATATCTGTACCGATTGACACTTTGATCATCACCTAGATCACATATACTTTCTTTCACACAAGAAAGATGTCTCCTAAGAAGTATAGATAGAGACACCCTAGCGCACAATGTCTTATAATAATGTGAAACCAAGAGTTACCCATATATCCTCAAATTCCTTTTCCTTCATAGACATATAAGACTGATAGTTCTTCTTCTTCTTCTTCTTCTTCTTCTTCTACTTAAGAGAAACAACTTGCTCATCCACTACAACATTCCCCTCATCCTCCATATCAACCATGTCTATAGTCTTTCAACATTTGATCAATCAATTTAAGCAATAGAAATTGACAAGTTCTTATCTTCAAGACCAAAAACGCTAAACACACCTTGAGCATAACATAACAGGACCAACATACCTTTTTATACAATAGAATATCTTGATAAAGCATCATCCTTGATTTCAAACCTTTAGTTGAGTTTTTCTACTTGAGCTGATAAAGAATACTAAACAACATAAGATTATTAAACTGAATCATCTCATAAATACTCCCCCTTAGATCATGACCACATATACAACCAAGATCTGCTCCTTGACACATCGTGCTCTCAACAAACATGTCAAAACATCATACGCCACTTAATACACTTGAGTTATCTCTCCCTAAATCTATAATAATATCTAAACTTCTAGGACCCACAATTCCTCTCTTAGGAGTCACCATACTACTAAAAATAACAATAAGAATAAACACAATGCAAATTGACTCACCTATAACTAAGCTCCCAAGTAATTTTAAGGCACTAATCCAAATTAATCTACCTTAAGTGACCAATTATGGATCAAATCTGATTGTATCCATACCTTTATTCTAATATAACTCATCTTTATGGATTTCTTCTCATTTAACACCAGCCAAAACCCAACAAGCATCCACCATGCTTCCTCTTTCTGTAAAGTGTCTCTTTGAAACCTAGAGAGAGAGACTCCTTTGACATAGTGAGACTAAAAGTACCAAAACTTGGGAGACTCCCATATCTCCATACTCTCATTCAACTTAAAGTCTTGACTCATCACCAAATTGAATTTGAATGAATCCTTAACTTCATTCTCTAGTTCAGATTTGTCATCAAATGTAGATAGTAGAAACTCTCAACTTTCCTTCATGTCTATAATGGAAAACAAACCTTCTTTGGTCTCAGTTTGTTCTCTCTTAATAGGCTTAGGTTTCTAGAAGACTTTGTGACCTCTTCCTTGCACACAAAGAGCTTCATACACCTCATTTTGCTTTGAAAACTCATTCAAACTATTCTTGCAATACTTAATAATATAACCAAATCTATGACATCCAAAACAAATAAGATCATTCATAACTTTTGTTTGATGATGATTATGATCATTCTATGATTGATTTCTTCTCCTGTTGCATTCTGTGACAATGTGGCCAACTTTTTGATAATTGTAGGAAATAATGTCTTCCATACCTTTTGATTGAATATGGTAGTGAACTTCCTTTGACTGATTGATTCTTCTTACGTAGTCATTTTATCTATGACCAATAAGATGATAAATAAAACAATGGCCCATAAATTATTTGACATACCTTAAATTACTTGGTTGTTTGATTGGCTTCTTTATTTTCCTTTTGACCTAATCTATCTTATTATCTTTCATGCTACCATCCTCTTTGCCTTGTTTTGATTTATTTTGATCTTATTCAATCTTTCCTATCTTGACTATTACCTTTTCATTCTCATCCTTTAGTGAAACAAGATTAGTCTTAAAGTGAGCACAATCATCTTCTTTAGCTCTCATGCTTGAAATTTTAGCCTCTAATTAAATTTTAAGATCTTTGATGGTATCCTTATCCTATTGAGCTTATTTATCTATGTCATCCTTTAATCTACATGCTTTCTTTTACATATACTTTATCATTTCTTGATTCTCCTTTTCCTTTGTCATAGATTTGCTTGACAAACTCCCGTTAAGAGATCTAACTTGCACTTCAAGACCTTTGATCATATTCATCATTTTATGATTCCTCTTCTTTTATTCCTTCAGTTCATGAAGTGCACTCATGAGCTCAGCTTCTATATCAACTTCTTCTTCCTTTCTATCATAGCAAACATCATCATCAAACATGATGATATTTTCACCCATATTGTACCTTCGATCACTTTCAAGTTGTTAAACTTGCATAAAATTTCATGATCCAATACCAATTATTATAAGTACAATCACTAAGAGGTGGAGTTATAAGTGATGCCAGATAATCTAATTCAATTCCCAACTCTTAAATATTTAGCACATACAATTATTATGCATATAAGTTAACCATTATAATGAACAAGAAAGATATAGCAAGATCAAACACATAACACATGATGTATGTAAGAAACTATCTTGGGGGATAAAACCCACTGAACCTTGAAAGATGGACTATAGTTTTATAAAATAAGATCCAACATTTAGACCAACACCAACTGCTCAAAGAATATCCGTCCCTTAATTTAATAAGATACCCATCCCATAAGGAGGAACCTACCACCTAGGAAACCAAGCACCAACCCAACTACCTTGATTTGATCTCCACTTCTGATCTAATGTCTTCTACACATAATGATGGACTTTTCTTAATTGCTTTCTTTCCCCTTTTATACTCTCACAAACTTTCACACATAAGCAATGCACCCAAAACACCATTTTGGATCACTCTTCACTTTTTAGCACATACACAATCAAAAAACTTGCAAAAAAATTGTCACAACATCAATAGCATGACCTATAAGAAGTATTAACTTGTTGGCATACTATATGAATATTCTTCAACCTAATCTACTTCTTCAATCCATCCAATAAGCACACTCACTCAGTCAACCTCTAGGGCTTACTTGTTTAATCTTCCTCTTTTATGCTCATTAGGTTTAATAACATATGGGTTCACCTTCATCACCTTAATAAGAAAAGTATGATTGATATTCCTCATTATTTGTTGGTCCTCAATGAATTTTACATTATCTTTAAAAGGTTTTCTTATTCACTTGAATTCATGCTTCCATAACTCACACAATTAGTCCAATTAGACCTTGTACTTATACCACTCTCTTTATTTAACCCATCTTGGTCAGCTAATATGCTTTAAATATTTGAACCACCCTTGAAATAGGTCCTCATACATGTTAAATTTAAAAACCACAAACTCCTTAGGTTGGCCAATCCCACATTAGCCCTAAACCACCATTAGGTTTTGGTGTGAACTAAAACACTTAGGCCTACATACTCACACGTTACATGTGAGACTATCTAGACCACCTTCATCTTTTACCAATGATTTTAATAGATAAAAAATATATCCATTATACCCTTACTTACTCCTTCATGGATCCATTCCATTTTTAAAAAAAAACTCAATACTTGAAGCTATCAGTTTGGTCTCCTCGCTCTTTAGGCCTTCATACACAAAATAGAGTCTCAAACTTATGAAGTAACTACTCAAACATTTCACATAGTTAAATAATTAAAACAAATTTTTGAAACTTTTATTACCCAATATAAACCTCTAAGTTATTTATAAATTTTAACATATGCTCTAAACACCTAAATCAACTCTCTCAGATTGACCACTTAGACTGGTCATAAATAGTCAAAATACAATCAAGCTATTTGACCATCCATATTTGATCAATGGAGAACTATGACAACCAATGCCTTATCATAATAATTATATAATTATATAACATATCCGTACTAATTTTCTTTGATAGATCTACTTAGAACCTTTAAATTACTCATGTAACATGGTCACTCAAACTACTAATCCATTCCTCAAGCACAATAAACTTCTAAGAAATTTTTAACACTAAAGAATGATTTTTCAAACCTCAAAAAACCACATAGATGGTCCTCATGGAGTCTGAAACACTCTTCAATATCTATTTCATCTTTAAACATCAAAATATTTATAAGAACTCTTAAATTATCCTTCTTAGGTCACTTGTAGATCATGGTCAAACACACAGTCAACTTTGGAGCTTAATAAGTTTGACAATGCAGACATTCAAACCTTATAAATAAATAATATAGATATGCCTTGAAGTAATTTACTAATTTATTATTCTTGTATCAATAATTTTTTTCTAGATCAAAATATATATCTCAAAAACTATAGACTAGTTTTTGCTCGTTAATTTGAAAATTGAAATTCAATGGTCATTGTGCAAATATTAAACATTCAATACTTTGTCATCATCTCGTGATACCTAGAAAATTTGATCAAATTTGATCCATAAATCTCTTAAATATTATATTTTTCTTTATTTTTCATCATTCAACTTTGATCTTAGATCTTTGCTTCCACAATTTTGCCACTTGGCAGCTCTATGTGCCTTCTGCACACCCTATACAATTTAGTCAATGTACTTACACCACTTGGAATTTATATTTGAAATTTGAGCTTCATTTGACTTATTAAATTAATTCACATATTTTATCTCTAACTACAAGATCATATTCTCACCTTTTATCTCTATCTAGTAGGTTTCACACTCGTTGGAGATCTACTGCTCAAACTCGATGATTGTGACACATGTCACTAGTGTGTGCTATCTTGACTATTTGACTTTGAACCCAGAAATTGGATCCTTATTTGGTAAAATTAAATTCTTGAATTTATATATGTGATCTAATTAAATTCTCATCATATATCTTTGATATCACAAAATTGGTTAAGTATGGGAATTTATTGAACATTGTTGAACTCTATCTAAGAAGCCAACTTTGCACCATAATAACTTTTGATACGCTCCATGTCTAGACATGAAATTTGAACCATATAATATTATCACATATTTGAATATATCCATATATAAATATTCTCTTAAAATATTCATGTGTGAAATATTACATCATCAAACTACTTACTTAGCCTTATCTATCAAGATGACTACTTGAGCTTAGAAATTCATATGACTATTCTAATGAATCCCGTTCACTTCCATAATAACTCTAAAAACTAATAACATATAATATGGTCTATGAAACATTTCCATATTAAAAATATCATCCATAAATTTATTATCCAATTCAAACACTAAAAAACTATGCAAGAACATTAAAGTACATTGAAGCACACTTTGTCATTGTCATTCTAGCACACATGATACCTCGTCAACATCCTTGCTCAACTTAGAGAAAAAATTGAAAAACCTCCAACATATAATACCATATATTAGTTTCTAAAAATTCCCCTCTTTTATTATAGTATTGAAATGAAATATAATGCTAGAGTAAATAAATTAAAAAATTACTTTAATGTGTAAAACACACATTGTCTTTGTAATAAAGCTCATAGTTTGAAAATTTCTCCAATAAATCCAATAATGAACATGAATCAATAAACTTCCATATTTAAAATGACATATAAAATGATAATTTAAACTTTTGAACTTAAACAAAAATTAAAAAATACTCTTTTATATGGGTGAACCTTGTTTTCCCATGTGAAATTATTGGAGAAGATGCTTCTTGTTCTAACATTGAATAAATATTCTCCCACCTAAATAATAGGTATAATTGG
>JARHVA010001825.1:732500-750000 GCA_037957365.1 Torreya grandis
AGAGAGAGAGAGAGAGAGAGAGAGAGAGAGAGAGAGAGAGAGAGAGAGAGAGAGAGAGAGAGAGAGAGAGAGAGACTCCATGTTCTGTATTTCTAATCTTAAATGTGAACCTAAATTTTTACCCTCCATAGTTAGATGGTTCCTAGAGGAACATTGGTGGTATCATATGGGGATTTATCATATTGAGAGGTATTAAAAGGTTTATTAATTAGATAATAATTTTTCATGTTTCCATTGGAGTCTTCCATTACTTTGACACTATCAAATATATTATTTATGATTCCTAAAGCATTATATCCACCCTTCAAGAGTCTTCCATTACTCATATCTTCTATGAGGACAACACTACCATCAAGTACCTTTCTAATATTGGGGTTGGAAGTGAATATATGGCCATTTCTGCATGGGAAAACATTATCAAATTTTAAAACTCCTCACTAATGATGATGTAACAAATACTTAAATTCAAAAACTAGGGTCTACATGGGAGAAGATTATCTAAAGGTGTATGGAATTTCACCCCCTTATAGCTTTATAATTGATAAATCAAGAATTTTAAATCCTTCACAAGCAAAATTCATATCTACCTTCTAAGTCATTTTGGTCAAACTCATTCCAAGTTTTCCCTTCACATTACTTAGAGTAGGAGAAATAGAAACTAGTCCCAAATGGGTGTTGACTATGATCGCATGGAACCAGTGTCCTTCATTGAGTTATAAGGTAAGGATAAAATATAAAAGAAGTTGAGAAAAGGAGGCCCTATATAATATATATGTTGAGGTTAAAAAGGACATGATGAGGTTCATTATAATGAATTCATTCTCATATGAAAAATGAATCATTATATTGAGGTGGATGAAAATCACACTGTCTGACTAAAGTATCAGCACAACCAGATAGATTTTATGCAAATGTGAGAAAGCCTATAAAAATAAAATTCAAAAGTTGGAGTTATTGTAGGATCCTTTTTGAATAGATGTGATAAAGACTGATAAAAGGTGATTTATTAGGTAAGTCCTTCCTTGAAAAATCCCTAATTAATGTTTACAAGTCATGAAGTATCTAAGATTAGAATGGAAACATAATTTACTATTTCAAGGCACTTTTTAATTATTAATCATTTAGAAGGTTATATAATTAGATTATACTACTATATGTTGAAATCCCTTGAAACTAAATCCCTTGCCTTCCATGTCAGTGACAAAAATGATATTATTCACCATGGCCTTATCCTCCTATCAGTCCAATAAGGTGAAACATTCTATGAGAAATCCATCCCTCGACTGAAGGTTCCCTTAGTAAAGTCACTCTTGTGGAAGATACCCCTCTTGAAATTCCCTAGCTGAGGCCCGTTCTGAGGAAAATTATAGACTATTAAAAAATGAGGAAGGCTACCCAACCAATACCCCCTTAAAACCCTCCCTCCCTTTTTCACTCCTCCCAAATTCCCTTCCATGTTCCCCATTACCTCTTTGGGCAAAAAAAAGTTAGAACCACTCCATATAAAGGTCTTGTTAGTCCTAGAAGTAGGAACCTCAATAGCTTGGTAGACGATAATTATGACTAGAGTAGAAAATTTAGGATCTTCCTAGAAAATTAGAAGGAATTAAGATTGCCTTTTTGGCCCTTATAAAATACTAGAATGATTTGACGAACAAAGTTGTTAAGCTCAAGAAGGAGCTAGATAGGGAAAAAGAAAAGAATGTTTCTTAGTGTGATAAATATAGGAATAGAAAAGCAGGGGAGGATCTTGATGAAGACATACATCCTTGTCAAATTCAAAAATAAGTATTTAAATTCCTTATCCAAATCTTAGAAAAACTATCCTAGAGGGCCCTTCTAAATGCACATGGGGACATATCATGAAGAATCTACCATGAGAGAAAAACAAGAACATTAACCACACTGATTCAAAGGTGAATTAAACCTTTTTGGATATCTAATGTTATTCATGGGGTTTTAAATATATTTTTTTATGTTTTTTTATACCTTCTTGCTAGTAGTTTTTGTATGTTTTTTTTGTTGGTCTTCCACCTAGCTACCCATGGGGCTTTGTTTCATGAAATTTTGTATTAATTTGTTTAAAATATTGGTTATTAGATCCCTATAAAACCAAATTTATTTTACCTATCAAATAAAAAAATGTTTCTATTGGATTGGACTTGAATATAGTGGACATGAAAAATATGTAGTGTCCCTAGTATCGAATATCGTGTATTAGGTTGGGTAGCATTGTGAAAATGTTATTATTTTTATGTGAAATACATCAGTAAGGAAATGTAAATTTTATTAGTAAAATATACCATATTAGGTAATGATAATATGATTTTTATGTAAATTATAAATAATATTACTCACTTGTTATGGTCTATTAGAAAAATAATACTTGTTTGATTTACTTTGAAGTTCTAGAATTAAGAGGTTTAAGTATATTATAATTATTTTAACTATCAAGGTTTAAATTTTAATCCTACAATTGTTAACTTAGAATCTTTGGGTATATTCTTTTGAGTTATAGTTGGTTGTACAATACACTTCTTCATTGTATGGAATATTTATGGATGAGTCTTGTTTAGTTTATCTTATGAGAAAGATAACACACATGAATATGTTTAGATTGAAATTTATAAGAGTACAACATTACCCTTATAAATATTGAGCTTAATACATAGTGAGGGTTAAATGTTTTTCTCATAGGGGTTTTTCAAGAATACATATTCTTAAAATATTTATATTATGCAAACCCTTTTCCAATCTTCGTTGAGTATAAGTCTTCTAGTTTCTATATTTATCTAAACAATCTATTGTTTTAAGAAAAAAATAAAAAATTGGGTTTGTTACTTTGGTCTTAGAGCCCTAGGTTAAAATTATAGTCAAATTTGGGTCAACTATTGAAATTTATCCTAGCTTAAAATTTAACTTATTAACTCCTTAGGATGGTCATAACTAAATCAAGGGGATGATTCATTACAAATGTTAATCAAGGTGACCTAAGTTTTGTAAGGGGTAGACAGAGAACATAGGGTAGAGGTTCTATTACTCATGAGAAGAATAATATGGTTAATCTTCCTCTCGATAATAATGAATATCTTAGTGTTATACTAATTAATGATAACATTTATGAGGAAGTCATAAGTGGAATTTTTATAATTATAGTTTCCTTTCAAAATAAACTTGAAACTGAAGAGCATAGGCTCAAAATTCCTGAGGGTGTGCCCCAAGAAAATTTACATGGGGAAGAAAATAATAAAGTGGAATATCTTGTACATAAAGAATTGCCTTTTTTAGTATTTGATATAATTATTAAATTACTTATGAAACTTTTTCCACTAACCTTTTCAGGAGAATAAATTGGTGACACAATTGATCAATGGATGGTCATCCTATAGAAATACTATAATATGCATAATATGCCTTCTAATGTGAAAGTAAAGGTGGCATATTATCAATTGGTAGGTATTTCCACCTTGTTATGGAATAATCACAATGATTTATAATGTTACCATCCCATCACTCTCTCTTGGGATAAATTTGAAAGGCATTATTTCAAGGGGTACTTGAGTGCCAGTTTCAAGGAGCATAAAATTACTAATTTTTAGTTATTAAAATAGGAGAACATGATAGTCATCGAGTATGAGAATAAATTTATAAAAATTATACATTATGTGAACCATATTCATGATGAATGAACAAAGGATATTAAATTAGAATTGTATCTAAGATAATTATTGATGCATGATGTCAATATGACAAATTCTAAAACATTAGTGGCTACTATTGAATATATCCATAGGGATGAAGATAAGGAAAAATCATGATAGAAGGCTAGGGAAAATTTTATAAAGAATAGACTCCAAAGTAAAACTAATAATATTTCACCCTCATCAATAAATTTCAATAAATAAAATCATAACTAGAAGTTTACTAGAATCACTAGTGGTTTTGGCATATTTTAGGGGAAAATAAGAGTTTTGAATCCCAAAACATGCCTAAACCTATGTCAAAAAACAAAAATATAACTTAAATAAAGTAATGTGGGGCCTAAAACATTGGCTAATTTTTTTTCCATTGAACATGTTATGCCTATGCAATGATAGGAATGTGGTGATAACCACTATTGAAAGTAATGTCCCAAACTCAAACTTGGATAATCAATTAACCAACAGGTATATGAAGCTATGGATAATCAAAATGCTTACTTTTAGGTAACTCTAATTGAAATTAGAGGTATATTATATGGTATTTAAATTTCCATTTTTTTTTAAAAACTAAAAAGGGGGTAAAAATTTATTAATCACAGAAGAAAAAAGTGGTTACAAGATAATCTCTTGATTCACCAAATGAACCAATTTTTGATGCAAATCGATCGGAAGCATATCCATGTCAGTAATGTTCCAACCAGGGCCATTCTCTGAGGCCCACTTGGCCAGGGAGTTCGCAACATTGTTCCATTCACGGGGAATGTGATGGAAAGAAATAGAATTGAAGGAAGTGCTGTAATGTTTAATTTGCTGAATAATAGAATATAAAAGCCAATTTTCTTTACCAAGATTACGATTGTTGAGTAAATTGATGATCACTTGTGAATCTGATTTGTAGACAACATTGAGATAATCACGTTCGCAGCAGGATTTCACAGCCTCTAGGATGGCCATGGCTTCCATCAAATTATTTGTGTGGTTGCCTTCATACTTCGAAAAGAGAAATTGGATGTTTCCATCGCAGTCTCTCCCAATTCTGCCAACCCCTGCCTCTCCTGGGTTACCACGGGAGGATCCGTCAACATTCACTTTTAAAATACCAGGCATGGGAGGAGCCCACCTACCGTTTCTGTTGACAGGGCGCGGCTGCATAACATACTCACGTCGCCTAGTGCTGTTGCTCGATAGCGCGCAGTCAGTGAGCAAATTAAGCCCGAGCCTTCTACAAAGCTGATGTCTCCAGGATCCCAATCATTTTTAGCCGTTGTTCTGATCATCAATGTTTCTTGAAGAGCAGTGGTAATAAGAGTCCACAAAAGCCTCACCTCCAGCTGTGCTCCCCTAAAGACACGTCTATTCCTTTTAAGCCACAAGTTCCACAGAATGAAGACAGGTCTAACAGTCCAGGCAAGTTGTAATAGCGAATTCCTTGTTGGAGCAACTCCCAGTCTATCCCAGAATTCTGTTAAAGATGAGACATGCCAGCAAGGAAGTTCCCAAGCATCCCACCATAGATGCTAGACCTGTTTAGCACACAAGCATTGGAAAAAGAGATGAGCAGCAGTTTCCTCACCATTATGACACAGAACACAAATTGAAGGCCCCTGAAATCCCCGTCTGCAAAGATTGTCCCAGGTAAGGCATCTGTTGTGAGTGAGCACCCAAAGAAAGAAATTACATTTGGGCCAAGATATCCTATTCCAGATTCTCTTTCCCCAAAGGAACTGACGACCTCCAGCAAACTGTTTAGATAAAGACTTGTAACCAGAAGCGACAGAATACTGTCCAGAGGCGTCTCCCCCCAGGCGAGCTCATCTTGTCCAGGCAAAGCGCTGCATCCTTTGGCTTCAAGGATTTGGGATAATTCACGCTTCTCCTCCTCCAAGCCCTCTGGTGGCCAGACTGAGGAGGCTTTCCATTTGAATCCTATGGTTCTCCCCTGGCTAAAAGCATCTTTGTAATGGATCACCTTGTTTCAACCAGCAGAAAGGAAGGAATCCGCAAGCAGCTGCAAATGTGGATGTGAATGAAGAAGTGGGGACGCCCCATCCCAAGAGTCTTCCCAGAACAATGCTTCTGAACCGCTATTGCAAATCCAGAAGAGGTCTTGTTTAACCAGCTGAGCACCAAGCTTAAGTGTGCGCCATATCATCGATCCCCCGCCTTCCAGGGGGAGCCTGGGTATGTCATAGGGTGCAATGTCAGGAAAATATTTAGAAGTCAAAATTCAAGCCCATAAGGTCGACTGATTAGTGCACCATCTCCAATAAAGCTTGGTCGCAAGAGCTTGACTGGCCAAAATGGCCGACCTCAACCCAAGGCCCCCTTCCTACTTTGGTTTACAAACAGTATCCCAGCTGATAAGGCTCCATTTAGAGCACTGCAGGCTACCGCTCCACAGAAACTTCCTAGAAAGAGCATCATACTCTTTGAGAAAATACGTGGGAGCAGTTTGAATCATGCTGCGGTATATAGGCAAAGCTTGAATGACAGATTGAAGAAGAGTCACTCTACTTGATGTGGAAAGCCATCTGTTTGTCCAATGGCTAACTTTCTGCTTTAACTTGTCTAACACATTCTGCCAAAAAAGCCTGGGTTGTCTCCCCACCGCAATGGGAATGCCTAAGTAGATCACTGGGAGAACTTGAATTTGGAACCGAAATATAGTTGCTATTCTTCTCTGAATCGAAATAGGAGTGTTAAAGAAGAAGATAGATGACTTGTGATCATTGATCTGTTGTCCAGAAGCCTCCAGATAATTGTCCAGTGTGCTTCGAAAAGTAACCGCTTCTCGAACGTGAGCTTCACCTGCCAGAACAGTGTCGTCAACAAATTGGAGATGAGTTAGGGGAGGAATCCCAATCCCCCATCACCAACCATGTATAGCCTCCTGGGAGACTTGAAATTTCATAAACCGTCCCAGCCCTTTGGCCATGAGAATGAACAGATAAGGTGAGAGGGGGTCTCCCTACCGAAGGCCTCTAGAGGCGCCAAAAAGCTCCGAAGGTGCACCATTGACGAGAACTGAATATGAAGGCGTGGTAGCACAACTTAACACCCATCTGATCCATTCTTGGTTGAAACCAAATGCCATAAGGATCTTGGTCAAAAATCTCCAGCTGGCTTTGTCATAAGCTTTGGCAAGATCAAGCTTAATGAACATAGCTCTCTCTAGGGAGGTGCTCATGGAATGAATAGCTTCAGAAGCTATCACAGCTTCGTCCAGGATTTGTTTGCCTGCAACATATCCTCCTTGTTCCTCTGAAATAAGGAGAGGGAGCAATCCTTTCAATCTAAGAGCAATAAGTTTCAAGATTATCTTGTAGACAACATTGCAGAGTGCAATGGGTCGATACAAATCAAGCTTGTCCACCTTCTCTTTTTTTGGAATCAGCACAAGAAAGGTAGCATTTAAAGCCTTTAGCATTTCTTTGCTTTGATGAGATTCCTGAATAACCTCAATCAAATCAGTCTTAATAATGTCCCAGAAATCTTGGAAGAACTCAGCCGGGAATCCATCAGGTCCAGGGGCTTTTCCACGGTTAAGGTTGAAAACCACCTGCTCAACTTCAGTCATGGTGATTGGGCGCAAAAGACAATTGTTTGTTCTTTCATCCACTAATGAAGGAATACAAGATAAAATTTTGTTTTCAGCATCTTCATCTAGTTCTGTATTGCTGCTAAAAAGCTTAGAGAAATGTCGAATCGTTTCCCTGTGGATAGCTTGGGAAGAATTCAGCCGAGTGCCATCCTGAGCAATCAAGGTGGTGAAAAAATTTCTATTGCACCTAGCCTAGACAGAATTATGAAAGAAGGCTATATTTTTGTCTCCTTCTTGAAGCCAATCGATACGGGCCTTCTGTTTCCAATAAATCTCTTCTCGAAGCTCCCATTCTGATAAGGTATTAGCAGCTCTAGCTTCTTCCAAGCGCAGGGCCTCAGAAAGACCAGTGTCTCTAATTTGTCTTGTGATGGCGTCCAGCTGATTTTGAGCTTGCTTCTTCATACCTTGTAAATTTCCAAAGCAATTTCTATTCCATACCTATAATTTTCTTTTAACATGCTGCAATTTCTTGAGGAAAAAATACATTGCAGTGCCATAAGCTGGGGTTCCCTGTCTCCACCATTGTTTGACAAGGTCATAAAGAGATGGGTCCCTAAGCCACATCAGTTGAAATTTGAAAGGAGCTTTTTTAGGACCCCCAATCAGCCCAATATCAAGTTTGATGGGCCAGTGATCGGATCCTCTCCAATCCAAAATCTCAGAAGTGAGTGAAAAAGCATTGGACTGTCAAAAATAAGAAACTAAAAATCTATCCAGATGCTCTGAAATGGAAGCATTACCTGATCTTCTGTTGTTCCAAGTGAACAGTCCATTTGAAGGTTTAATGTCCGAGAGGCGAAGCACTTCCACATTATGCCGAAGGCAGTCGGAAGAAGGGTCGAGATGACTTATACCACCACTTTTATCCTCCAAATTCATGACAGCATTAAAATCTCCAACCACTATCCATGGCAAAAATGGATGACATTTTCTGATATAGCAAATGTGCTCCCAAAGTTGCAATTGACCAGCAATGTCAACAAGTGCATAGACTGTGGTAATCATGGTTATTTTGCCAGTTTCCAACGAAGAAGTAATAACTGATAAAGCTGAAATACTGGAGATCCAATGAAGAGGTGTAATCTTCCTTGGATCCCATCCCATGGCTAATCCTCTTGAGGTACCTCGAGCGCCTATACATTGCCAATGGCCAACAGACCAGATATTAGGCCCATAAGCAAGCAGAGAGTCCACTGAAATTTTAGTTTCCTGAATACAGACAATATCTGGGTAGTGATCCCGAACTAATCCACACGTAGCTTTTTGCCTAGGAGAGCTATGCAAACCCCTTGCGTTCCAAGAGAGGATAATCATTATTTGGATTGGGGGAAGTGTTCATCTAAGGTTTTTATAACCCCTGATTCTACTAGTAAATCCCCTGCAATTTTGATCCTTTCTTGATCTTTTTTCCTTCCCCCTTTGAGAGGAGCTGAAGAAGTGGCCTTTTTAAAAGATTTTTGCATTAGTCCCAGCGCTCCACCAGGCCCTTTATCTTTTCTGCCAGCTTCTACTTCCTTGACTAAATCTGACCACCTGACTTCCTTCTCCTTTAGCTCCTGTAAAGCATTTGGTGCTTCCTCGGCCACATTTAGAGGATTATCAGGAACTTCTTGCTCCATATCTTGAAATTCATTAGATTCTAAAATTTGTTTATGCTCCGAAGTAGCTCCTAGGTCTTCCTCCAGAATGCTGTCTTCAATGTTCATGCTGTCCAAGACTTCGAATTTGTTAAAACCCTAATCAAGCTGCCTTTCAACATATCCTCACCTTTGCCCACGGCCTCTGGCATGCTTCTTGACAGGAATGAAATCATCCATACCATTGTGAAAATGATTTGTTGTTCTATGCGTTAAACTGCCATCATTTAAATTTTTACCTTTATCCGCTCCAAGGGATTAAGGTTTAGTAGAATCATTCTGAGTTGAATTGCCAGCTCCTATACGCTCTGAGGTTGAATTTGGCACAGAATAATCAGGGGCAGGTCCTTTGAATTTGGCAGCTTGCGGGCATTGACGATGAAGGTGCCCATAAACATGACAGATTTTGCATCTGAAAGGAATGGATTCGTAATCAATCTGTTGAATCCAAGATGAGGACCCCATACAAATCTCTATTGAATCTGGCAGAGGGTTATTGAGATCCATGTCCACACAAATACGGGCATAGGTAATAATCTTTTTATCCAAAGATTGATGTGCAATCGCTGTTGGTGTGCCCAGCATAGCTGCAATTTGTTTGAGGATGTCCTCCCTCCAAAATTCCAGTGGGATTCGTGGAAGCCGAACCCAGACCGGAAAACATGCTGGAAGCTCCTCAGCTGAATTGAAACCCACATGCCAGGGTTTAAGAAATAGGCCCACTCTTTCATAGAAATAGGAGCCCCCTTCGAAAATTCGATTTTGGTCTGTCACTGAGGAGAAGGTTACCAAAAAGTAACTGTTTCCTGCTAACATAATATCAAAATCCCCATTAACTGCCTAGGAGCGACGAATCCAGGCTTCCAACGCCACCTGAGGGATCCGTATACCTAAGAATTTGCAAATTAGTGTGTGGGGGGAGAGGTATTCGACATCCTCCTGAACTGTTTCTTGTGGTATTACAAGGACTGGTTGGTCCTGTTTCCTCATCAAACAGCCATTGAGCTTATTCAGCTTTAAACGCTCCCCAGAAAGGTGTCTTTCCTGCCTTAAGAAAAGTGCAGCAGGCATCGAGGCAATCTGCCTGGGGCTCAAATGCAGGCCGCCGTGCCCTTCCCCGCTCGCAGCCGTCTCCTTCCCGCTCTCCATCGAGATCATTTAAATTTCCATTTTAATTGATTCTTTTTCAAAAGATATATTTGATTCACTTACTATAGCAAGTAGATGTAATTCTAAACCTTTTAGAGTCATAGAAGGATGTATAGTGTAGTTCATAATAGGTAAAAAGGTACCAATATACAAGTGCATAAAAGAGTTAGAATTGACCTTAGGTGATTTTAAAATCAAAATAAATATATTTTCATTTCATTTGAGATCTTATTACCTTATCTTTGTAATGGATTCATTGTAACCTAACCATGCAATGTTAGATTACTTTGGTAAAATATTATGATGCATGAATGATTCTAGTAGAATCAAAGAGGTGCAAAGCATTCTAAAGCCAAAGGCAAACAATTTAATTTTATCCTTGTAGATGAAAAACACAATTCAAAAAGGTTTCTAGATATATTTAGTTAAAATACACAAATCATATAAAAATAGGAACATGTCTTCCAAAAATTTCCCCTATTAATGGAATTCAAGGATGTATTTCAATAAAAACTATTAGGGATTCCACCCATATGGGAGTTCTATTTTTCAATCAATATTATGCCTAGGATTTCACCTAACTCTAAACATTATTATAGAAAAAATTTAGTTGATTTTTAAGAACCAAAGGTTCAACTACAATAATTATTGTAAAATGGGAACATAATACCAAGTGTATCCCCTTGGGGTGCTCTAGTTGTCTTCATGAAAAAATGATGGACCCTTGAGATTTTCTGTTAACTATATGATGTTTAACAAGGTGAAGATAAACAATAATTATCAACTACCAAGGATAGACTATTTATTTGATTAGAAGAAGGGAACTGCTATTATATCCAAAATTGAATTAAGATCAGGCTACCATCATATGAGATTAAATGAGGAAGACATTCACAAAACAACTTTTTAGACATAATATGTTCAATATAAGTTTAATATGATGCCTTTATGGCTCACTAATACTCATGCAACTTTTATTTACATGATGAATAGTATTTTCAAGGATTTTGTAGATAGATTTCTGCTAGTTTTACATGATGATATTATGAATTACTCTAAAATGATAGTTGGACATGAACAACATTTCAATCTACTTTTCCAGAGATTAAGACAACATAAGTTGTATGAGAAGTTTACAAAATGTATATTCTTATAGTCAAAGGTCTATTATATTAGGTGTATAATCTATAAAAAAGTCATTTTTATTGATATATCCAAGTTCAAATCAATACAACAGTGGATTACTTCTATTAGCATGGATGAAATATGTAGTTTTATGGGATTGGTGGGCTACTACCACATGTTTGTGTAATTTTTTTATAGCATATCCAAACCCATAACTTCCTTGAAACATAAGGGCAAGGAATTTGTGTGGTCACACCTCTTTGAAGAGGAATTTCAACACCTTATTGGTATGGTAACTAAAACACCCATACTTCTTGTACTAAATCTTTAAAGTAGTTTTTAGGTTTAGGTAGATGCTTCCAAATAAATTTTTAGTCGCATCCTAGCACAATATGGAAAATTAGTGGCTTATGAGTCGTGTAAGATTAAAAAATAAGAAAATGTCTCTACAATTCATGATATGATGCTTAATTCCATAGTTCATGCATTAAAAAAATGGATAAATGTTTTGGTGGGAAAACATTTCAAGGTGAACTTTGATCACCATAGCATAAAGCATTTGTTTTCCCACGATGATATGAAAGCATGGGAGTGTGGATGGTTATAATTTATGAGAAAATTTAATATAGACATTTCATATTTCAAAGGCAAGTAAAATCATGTTGTTGATGTAGTTACCTAATACCCATACCTATCTGTATTTTTTGTTATTAGGTCTAATTTAGGAAATATTGTGTTAAAACAACTTTTTGATAAATAATTCCATGGGCCAAAAAAGTTTTCGCTAATGAGATTATATAATATAGATAAATAAAATATTTGATATAGAATTTATCCCTTTATAAATTAATTAATTAGTTAAAATATATTAAATTAATCAATATACTTATCTTAAATACATAACTTGAAAAAACCAAGATATCCACCTTAAAATTCATATATGTTATGGTTGTAAAGCATAAACAAATCATAGTGATAGTTAATATTTTGATTATATTATAGTTATATTACTTTTCAACCCTAAAAATTTAAATTGGTCAAGCTATAATATAAACCTACTTTACTAACTAAACTTTCACCAATAATGAGGCCTTACAAATATAATAAAAAAGATAACACTATAATTTGTATTTAAAACACACTATAGATATAAAGAAACACAAGTTAAATTATTTTACAAAAAAGTAACAATAAGAAACTATTTAGTGCCCTTATTTGTACAAGATTTGGATTATTGATAGAGATTGATGGCAGATGCATAGATAAATTAAGTAATGAGGTCTCATGGATTGGCTAAGGTGAGGTTTTTTCCATGGAGACTAGTGGTTGTAAGTACAGTGATAGAAGGTAGGCATTGAGAAATGAAGCTACCCTTGCCATAGTATTATCCACTGAACCCAGACCAATTGGAATTTTTGTATAACTATCCATTATTGTAAAATAAATTTATAGTAGGATTGAATTTAGGATCTGCCATCACCATCATTGTAAAAATTATTATTACTAACATTTTCACACTTAACTTATATAGATCCAACCTATACACTAACAGAAAAAATCATAATTATTATAAGTTTTAATGGTACCTATATTCAAATTGAATTGAAACTAGAAAACCAAATCAAATGTTAATACTCATATACCATACTAAATCCTATAAAATTGTCGACTGATTTAACACACTCAACATTTTTTGGTCATTGATTCAATGTTAGAGTTATCAATACCCATGAGATATATTTATATAAACTAAGAGGAGGCTGTGAGAATATTTTAATAATATTATTATCATATTTTTATAATTTAATTACATTAAATAAGTAACTTACATGTTGATATCTTCCCTTGTATTCAAAAGAAGTCATTATTTTCTTTCGCATGGTTCTTTCTAGACTATCCACCATGAAGAAATGACCCCACAAAATTTGATCTTAAATGTGATTATGATTTTTATTGTGATTGATAGTTAAATATATTAACAAATCACCAATAACAACATGTAGTTGAATAACTATTCGACTTACAAAAGGTTATTTCTATTTTTGATTTTTTTCCTTCTATGGGACCATTTTTTTATTTGTTAAAATATGCATTTTTGTCCATCAAATGAAAGTGTGATGTAAAGTTATTTTTCAATCTCAATTGTTTGGCTAAATTCAAATATTATGAACCATTGATATATTTCAACCCCTCTACTCATTTGACCATGTTGTTTTTGCATTGATTGCATTAGCCACTTTAAGTCTATACCTTGACATAAGTAATATGCATGTTTTATGTTTGCACTATCTCTAAATGCACTTGGTAGTGTTTTATACATTGAACAAATAACTCTTTCACCCATTAGTACTTTTACTCATTTAGAGGTAAACTTGCTAATGATGTCTATTAAAAAAGTAGGTCGATAATTATAATATTTATGAGAGGCCAAAATGATTTCAAAATTATTATATATTATTTTTATTACTGTTCAAATTTAATGTAAAAATTTTACACTTTGATGAGTTTTCATCTAAAAATTCGTATACCAGGGATTGTGATTTTGTAATTAAAAAATTTAAGGGATTGTGTTTCTTAACTTCTATTTTAGGATTTGTGTATTTAAATAGAATTAATTTTTAGACTTTATTTGAAATACTTAAATTGTTTTCAAGTTAAATTTTTTTTTCATATTTTATTCATTTGTAAAATCGATATTTTGAATAAAACATAAATTTATTTATATACTCACTTTCTAATTTATTAAAAAATATTTTTAATTTTTTATATGTTGATAATACTCTATTAAAAATTGCATTAGACAATATCTAATATATATGTTTTTTAAAGGTTTAAAAAGTGAAAAATTAAATCTTTAATTAAATATATATACAAGTGTGTTTGGAAACATTCATTAGCTATTTTTTTCTCTTCAAGATAATGTGTTTGAGAGATTTAGAAATGGAAAAAGTTTATTTTTATTTTGAAGATAAATATTTTATGATTTAATTTTGTTCATTTCAAAACTTTCCAATAAAAAAGGGA
Organism: Torreya grandis; assembly: GCA_037957365.1. Classification (NCBI taxonomy): domain Eukaryota; kingdom Viridiplantae; phylum Streptophyta; class Pinopsida; order Cupressales; family Taxaceae; genus Torreya; species Torreya grandis. The sequence continues at coordinate 746,741 of JARHVA010001825.1, forward strand.
TACTTCTTCACATGTTTTTATGCTACTATAGGTATATGCAATTAAAGGCTACAAAATTGGGATAGAATGGGTGTTGTATTAGCATAGATTAAATCTAGTTCAAGTCTTAATAAATGAAATAGATAGATTCTCATTTTAAATTGTGTATTTTAAAGATAAATATTTTCCTTTTTTTTTTAACATACATGGGATTTTATTGAAATATGTGTGTTTTGGAGGATCCTAAATTGAAAAATCATTTTTCTTTAAGATAATGTGTTTGAGAACTTTAGAAATGGAAAAATGGGATTCTCAGATGGTATATCATCATTATCAAGGTTTTATTTTTCAATTCTATGTAGAGAATTTTTTTGGTAAAGTTCTCACTCTCGTACAGAAAAAATAATAATAAAAAATAAAAAATAAAAACTTTGAGTGCAACTTTTTGATTTATTTTCTATTCACATCTTCCTTGTTAAAATAAAGAAACACAAGATATATATTATATTTTGCATTTTTGTTTTATAAATTGAAGGATTGTATATATTAATGTGTATTTGTGTTTCATTTTATAGGTTGAGTTTTTATATATTTTATATATTATTTGAGAGTTTTATTTCTTTATTATTATTTTTTCTTGATGCATTTACTAATGGAGACGTTATGGGAATTTAAACTCTTTGAGAATTCTCTATGTTTGGGGAGATATGTTATCTTTATGGGGAACTTATCCATAGTAGATCCTAAAGTAGATGTCACACTTTCATAGTTAACTTGATCTTCTAATTATATCCCATTAATCTCAAATTTATTTTTATCTAGATAAATGAAAGTTTATTCAAACATTGACTGTGAAGTCAAAAGAACACAATTCCTCAGCTAGCCTATTTGAATTTTTTTTAAAGAAATTAACATTTGTTTTTTAGTTGAAAGTTTGATGTCAGTAGTGTGATTATGCTTGATAAACTAAAGGCATTTTATATTTGGATTTATGAGTATATTTCAGATTTTAGTGAACGAAACCCATCACCCACCTTAGAAATCTTATTCTTTTTCTTCTTTATAATAAAATAGAATTATTATATACCTTATTATTTATATCATTATGTAGATTTAATTTTATATAGATAACTAATTATAATAAAAATTATTTCTTAATTATCTCTTCCTCTAACTATCTACATATCTATTAATATATACATGTGTAATTGGTTTAGTTCTTAGGAGCTTCATTGACTAAAAGTAAGTTTAGCTAGTCCTAATATGTGTTTCAATTATATAGAACTTTATTAAGTTCTTTTAAATTAGCATATTTGAGGTGGATTTTTCATGAAGAATTTTTCCTAGATTGTAATTGATTTATGTTATCCAACCTAACACAACCACATCCTTGTATATCCATTTAATATGTCACTGAAGAGTGTAAGCCATCACTTTTTGTAAAAACATCCTTACATACTTTTGTTGTTTTGCATGTTGGAATGGTTCTTTGTAGAAGGATAAATAGTCAATACACACTCCTGTTTATATATATTTTAGAATGTTATTCCTTTTTAATGTATTTTGTGTCAAGAAATTTAACACTCCTTAGGTATTTTTTTTGAATCTCATTATCTTATGTGTGTGATATGTGTTGAGCATTAATTTCACATATATGGTCCTATTTTGATTTCAACAAAGTCTATAAATAAACATGCACATTAATATATTCAGGATAAATTAGTGAATAAATAAATAAAAGAAAGCAATAAAAGTATATATATAAGGATTATAAAAATCTAAACAAATATAAAAACCATCTAGAATTTACTAAGTTACATTCTAGAAGAAATATAATATTCATTGTAGTGATAACCTTTTATTTCAGTAGACTAACTAGATTAATTTCATATTACTTTGTGTATTGTGATTGATATTATGTTGTATGAGGGGAAATATAAGTATTCATTGCTTAAAACCCCAAATAACCAAGATAATAAACCACAAAACAAATCATTTTCTTTATCCTTTGTAGGTTTATCTTCCTTGTTGGGATTGGAGTAGAATATGAATTTCTTAGGGATACTCATGAATATTCAAAATATCAAATGAGGTGTTTATATCCGTATAACTTACCAATGCATTTTTGAAATCAAAGTATTGAAATCTATTATTTAAAAAATACGTGAACTAAAATTTTGAGTGTCAACAAATTGGAATTTATGGTTCTAGGAGGTGCTAATGTCAATCCAAGGTTTATAGGTTCTCATTTTTTAAAAAGCATAATTATGTTTTCAAATTTTCACAACTAATCCATAATAGAGAAAATAAAGATACTTATCTAAAACTTGAATTATTTATTTATTTATTTGGAATCAAAGCAATAGCTAAGAATGATTTTCATATTTTACATCTACTTAAATGCTTAACTAAATGGTTATGGGTAGATTATTGCATTAATTTTAAACCATGACAAATAATGACTAGAATACCATGATTGACATCGTGAATATGAGGCTAACCCAAAACATTTCAAACGTGATAGAAAAAAATTATACTTGACACCATCATCTCATATTAAATATTATTTATGACATAAGTAAATCTATGTTGGTACCATCTGCTTATCACAATATTCCTAATTTATATGTGGCATCCTCAGTTCAACATATATGTTCAATACATGGAATTCATGTGAGATTTCTCTCTTATAGGCACTATATGGATCTCCTCCAGTAGGTTTTCTCCTCCATATATTTTTTAGGTATTAATGTGACATTTCTACATGTATACAATAAATCTCTTTCCTTTTGGGTATGAAGTGGAAGGTTACAAGTCCTAGCTACACCTATATGTTTAATCGGATGAAAAATATATATGAGTATCCATATTGTTAAATCATCACCCCATATATCATATATAAATATCTATAAAATATGATTAATATGTGTGAGTTTTCAATGTCCTTAGGAATATATTATCATCCTCATATCTATATCTTATATAACCTAGAAAATATTATATGTATTCTCCTCAATGATAGGCAGTATAAAGAATCACTACATGGTCATTGAATCCTCCAACTCAAATATATACAAAAAACTTGAGACTAAAATTAAAAATCATAGTTTTATATATTTCTTGAGGAATTTCAAAGGTTATACATATAAAACACTCAATCACTCTACTTATGTTTATGCCATAAGAGATGAATGACAGACACAATCCCTCTTTGAATTAACATTTTTACCTACTTGGAACATATCCTCCAACTTTAATGTGCCTATTCCAAAATATTTACA